>OU342513.1:6000000-6600000 GCA_910589525.2 Ennomos quercinarius | reverse complement strand
ATGTGATGTGATGACTAAGGTTAATAGCTTTTATTTTTCACAGTTTTTAATTATCCAAAATTACAGCTTTTCTTTCGTTTATCCATAAACATAGGTTATGTAGTCCAGACATAAAAAGTGCCAAACGATATTAACTTTGTTTCCCGATAAGTACAATCTGGAGCTCTTCAAGTCGCGAGTGAATAGGTATCTTCTAAGCAAGCATGTACCATCGTAGACCGCGTCATCACTTTCCATCAGGTGAGATTGATGTAAAAAAGAACTTCATAATAAGTTGGACCTCAAAAAGAGCTAAGTTTACAAAATATATATTACGATACTTCATTTTACACTTGTTTTATTATAATCCATTAGGCATGGAAATGATTGTTACTTTAAAATCATTGTCATTTCATCATATGATTTGTTTTTGTCTCTGTGATTTCATCTGTGATTTTTCACAGACTGTGATTTTTTCATATGCCTAATGAGTTATGATCAAATGAGATTTGCGGTGCATTATGAAATGGAACAGAGATGTGATTTAGGAGCAACCTAGCGAAGTTGCGACCCGCTACAAATGATTACTAAGAAATATAACGCTACTCTTTAGCTAGATCAAAGTTCACCGCTACATCATAGGCACAGTGTTTATAAAACTATACTCTACAGGTCTCAGTTTGTTTACTGAAGCATTAACAAAACTATATGTTTTGATATAGCTGATGTGCTACTCTCGTATTATGAAATCCAAAGCCACGATTTATCAAGCGTGATTATCATGGATTATCACACAGTGATTAGGAGCAGAGTGTGTGACAAAAAGTAGCAGAGTGATTTATGTAAAATAAAATCATATGATTTTTCACCTGCTCCTTGTGAAATGATCCATGCCTATAATCCATCGTCATTATCATCAGCTGGAAGACGTCCAATGCTGAACACAGGCAAGCGTGAATACAGAAATTTATTAAGGGGAGCTCAATAAGATATCTTGAGATATGCGTGTAATCATTATAGTTATTTATATGTAATCATTATTAACTGATAGGTTTGAGTGTGAGATACGGGAGTGCGACCCCTTTATTCAAACTGTTTAGACAGATTAATTTTTAATGTAGGTAAAGGAAAATAATTACAATCAAACAAATGAAAACATATAAATAAGTATACGATTCAAGATTAATTTGTGCTCTTTTCTTTAAATGATGAATTCCATGCACCTATATCTTCCTAGTAAATTGGTCTTGGTGCTGGACTGCCTGCATCAAGTGGGGGCTCACCGTCTACTAACCAAATACCTTCACTGATGCTTTTCTAACTTCCCCCAATCACAGTCCACTCTAGCTGAACTGTAAAACATAGCAATAACAACTCCATATAAATCTAAATGAGGAAATAAATCAGCCGCGTAGAAAAGTGGACGGCAATTGCGCCGCTCCTCCAGCCGGCTCAGGTTTCGGAAACGCCAATTTATTGTGACCCCTGCTGAAAACAACCTACCCCCTTCCGCGCTGTATGTTGGTGAGTTGAGGGGTCGGTGGGAGGTCGTGCTAAAGTGGCATGTAGCTTGTGGCCTATCTCACAGAGCCGGAGTAGAGCTTTCTTGACGTTTTAGTGATCCAGTCCTTTATTTGGTATGCTCAGTTCGGTATTGTCATTTTTCATTTAGTTTATTTAAACTTTGTTAGGGAATTGTCACATTGAAGAAAGGGTAAACACATCAGTAAAGAAAAGGATCGTTACTTCGATATTGTTAGCAAATAGGGAAATATGTAAGCCAGGCTCCATGCCAAACTATAGTTAGGAAAATAGGTAAATAGGTATGCCAGGGTCACTGTGGCTAGGCTCCATACTAAACTATCGTTAGACAAATAGGTAAATAGGTATGTCAGGCTCACTGTGGCCAGGCTCCATACTAAACTATCGTTAGGCAATAGGTAAATAGGCATTCCAGGGTCACTGTGGCCAGGCTCCATGCCAAACTATCGTTAGGAAAATAGGTAAATAGGTATGCCAGGGTCACTGTGGCTAGGCTTCATACTAAACTATCGTTAGACAAATAGGTAAATAGGTATGTCAGGCTCACTGTGGCCAGGCTCCATGCCAAACTATCGTTAGGAAAATAGGTAAATAAGTATGCCAGGGTCACTGTGGCCAGGCTCCATGCCAAACTATCGTTAGGAAAATAGGTAAATAAGTATGCCAGGGTCACTGTGGCCAGGCTCCATGCCAAACTATCGTTAGGAAAATAGGTAAATAAGTATGCCAGGGTCACTGTGGCCAGGCTCCATACTAAACTATCGTTAGGTAAACAGGTATGCCAGGCTCTATACTAAACTATGATATCGTTAGGCGAAAAAACAAATAGGTCTGCAAGGCTTTACACTAAACTATCGTTGGGTAAATAGGAATGGCAGGAACCAGGATGTGTCGGCTTGAAAGTGGCACGTAGCAATCACTCAGCCACTCTCGCTCTGTTAATAGCTTAGCGATAAAAGATTCCGAACTTAGAGATTTGACTTTAGCAGAGTGACTTTTTATGGCATAGCGAGTATTAAGAAAGGGTTTTTATATTCAATCTAAAGGCGTCAAATTGAGTGTCAAAAAATGATGCATAGAACACTGGTGAAATTGCTTCTTTTTTATTTATTTTTATTGATTATAGACCACTCACTTGCCGGATGTTCGGCAATAGCGTGATATATTCTAATTTACCTTTAAATATTATTATTGAATGCCAGTAATGGCTAATTAATATGTTGGACTTTTATTAATTGTATATATTTCTGTACCATATTGCTGTTATAAAAATTTGTATCATATTATACGATGGGGCATGCTTGCCTAGAAGTTACCTGTTCCTGTGCACAGAATACATAATAGTTGCTTCTAGTAACATATAGGGGTATTAAATAACTCTATAAGTACCAGACATGACATGACAGAGTACCTAATATTATAGAAAAGGGTTTCATCCCTTGAATAATTTGTTACAAGCGTTCAATGCTGATAATTTATTGATATCCTACTTTATAGTTTAGGGTTGCGTAAGGGATGTAGAAGGGTAGTTTTTTTATCTTTTTTCTGTAACTATTTATATCCTAAAAACCTAGGATGGTTTATTTTTTACAAAGCATTTGGTGGATTTCTATGTTTATAGTACAGAAAAATAGTTGAAATGATATTGTTGTATTGTCCAATTTAAAATTATTATGTACCATCTGCGCCCCGAGGCTTAACCCGCTGATTAAAAGTATCTTGTGGTATTCCAGTGTACAAGCTATCTCCGTTTCAAGTTTCATTGAAATCCGTTCAGCTGTTGCAGCGTGAAGAGGAAACAAACACACATACACACCCCCTCAAACCAAACTATTACATTTAATTTTATAAATGTTAGTTGTGATTTGCTATAACATTAAATTGAAATCAAGTCACGTGAACAGCTCTTTTTATATGTGAACATTGACGTGACGAGCTAGACCTTAAGATAGTTGATTGACTCTGGCGTGACTTCACGAAAGTTCATCTCAAATGCAAAATGAAACATATATGTCTAGTGTGATTCAACAAAACAAACTATAAAATTATCTATATTGGGGAAGTTGTAAAGGATTGCTATAGGTAAACGTATGACAAAAACGATAAGAGAAGTATAAGCAATAATATTTTATATTTTATTTAAATACCTAGATCTTTGCCAGATGTTAAGCATCATCACGACCACCCTTAACAGTTAGTGTCACTCGGAATTCTAAATTATAAAGTTTCGCGTGATACTGCTGTCATCCTGAGACATCAGCACAGTCCAGTAATCTGATCACTAGACTGTGGATCGATGGCACCTTGGAGAATTCCGCGGTGCTCGATGCTGTGTTGGGGGATAGCAGGACGAGGTTGCGGGAATGTCATGTGGCGGTGCTAGACTTCTCCAAGGCGTTCGATACGGTGTCGCATGCGGCGCTGGTCGAGTTGCTGAGGAAGAGGGGCTTGCCTGTGGCTTTTTGCGACTATATCGCTCGTTTGTACGACACGGCTTCTACGACCTTAGCCGTGGGCGGACAGACGAGCGATCTTGTTACAGTTGGAAGAGGAGTCCGCCAGGGAGATCCGTTGTCACCATTGTTGTTCAATATCGCAATGGACTTAGTGCTTGCGAACTTGCCAAAGGATGTCGGCTATGAGTTAGAATCGGAGCGAGTCTCAGCCCTAGCTTATGCTGACGACCTAGTCCTGCTTGCAGGATCGAAGGTGGGTATGCAGGCATCCATCAATGCGGTGAGCAGCTTTGGACAGATGATGGGTCTTAAGCTTAACCATACGAAGTGCTCTGTTTTGTCAATGGTGCCGGATGGGAAGCGCAAGAAGGTGCACTTCCTCTCGACTCGGTCCTTTAGGATCGGGAAGAGATGGTTGAAGCAAGTACTGTGCGTGGAACATTGGCGCTACCTCGGAGTCGACTTTCGATCGTCTGGGTCTACTACATTGGAGCAAGACGTACAGCAAGCGCTAAATAATATCCGAAGCGCCCCCCTCAAGCCTCAGCAGCGTCTGGAGGTTTTGAGGGGGCATTTACTTCCGCGGTTTCTGCACGGTCTTGTACTGGGCAGTATCACGGAAGGCAGGTTGCGTATGCTTGATGTAGTGGTTCGGGCGGCCGTTCGCAAATGGTTGAGGCTACCGGCAGACGTACCAAAGGCCTATTTCCACGCGGCGATCAAGGACGGTGGCTTGGCGATCCCATCCCTGAAGACATGTGTTCCGGACCTCGTTATTCGTAGGTTCGGGGCATTGGATTCATCGGAATGGTCTGCTGCTAGAGCCGCCGCCAGATCTGAGAGGATCCGAAGAAAGCTGCGTTGGGCCAGAGGTCAGTTTGCTGGTCTTTCACGTGAAGACCCGAGGACCGGTGTGCGGAAGGCGAGCTTGTATTGGCGGGAGGGGTTGCATACCTCCGTTGATGGGATAGAATTGCAAGAATCCCATAGGTGCCCTGCTACGACCAAATGGGTACGAGAGTTGAGCAATAATTATACGGGACGAGACTATGTGCAATTTGTACATACCCACATAAATGCGCTCCCCTCACGAGTACGCAACTCGAGGGGACGCCGAACAAGTGATGAGTCCGCGTTGAACTGCCGTGCTGGTTGCATGGTTAGGGAGACAACGGCTCACACGATACAGCAATGTTTCAGAACACACGGTGGCCGTATCCTTCGCCATAACAAGGTAGCCTCTATCCTCGCAGCCGCAATGGTCGAGGTGGGTTGGAAAGTGAATGAGGAGCCTCGGATTCGGACGAGAGAGGGTCTCCGGAAGCCCGATATCATCGCGGCCAGGGGTGGTGAGGGAGTGATCGTTGATGCGCAGGTAGTCTCGGGCCAGCGGCCTCTTGACGAAGCTCATCGTGCTAAACGTACTAAGTACGGGAATCACGTTGAGTTAGTCGAGAAGGTCGCCGGTATACTAGGGCTACCGGCTAGGCGCGTCAATGCGACCTCTTGCACTCTGTCTTGGCGTGGTGTGTGGAGCTTTGGCTCGTATAAAGAGCTAAAGAAGCTTCTCGGGTTGAAGGAGGTCTTCTTTCAAAATTTACCTTCGATTGTTTTGAGAGGGTCGCATACCAACTGGACCCGGTTCAACCAGACAACGTTTCGTGCCGATAGTGGGTACGATTTGTCCCCGGTATGAGCGCCCGCGCGGTTTAGTTCGTGCAGGCTGCCGCCGTGCCTATCAGGGGGGGTCATCCTTGTGGGAAGTACAGCAATGTGCTTCTCGCAGTTTGACATCCCGTTTGAACGAGTACCTGTACCTCCCCTGAGTTTACATCCAGAACGGCGTAATTCCGTGCGAGATGGTTCAGGGACTGGGTCGCACGAACGGGTGCCGATGGGGACACCAGTCTCTGGGAACCTTGTTAATCCATAATGATTACAAGTTCCCGTTGAATGATCGGTTTTGATTTGATTCTAGGGATGTCAGTAATTATTATGGATGAAGCATGTGTCAGTGGCTCGGATTAAAATAAACGTATGACAAAAACGATAAGAGAAGTATAAGCAATAATATTTTATATTTTATTTAAATACCTAGATCTTTGCCAGATGTTAAGCATCATCACGACCACCCTTAACAGTTAGTGTCACTCGGAATTCTAAATTATAAAGTTTCGCGTGATACTGCTGTCATCCTGAGACATCAGCACAGTCCAGTAATCTGATCACTAGACTGTGGATCATAAAGTCTCATTTGCCTAGTAATTTTACTAGCTACAGTGCTCTTCAAACTAGAACACAGCAGTGTTTGCACACTACTGCTTGGCGGCAGAATATCTAACAAAGCGGTGATATGTAACTGATGAGCTCTTGTAGAAAGGTCAAGCGAAAGTTTATTGACCTATGTTTTTACCAAACTGAAAAAATATTCTTGTGCTTCTTTTTTGCGGATAAAAATTATTCGTATTGTATAATCCAATCAAGTACACATTTCTCAAGAGTCGAATGCAAATATACCGATCATTATAATAAATCATAATTTCCAACAATGGGTCTGGAAGGGTGGCCCTTCAGTGAACCCTTTCATGAGGATCCTCAAGTAGGGACTGGTAACGAGCAACTAGTCGGCCAAGGTTGGTACGTAGGACGTGTTTTAGACCGGGAGATAGCTGTGCATAAAACTACACCGAGTCTCGTCAGCCCATTTCGTTTCACACTGTTGGGCTGGCACACGAACCTTCTCTCATATGGAGAGAGTTAAAGCCATAATATATCACGTTGGCCAACTGTGACTTGGCGGATAACAAATGCTCTCGAATTTAAGCCGACTCTAAAGAAGTAGCTAATAGCCTGCTATTAAAAATTAATAAGTAAATATTATTTTCATAAAGTAGGTTGAAAACAAAGACTTCTATGTATACACCGGACAGGACATCTTTAACTTGCATTGTCAACCACTGCAAATATGCCAATGAGCATCTTCTCGCTCATACGATGCTCAGCACTCAAAGCGACTGCACGTGCAGCAGTGAATAGCAGTAAAAATTATGATCCGAATGTGCCATGGCACTAGCGCTGCGTGTTCTGATCGTTGGTTAGACGATTTACAGTGGTATTCATAGTCAACGGGTGAACAACCCCCAAAATCCATCATTCAACTTTCACGTAGAGGTTAAATGTTGAATCTTTCTTCTTACACTTTCATAAACAATCGCTGGAGAGACCCCTAACTAAATGGCAGTTCAATACATATTTTTTCTCTAATCTGTGCATTTCAATCTATGAAAATTTTCTCGGGTGTCATTTTGACATGATTTTGACGCGGCTTTTGAATTTTGATAGATAATATAACGCGGGAACGGGCCTCTCGTAACCATGGTCCGAGGTGGAACGATCGGTTGTCATGGTTACGAGAGGCCCGTTCCCGCGTTATATCCATAATTTAATTCACTTTCATTATCTTACACTATAATTATTATTTATAGAAAAGTTAATAAGATTTAAAAAAAACTTTATTAGTTCACACAGGTTGTAAGGGACATCAACTTGTAGTGTTAAGTGTAGTAAAAAAAAATTGGTTTGTATTAAGTTAAAGTTATTGTGTATTTACATTACGAATATATCGCTTCGGCACTGATATAATTCGCATTTCATTCAAGGCTTCATCGGCCATTCATCGTTTATGAGATCCAAGTCACCATCTACTCCCATATTTATGAAAATCACAACACAACACTCACAAAATAATAAAAAGTAGCATGTTATCAAGCAAGGGGACCGTTTGGTTGACGAAATTCGGACAATCAGCATCCAGCCCCTGACAATGTCAAATTAGGGGTTACTTTTGTTTATGAAATGCATAAAACTAGAATTCGCTACTCAGCGCCTGAATCATCCCCTAGAGGAGCCCCCGACTTGACTATGAATTCCAGTGTTAATCTCGTAAAGCGCTGTAGCGGATTTTAGTTTAATTATACAAAAAATGACAACTATTTGTGCTTTGAATAGCTTCTCTAGTACTTATTTATTTATTTTATTTTTATTTTTGAGATTTTAAGAAAACTTACAGCTAGGTACAAGTATAGAGAAATGAACATATAAAGAAGGCCAATTACAAGTTTCCGTAGATAAGTAATAAAAATAATAATTAAGTGGGTACACTTAAAAAGACGGACGCACAAACCTAAAAAAATAAATAATCAAACTTAATTATGTAAGTAGGTATAGAAGATACCTAACAAAAAAACAAAATACAAATAAAAACACACCTACATACACTATATGTACGTAGTACATATACCTCTTTGGTTAAAAATGGATGCAATAATTGAAAAAATAAGTAAAATCTGTTAATAAATCACGGAGTAAAGCTTTTAAAGTTTCTGGAGGGGGCATCGGCTGTTTCTTTCTCGCAAAACAGAACGTGTGGAGCTGCCTCACAGTTACTATGAAAACACGTTGTGACGTCACATGCCACAGAGATTGTATGTTAAGCCTCCACAGCTTGGTAATGAGGATCTATGAAGGACCAAGAAGTGACGTCACTGCATGTTTGAACTGCCTCCTATGTTTTTTGTTATAAACAAATAAGAAATAAATCCTAAATAAATAATAATCAAATTGGTCGGAAAATGACATTTGAAAAAAGGCTACTTTGACCTCTTCCCAGCAGGAAGTCCTTAAGCTTGTTTGCTACCTATACCCAGCATAAAAAATGGGTACTAAAAATAATATAGATCTCGACCAGTTTCGGTTTTGATTGACCGTAATTTGAACTTTTCTTATTGACCAATCAAGCCTGGAGTGACCTTCAAATTAATTAGTTTTATCGTCCTAAGTACTCAAAACTGGACCAGTAAAGGTTGGACACTGGAGAGCTTCAAGATGGCCAACCATTTTTTTTAACGGTAATAGATTTACGTTTGGCCACCAACTCGCTTGATGGTAAGCGATGGCCGAAAATAGAGCACGTACTCTTAAATCAATATCTACTATAAAGATAATATAGTCCTTAAAAATTTCCCCCCAAAAATCCCATTCCCATCCCATTTTTCATTTTCATTTTTCATTTTTATTCCTTTTTTGGAAAAAAATGAAAAATGAAAATGAAAAATTTTGATTTTGAATGATTTTTTTTTTCAATTTTTTTTTATATCCCTGAAGTGTGGTTTACACTTAAAGCGGTTGTTTTATTCTAATAATGAACCATAGCGCCCTGTAATACCGTTAAAAATCAATAATATAATGTGAGGTACATCACTTTCATTAGACATGGTCACACTGAGAGCAAAAACAAGGCATATGCCTTGTTTAAAAGTTGCCATTTTTGAGGCGGTGATGGTGGATCTACCCCACTTTTCATCGCAGCACGTACCTAAATGTAGAAGGTAGAGTGTTACAATTACCAGTTCCTGCCATCATTATTAATATATGAGTGTAGTATTCTTAGATAGTCTGAATCAAGTTGGTACTCTCTTACTCTATGGTTTTATTATGTCAATGATATGTAGTCTGTGAGTAATGAGGAGTTTTATTTAAAAAAAAGAAATGGTGTTTTATCTTTGAATATGTACGAGTAGAAGTGTAGTATATGACGTCATTCATGGACAACAAGGAGAGCGCTATACATTCGGTACTAAGCAAAAAAAAGACGAACGTAATATCTTTGGTCCTTGTCACCGTTACCGCGTTTTTTATTTGGCTTCGTTTTCATCTAAGCCAAGCAAGTTGAGAATTTTATTAAATATTGTATTTTGTGAAATATATTTACTTGTGTGGTGATAAAAGCAATAAGTTTTTATAAAACAGTGTGTGGGCAATGGGTGGTTGCAGCATTTTAGGTTGCAAAAGCCGCACAGAGTCAAAAATTGAAGGAATAACATTTCACAAGTAAGTAGCCTTTATTTTGTCTCCTTGGGAGTCTTTATTGTGAAAAATATAAGTACATAGTAACATTTCATGTTATAAAAAGTCCTCAGCTAAACAGGAAAACCGCTAAATTAATAATTAATGGCTAAAATAACCAAACATAACCAAACAATTTTATTGACAAGGTACTGCCAGATTTTGAGTTTTAATTTCCCATAGACACAGTTACCCTACATTGAGAATGTTCATTAGTCGGCAAAATCTTTTTGCTTGAGTATTGCTTATTACGTTACATAGCTCAGTAGTTTCAATAGTAGGTGCGGTGCTTAGTTGTAATTTTAGACAAAAGACAACGCCGGATTTTGTATGGAAGGTGGCTTCTTTTTTTTTCACGCGGCCATTGACCAAACCTTGATTTTCTATTACAGTATACGGTAATAAACAAAACTTGTTTAAGAAGCATATCTCTAAACTTAGTCCAAAATGAGATATAAGAGGTAGAAGTTCATAGATATTAATTACGTTTGAAGGTACCTAACTACAGCGAATCAAAAAGGAGGGTTTTGATGACCAGTATGTATTTATGTAGTGTATCTGTATGTTATTATGCGTGAGTGTGTATGTATACAGGATGTTACAATTAAAGCAGTTAATTAAAATCCAACATTTTCCTGAAGTTTGCCGTAGTCATTACTTCCTAGAACTCGATCCTTATTAGCGACACTATCGAATGGTGTAATAATACAGGGTGTGCTTTTTTTCAATATCAAAGGGGCCTTTTAAAACTCCTATACATATCGATATCCACATGAGGACGTGTGGTTATTATAATGTGACATTACACATTATTATAATATGTAGGGATTCAAGGAATCTCTTATTCTTTGATTTTATTTGAAAAAAAAAATCTCATATGGTCAGGTGAGGTAAGTGGACCATACTTTACTTTTAATTTTACGTAAACAGCTCTAACACAGTAACTCTTCCTGTAATAAGCTATCTATGATGAGAGATTGTCCACCGACGTCAACACTACTCGCGAAGTTGGACGAAGTCAAGCGAATATGAGAGTGTGGAAGAACACTTCACTTAACTTCGTACAACCTCGCCTCACCTCAAAATACTTCCTATAGGTGTCGGTTTTTGGCCCGAGTCAAAGGACTCGACTTTTTTGGATAGGATTTCTACCTCCTCACTATTAATTTCTCTATAGGTTTTATAAAACTATTAAATCATAAAGTATAAGTAGTAAGTAGTTTTAATACATTATGTAAAATTCACATCTTCATAAACACTAATAACTTGCTTTGCCAATGCGTGTTTTGTAAATTTAAATAGAACAGACTCCTTTTTTTATTATATAACATTGTAGAAACGTCGTCTACATCTGTGCTAGAGAATTGACTAAACCATTTCGCACCACAGAGCTTATCTGCGTAGTTTATTATTTACGATAGGGTGTTTCACTTAAGTGGGTACCCCTTCGTTTTACTTACCCCACCTGACTTACTGTTTATTATTTTAGCTTCCCAAATGACAAAGAAATATTTCAAAAATGGATAGATGCTACAGGACGCCGAAACTGGATTCTGAAAAAATCTTCACGTATATGCTCCATCCATTTCGATAAAGATTTATTTAGTAAAACAGATAAAAATATAAAGACTATTTTGAAAAAGTCCGCAGTGCCAATTTTCCATTTACATGTATGTTACACGAAATTGAATTTTTCTACCTATAATTAATCATTTTTACATACTTTTAATTTTTAATTTCCTATTTTAACCACTTTACTCCATACCACTGCTTGACAATTCGCTCAACATGTGATACCTCCACTAAAGTTGAACCTGGCTCACAGACCTACGGACGATAGACCATGGGACCCGTGATAATCCATGATTAGTCATCGACACCCTCGAACGATGCTTTACTGTCATTTACATCACAACATAAATGATTGTTCAAGCTAGGCCGTAATGTCCTAAGATGGTGGAATGTCGTTTGTAAGTTTATATTTGTTCGAGGTAATTTTTGGAAGTTCTGATTTGATTTATGCATAAACCATACACTATTAGACAACTACATTGTTTGTGATTGATATAGGCTCGATTTTTATCAAATAAATAATAGTTGAAATGTTAGAACCAAGATATAACTAATAAAAGTGATATGTGAATATATTTTTGTCGTATCTTTTATAATTTTCTGGCTTGTGTTTAAATAGTCATTGTAGATACGCTGGTACCTAGATAATATTACCTAATAATGTTATGGCATATTACGGTAAACGGAGACAGGTAGAAGCCTGCCTCCCTTCCCTTCTTTTAATTAGTTTATTATGATTTGTAAAAATAAAATTAGTAAAGTAAAGTACTCCATAGATAGGGCTAACAAAATCGCCCATTATCTACCCAAAATTTTGGGAGACGTTCTTATTCAGGCAGTACCTTGTGTGGGAGCAAGAAACAACTAGGCGGCCACGCGAAATAGATTTCTACTCGTACATATTCAAAGTGTTTTATGTATGACCCAATAGATGGCGCCAGTTGTGGTTTTACCAAAATCTGTCACTGTCACTGTTTCACGCATAGACCACAGGTTATAGGAAATGTGTCACGATACTGACTGACAACTCTAAACTGTTCGTTTGTTCTATTTTCGTTGCGCGATAGCTCGGCTTAATTTTGGATCATAATTTTTTTTTATCTGTCTGTTTATCTGTCTCGCAGTTCTGCTATACTTCAATTTACTTAAGAATAATGCACCAAAGACTACTTAGGAGATACTACAGACAATGTACTCGTGGTCCACTCAACTGAATTTGACATTTCTTTGTAGATAGTCTAAGCATTTTCTTATGTTTATGCTACTCTGTGGTTTGAAAGGTTTAAACTATGTACTTACAGCACCATCTAGAAAAGAAGCGGAACTAGTGTTTTTTTTTTTAAATAAAAAGCCTCATTGAATTGATATTAATCACTGATTGAGTCTAATAGTCTAATAGTGTTTTGATATACCGATAATAATA
Organism: Ennomos quercinarius; assembly: GCA_910589525.2. Classification (NCBI taxonomy): domain Eukaryota; kingdom Metazoa; phylum Arthropoda; class Insecta; order Lepidoptera; family Geometridae; genus Ennomos; species Ennomos quercinarius. The sequence goes on along the minus strand of OU342513.1, from coordinate 6,587,124 downwards.
TTGTAATGAGAGAGTAAACAACGTTATGAGGAATCTACGTGTTTTTATCATCATCATCATCATCAAGATCCCCAACAAGATAATACTATTCACGTTGGCTTTTAAGACATCAAAAACGTACTTTCAATACTTACTATAAGTAGTACATATTTTATCGCTACATCATCATCATCATCATCATCAACAGCCTGAAGACGTCCACTGTTGAACATAGGCCTCCCCTAGAGCGCGCCACCTTGAGCAGCAGCTCGCCTCCTGCATCCATCGGCTCTCCGCGGCTTTCACCAGATCGTCGGTCCACCGAGGGGGGCCGGCCTACGCTGCGTCTTCCGGTTCGTGGTCGCCACTCGAGAACCTTTCTTCCCTATCGGTTGTTAGTTCTACGAGCGACACATCGCTACAGATTACGCTTAATTCTGTTACTCGACTAGGTAAGATTTATACAGTCGCCCACAGGTCTATTTGACATTATCTTGGGGAATAAATATTACAGAGGCAGGATGAACACCTAAATCGTCCAAAGAAAAATTGGAACCAAAATATTAGGTAATTACTGGTTGTCCTGGTTTATGTTCCCCCAGTACAAACTTCTCTCCGCTATCACCTAAGGCGTAGGGGGCTTAAGTGGAATATAAATTTTGTAATTACTCTTGAACCCCCTAGTTGGGGGCCCAATCGTAATAGTGAGCATCTGTGGGACCCTTAGGGGTTCTAAGGAGGGAAGGGGAAGGAGTGGAAAGAACTGGTTTCTCGGGGGGAATATAAATTTCTAGGAATAGGTGTATAGTAAATTTGTCTTAAATGTGTAAGTTAGACAAGTGCAAAATTTCATCTAAATTAGCACAGCCATTTCAGCATGGAAGCCACATCGTTTTACTTGTATCTTTTGATTGGGATAGGGAAGTAGAGAGAAAGAAATATCCCTGATTGTTCCTATGCTGATAAAGAATTAAGTTTTAACTTTTTTTTTAAGTTTATTAGGGTATCAAAATCAGATTATCGAATTTTGTTCAAGAGCATATATATTTCAAAACATTTCTAGCTACAAACCAAAACACCTTTGTTTGAAATAATGTAAAGCTACGAAGAGTCTACGGCGTAGAATTACTGTTAAAACAAAAATGTATAGGTATTTTCTAACTCCTACGAAAATGCTACGAAATATATTGGAGAATGTTTTGGTCGTAGAAAGTTAAATGGAATTCAAATTCTACGTTAAATTGATTCTTAAAAACATAAGCATACACATATATACATATATTTATATTAACATAACATAAAGATTGTAATTAAATACTTGATAGATGATTTAAAAATAAAATCCTACGAATAAGCCATCTTTATAATATGTCTAATTAAATTACGATAAATTTAAAATAAAAAGTTTTTCTTTTTTTACCGTTACTACAATAAGTAACATAACAAATAGTTTTTCGAAAATGCCTTTAATATAAAACTGCTTCCATCTTCTTCTTCTTGCGTGTCAATGGGCAACAACGTAAAATGTACCTTAAACAAATAATGACCAAAATTTTGCCACCTTTACTCCGTCGTCCGTGGCTTCAAGAAGGTCGTCGCTTGTGCAGGTGGTAGGACACGAGGGACACACAAGCAAGTGGGACATTGTTTGGATGGCGACCCCGCAGTCGCATAGAGTTTTTGTGGGGTCTCGATAGCCCCACTTGCACATGTAGTACCTGCAACGACCAACTTGAGTCCGAAGCCGGTTGATTGACTTCCAGAGTGGCCATGAGAGATCACGCCCTGGCGGCAACTGTTCCTGTGTGGGAAAGCCAGGAGGAGCTGGGAATTTTTCCTTCCAGAGCGTGACCTTCTGCGTGTCTGGATGGTCTTCAATGGCTGAAGTTGCGCGTAAGAAGCTTTTACGGCTTCTTAACAGAGCGCTTGGGGGCGTTCGTCCGTAGAGTGGGTGTCGGTGGTCTCGTTCTTGTTTTGATTTTTCTATTGCACATGCAACATCCCTTCGTACGGACGGTGGAGCAATGCCTGCCAACGGGTAGAGAGTATTAAGGGGAGTTGGTTTGAGGCAACCGGTTATCGTGCGGCAGGTGTCATTCAGCGCGACATCGACATGTTTGGCATGTGTGGAGCGGTACCAGACTGCTTCCATAAAAAAACTCATCATTAAAATTAAAGTAAATAAGTTCGTAGATACCATCTACGAAGATTGCTACGTAATTCTACGTAAAGTCTACGTCGTAGCACCAATATAACAAAAATAAAATTCTGCTGGTGCACTAAATGACCTCAACGATGCGTTTCAAAATATACTTTAACTCTTTGACACAAAGTTTTAATTCGCAAATGGTTTTGCATGTATGGAATTTTCGTTTAACTGAGCATGCTATATTCGCATTAGCAGCTCTTGCGTCACTGCGCTATATTAATATTCTATTTCAACCTACGTTATATATTTACTTATATTATGATGTCATATGCATACACAGATAATTTAATACTATACAAGGTAAAAGTGAAAGCGATGGTGGCCGAGCGGTAGCATGTGCGCTTCGCAATCTTACGGCACCGGGTTCGATCCTCGGCCCTGAACCAATGACCTATCTAGTAAGTTATGTATAGTTTTCGATACCATCGCTCCAAACCTCGGAGAGCACGTTAAGCCGTCGGTCCCGGTTGTCATAAAAACATCTATGGCAATCGTTACGGGTAGTCAGACGCCTGATAGAATCTGACACCTGATCTAACCATCCCTGTTACTGGTTCCTTATGGGTTGCGAGGTCAGATGGCAGTCGCTCGTGTAATTCTGGTAGCTCACCGCTACAGGTTAGATTGGGAGCCGACCCCAATAACAAATGGGAAAAGGCAAAGTGGATGATGATGACAAGGTAAAAGTGAAAGTTATTTGTTTGTTTGTTTGTATGTGTGCCTGTTTAGGCTCCTAACCGGGAGGTGATTTGATTGCGGACTGTAAACGCTGATATTATAATAAATATGAACTTTATTCCACGGAATGTGTATAAGTAGATACAGTAGATATATGTGCGCGAAGACTTTTTTTATGATAATGAATGGCGATAATAAAAAAAAGTCTTTATTTCGGGAAAAAAACCCATATTGTGCTAAAGTACAAAATAAAATGCTAAAAAACAAAATATTAAAAATATAACACTATTATTAAAATTATAATTGATATTAGTTATTTGTTATACTAGGCTGCAAAGTTGGTTTTTGGCGCGAGTACTTGAATTGAAACCTGAGCAAGCGAAGGATTCTAGGATTGAACCACGAGCGTAGCAAAGGTTTCAAACGTACGAGACGCAGAAAAACTTTACTGCCGAGTGCAACACACAACTTTTCACCTCACTACAGCGAGGAAAATGCAAGAAAACCAGCTAGAAGGCTAGGAAAAGATTAGTTTTTAGCTTATTAATTTAGCTATGGGTGGCGGTAACGCTTAACATCAGGTAAACGACTAGCTCGTCACGTGATTCATGGAAAATTAAAGAAAAAGTGTTTTTTCATCCATTTTCCATGCAGTCGCACTGCTGGATAGCGTATTGGTTACATACTTTGGTGCTGGACAGTGCGATTATTCTAAAAATGAGGTTGGTAAACGAGAAAAAGATGGTATATCTTTTAGGAGGTAGTCTGGGGTATTAATGAGTTTCCAGTGGACCGGCGATATCAAGAAGGTTAAATTCGGGCAGATCTGTGATTAAGTCCTCAGTTCTTGACGAGAAAATTCTTGAATAGAAACGTTCGAATTTTAAAAACACTTTCCACGCTAGCGATCAAAATGCGTTTTTGCGCCCAGATTTTGAATGACAAAGAGAACCTTTCCCAACTAGTGAGGTGAAAAAAAACATATCAATCAGTCCGACCGATTGTTAAGTTGTTTTCGGTTCGCACTCCGGTGCATCGTCAACCAGTGCTTGATAATCGGGCTGTGGAGAAATTCCCCCAGCCCTTTAAGTATACTGTTCGTCGAATTTCTCAGCCCATCCCAAAATGCGGCAACTCTGGATCTAGTGACGGCAAAGAAGTCTGGAACCCTTGCATCGGCAAACATGCCCAACGCGCTGCAGCACCGTGGTTTATGCATAAGGATGCAAAAAGCGTCATTGTATTGCACCCTTATGGTATGGTAAGCTTTTCGCGTATATTTAATCCATAACTGACATGTGTATAAGCATACGCAGTAGGCCTTAAATAACGTTAATTTAACCTCAGTACGAGATAAGCTCCGGAACGAGGAGATCCGCAGGAGAACTAAAGTGACCGATATAGGTCTTAAAGTTAGTAAGTTGAAGTGGCAATGGGCAGGCCACATCGCTCGTAGAACTGACAACCGATGGAGAAGAAAGGTTCTCGGGTGGCGACCACGAACCGGAAGACGCAGCGTAGGCCGGCCCCCCACTCGGTGGACCGACGACCTGGTGAAAGCCGCGGGGAGCCGATGGATGCAGGAGGCGAGCAGCCGCTCAAGGTGGCGTGCTCTGGGGGAGGCCTATGTTCAGCAGTGGACGTCTTCAGGCTGTTAATGATGATGATGATGATGAACCTCAGTACTGCAGCCAGCAAATCGGCGTGCGAGCATGTGCGTACAGTATTTGATTTGACGACTTGACATGGGAAAAACGTACGAGAAACCGGGGGCTAGAGAGATAAATGCAAACTATGAAACTATAGACGCGCATTAGTCTCTCTTTCACTATACTATTGCAGGGTTAGTCAAGTAGGGATAATCGATCCTTGGGCCGGTGGATTATTACCCTAGTTAGACCAGACGGCGCCGGCAAGGTTATCGACCATACCAAGCAATTACCTACTTGCTTAGTTTGCCGCCACCTGACATTAAGGGTGGTTTTTCTTTGGCTACCTCGCACAATAAGCGTAAACAAACAAATGTGAGTGAATGTGGTGCAAAATGGTTGTGGCATTTTTATGACAGCGGAATAGATTTAAAATTGATAGTTCATTCCAAATGTTCCGTACTATCAAGGACCCAATTTTGCATTCGTCATCAGTAGCCGGAAGGCATCCACTGCTGAATATTAGCATCCCCCATAGGCCTTGATTTTGAATCTGCGACTTTTATAACAGATAGACAAAAAATACTGACACGCAATTGTTCTTATTTCTCATAGCAAACATCATCGCACGACATCGGTTCATAGTTCATGCCTATATACGCTTTGTTATCTCGAATGAAAAAATTCGCGAGCGGAATACCGCTCGCGAATTTTTTAAACACAAAAATAAAACGGAGTCTTTTGATCATAATCAAAAGACTCCGTTTTATTTTTGTTCGGATTTTTCGTTTATCTTTTGAATTGTACTGTAAAAAATTGTTTAGATCAGAAACCAAACGTTAACCGCCTACAAAACATATTAAAGCTTGACAAAAACTCAACACTTTTTTCTAAGGGAGAGAGTATAGAGAAATCTACCAAGCTGACCAAGTAAGTTAGCGGATGACAAAAATTTCTTCAAATAACGCTATGGTGTCCTATAAAAACGCCGTCGACCGCGTACAGCGTGACGCCGTACGCCGCGTCACGATGCTTATCATAGAAATGTACTTTTGTGGTATCTTCCATACGCTGACGTTGGCGTGCGTGTGGATGCCGAAGGCGGCATTCAAGGCGGCGTTGCGTCTTTAGTTATTTCGAAGCATTGCAGCGTGAATGTCGTATTTGGCGCCAGTACAAAATATCGAAATTTTATAAAGAAAAAGACGAATTATTGATTGGATCAGTCAAATGCTATACTGTATTATACAAAGTAACACAAGCGCCGCCAAAAGTGTCGAATTTATATCCATTTTATATCACACGACTACACGCGAGCACTGTTTGTCGAATACTGTTGTGAACGAGACGTTATCGTTCGCTATGAGATGTATTGACCGCTGACGCTGTGCCTAGCGTTCAGACGTCGATCGAAGCGAAAACGCCGAAGTCGGACGCCGCATATAGCATTTAATAGGAGTCTGAGGCCTTAAAATTGATTCTTAAACATGCCCGTTTTCTCATATTTTCTTTCAGTACTACAAGAGCAAGTGGGAAATCCGTATGTTACCTACTGCCACTGTTATGGGCGGCCATATCGCTTAACATCAGGCAAACGCCCAGCTCATCACGTCATTTTTTAACGTAGAAAAAGTGCCAACAATCGTTGCAATTGCCTCAATATAGGTAATCTAATTATTTATTTTTTGCGCATCTGTATTTAATAATATAAATATGTATGACAAACTATAAGCATAGCTTGTACTATGGGAACCAGATAACTGATACAATACCTAGATACTTTTTTGTTTGTAAATACATACACAGAATACAATATAACACCCAGACACACAACAAACATCGATGTTCATCGCATAAATAACTATCGAACCCACAACCTATAGCACAGAAGGGAGAGGTACTACCAACTGAGCTAACAGGCCAGTCAATATTAGATATTCTTTTTTCTTTATGTAATCGCGTGACCATGATCTAGTTTATACTTCAGTGTTCCTTAAGAGTAGCGCCATGAAACGGGACGTGACATTCTGAACTAATATTACCCACGCGACTTCATTTACTCACTGTTTAATGTACTCTTTATTGTCCCAAGTAAAAGCTGGAGTTCATTTTGTGGCTCGAGTTGAGACACGAAGTTTTGTTTCGTAGTTAAAAGTGGTCCTTGTCAACGTATTTTAGTGTAAAATACATGTTTATTCTCTTATGATTTGGTAGTTTTTTTTTGTAAATGAATGACGTGATATATATATAGTCATTCGCCTGCCTGGTGTTAAGCGTCACGCCCACCCAAAACAGATGCAAGTGTCACTCGGAACTCTAAATTAAAGTATAGCGAGACACTGCACTGCGCACGTCATCCTGAGACATCACACAGTCTATTGTTTTTTGTTATTATTTTACGCATTTACGAGCATTGCACCGACACAATGTGGTTTTTTAGCATCAAGATAGTTTAATCAGGCTGGAGCGGGACGTATACTCTGGCTGTCTGGCTCTCAAGCAAAATCGGCTGTTTACGCTATATATGAGAAGCTGCTGGCTTCCGCGGGCCACGGAGTGCGGGGAAGGAAGACCCGGCGAACCGGCTCTCAATCGGCGCTCGCACACGCGCAACACCGGCCGCGCCTACAATTCTTTCTTATATTTTCAATATCGCTGTTTAAAGTACCTACAAATAAAGTGTCTATTCTGCATAATACAAGTTTAATTTACTTATACCAAGAAATTATAAGTGTCCCGCGCGCGTCGAAAATGGTGCGGGTAAAAACATCAGGTGAATCTAGTTTACCCGACAAGTATATTTTTGAAAGCTGCATATGAATACAAGGTGAGTTTGCATTGGTATGTTATCCCGCAAGGGGGGGACTGGGACCATGAAAGCCCACAAGTTGTGAGAGCCTTCCTTGAAACTGCGTATTTCCAAACCTCCATACTAAAAAATAAATCCACTCACAAAATTGGACGTGCGATCGCTACGAGAGTTAACAAGATACTATAAATTCATTTCTAAACACAGGTCGTTAAACTTATTTAAGTGCAATCGCTCAAGGACGAAGTTCAACCACCCAGTGCTAGGGCTATCTCCGAACGTAAACTTTACATGGCATTTCTTCAATGAAAAACTATTAATTTAGAAAAGTCATAGAAAAAGTATTTTCTACCTTGGGGAGTAGATTTATCCCCTTTCAGGATAATATACCAATTCAAACTCAGATAGTATATGTACTTAAATTAATAAAATACCAACTTTAATTTGTAAAAGTTAAAACAAAATATACTTTACAAACAATTTTTATTGCTGAAAACATCTACATAATGAAGACAGTTACGGGTTTTCTTTTTAAAAAATAACGCCTGAACTTTATCTACACGCATTATGTATACCAGCAACATAACAATAGATACATCATATAGCTCGAGATAATTCATAACATATTCTTTCAATATCTAAATCACCACCCGGTAGATTCACAGGGACATAAAATAAAATAGGGCATTGAACGCAGTGTCCGCAACGCATTAGGTTCCGTTAGCGAGCCAAAGGGGCAATCTGCTGGCTAATTTGATAGCTGCAGACAAACGAGCGGGCTTTGTAAATGGTGCAACTTGTAAGAGGAAGCGAGTTTAAAGCGAATTTCAGTAGAGCCAGTCATCGGTAGACCAAATCAAAAGGCGACGAAGGTCTACGTTTGCCAAGTCACAATGTCCATTCATGTCAAAAGCCAATGCATGTTGGATTCTCATCGTCAGCCTATCCTTGTTCACTGTTGGACATAGGTCTTTCTAAAAGCAAGCCACTGAGCTCAGTCTTCAGCTCTCTGCGTCCAGTTCTACCAACCTCTTTCTGCAAGTCATGAGTTCACACCTGCATGTAGCCTACCTATACACACTATTAACTAAACATGGTTTTCACTCAAGAATCCCAATCCTGGTAAGTAGGTTGTAAAAGATGAAGGATTTGGAAATGAGTTCACTAGGTAGTCACAGTAGCTGTAAATCGTGTCCGTGTTTTAGGGATAGATGCATGCGGATTCAAATCCCGTTTGAATTTTTTTCCCTTACATTAAAAATTAATCTGTCCACTCAAAAACTCATTTACCACAGCAATTATTGGTTCTTCAAGAAATATGGCTTTTATACTGCGGCCACACTACCATGATATGTCAATAATTATGGCCAAAGTTAAGAAAAAAGTATGTGAAATAAATAAATAAAATACAAGCATGTGTAAACACGATTTATGGCCATAATTATTGGCATATCGCGGTAACGTGTGGCCCCAGCGTTACGCTATGTCGACTAAATTGCTTTTCTGTCAGATCACTTCAATACGAATTTCTATTTTCCTTGCACTATTGGGAACCAGATAAAACAAAAAATAAAACACAATCTCTCTCTCTTTCTGGTTTAATACATAGTTTGTTTGTAAATACATAAAATACACCTAGACACAGAACCAACACATATGTTCAACGTATGTGAAACTTCATACGTTAACCATAAGTATTGTTTTACGCTCAAATCTCCTGTCACTCCTGACTTGTTCCACAGTGGGACATTAAGCCTACGACACGCCCAGCACGTCATTCCGCCGTGTGTCACTTTTGTCACGTTATATAGTCCCACGGCCACAGACGAATGTTACAAAAATATAAACGAATGCTTAGTATTATCATTAGGTGACAGGGTGGGTGTGCATGAGATTCGTCATGGAGAACTTCTATTTTACTAATTCTATTCTATTGTCACTTAACATCAGAAGAACTACAATGATGGTGATGATCACCATCATCATCAACAGCCTGAAGACGTTCACTGCTGAACATAGGCTTCCACAGAGCGCCACTTTGAGCGGCTGCTCGCGTCCTGCATCCATCGGCTACCCAGGCTTTCACCAGATCATCGGTCCACCGAGTGGGACAATCCTAAAAACAATAAAAATATCTATCTACTCTTAAAAATTACTGAGAAGCTAATTCTTTATAATTACTTACTGGGATAGGTTAGAACCATTGCGGAATCGTTGGACGCAATAGACAAGTAGCCAATGGAAGTGGCGGTGGCCTGTGTGCAGCAGTGGATGATGAGCTACTGAACTACACTTGCTCTAAAGTTATTCTTTATTTATTTATATCAATGTTTGTTACATATTATTTTTTTTTTACATTGAATATTTTTTAATGAAATTTTATTAGCTGTTATTAGCATCTCAAATCAATTTCTAAAACTACAACAGTAAAACTAGGTATTCTATAAAACTGACCAAAATGCTGGCCTCTCTCAATTTGGGCCAAAGGTTGAGCATTGCCATTCAACGTGGCAATGCTCTGCACTGGGCAAAGTGCCCAAAATGCTGGCAGCATTTTGGGCACTTTGCCCAGTGGTAGTGGTTTGTTAGATTAGTTTTGTATTATATTGTTAATTTTATAGTTTTAGTTTAGTTTTATAGAATACCTAGTTTTATTGTTATATGAATTAATTATTACTTTCAAAATGGTTCATAAAAGCAATTCGACAAAATAAGTACATTTTTCAAACAAAAGACTTGATCATCAAATTGTGAAGGCAAACTGAACTCTCTGGGGTTCCTGTAGAATTAAAAAATAGAAATATTCTAAAACAGCCTCTATTCAGTGACTGGTAAAGCAAATTGTTCTATGGCAGGGTTGTTATGACTAATTCAGTTAAAACCAGCTGCGGCTTTTTATTTTAAACTGGTTTTATTGAAAACGTTGTTTTGGAGAGCTATGGATTTTCATTGATATTTTATATTCCTCCTTTCTCTTTGATATATCTATACTTATAATAAAAGTGTAACAAGTCCAATTCTAAACATTGAACATATTTTGAAAAAAAATTTGTGAAGGGCTTCCTATTCTGTTATCGATGCTGAAGCCAAAACTAATTTTTTTTTCATTTTTGTCTGTCTGTCTGTCTGTCTGTCTGTATCTTGGCTGAGCATCACGCCAAAACTACTAAATGGATTCAAATCAAACTTGGCATGATTTGAGTTAATATTATTATTACGAGGTAGACTAGAAACTTTTAAACCCAAAGTTCAGCACGGTTCCCTCGGGAGAGGGGATGGAAGTAAAAATATTTACTTAGTTGTAATTCATTAACGCGTGGACTAATTTCATTCATTCTTTTTTGTTGGAAAGGGGGTAGGCACTGTAAATATTGTCCCGTAAATATTTTAAGGTCGTCGGTTTTTGAAATTACAGACATCCAACTTTCAGTACTAGGTCCAAAGCCACTCCTATCCTATACTATGGAAAAAGGAGGAGGGAAGGGGAAAAGGTAAGGGAAGAGGATGAATGGATGAAGGGGAAAAGAGGCAGGTGTGCCAGCAGTCAGCACCTGCCTCCATTCGCCGTTTCATACATTCATCCTTTTCCCTTACCTTTTTTCCTCTTCCTTCTCTGTTCCTTTAGACTGCGATAAGGCGTAAAACTAATTAGCCCGTGCGGAGCCGGGGCGGGTCACCTAGTCCTTTACTGTAAGCCATCCCGCGGTTTCATTTGCAACTTACCTGATTTCCCGCGGAAACTTTCAATTTTCCGGGATAAAAAGCCCGACACCTGAGCAGTTTCTTCAAAAGAACTATTAAGAAAAATGGTTATTGTTCTTTTAGCACCTTGGAACTTCTGAAGGAACTTGCGTACAGCTAATGAGTGGAATACCTTGCCGTCGTCCTTGTTTCCAGCTAACTATAACCTGGGAGTCTTCAAGTCAAGAGTGAACAGGTATCTTCTAGGCAAGCATGCACTACCGCAGGCCGCGTCATCACTTACCATCAGGTGAGACAGTGATCAAATGCTATGCCCATATTATATACTAGCGGTCCGCCCCGGCTTCGCACGGGTATAATAGTTATCGCAGCGCACGCCATGTAAAGAATATTTTAGGTAACTTTTACCTAACACCTACCTTTTAACTTTACACCTTGGGTCACATTATTGGAGTTTTAGTAAGGATCCCTAATTTTATTGAAAATATAATATAGCCTATGTTACCCGGGGATAGTGTAGCTTCCTAACAGTGAGAGAATTTTTCAAATCGGTTCTGTAGTTTCGGAGCCTATTCAATGCAAACAAACAAACAACCAAATTATCTTCTTCATAATATTGGTATAGATATAAAAAAAAATCTTTACGTTGCTGCAGTTGCATTCTACGCAAGATGTAATCCAAAGGCTCGGTGTGTTTTGGCCCTTAAGAAAGACGAGACACCAAAATTACTAAAAACTTTATTAAAGAAATTACAGACAGATCTACAATGCGGCTTAACGTTAATAGGGATTACAACCTAAATATTCTTCTATTATGTAGACACAGCATATGATTCAGAACGGCATAATAATATACCTCACAAGGCCTGTAAAATGAGACGAAAGTGTCATTATTGTTTAAGTACTCTGCACGTTTAACATACCTACCCTTACGGAGCCCTTGCTTATTTATGTATGCTCCTGTGTTTAACTGGAAACGGGTGTTTCGGTAATTGGCTGGTTTTTTTCTTTCTAGCAATATTTGGCCGTGCGTGTTTTGTTTTTTAGATTGGGTTGTAGTTATTCAGCACGGGTAGTAATGAGCTCCAAAAATTGACATATCTCTAAGCTTGAGAAAGCGTTTGACCCAGAATTAGGATGTACAAGACCAACAATGACAGTTTGAAAATGAGACAAGAAATTTAAGTAATTATGAGTGAAAAAACTGTTGTTATGATTAAGATCTTGAATATTTGCGACAAGTTAACTGTAGTATTTACTAAATATTGAACCTACCTATGGGCTTCCATAGTTTTTTAAATAAAATGCCTGCTATTTTATTTAAAAAACTATGGGACTGTTGAGATCCACGGGTTCCCATCCAAACTTTGGAGTTAAATTGCTAAATAAAAAAACTGAAACACTGAAATATTGCGATATATCGGAAGGAGCATTCACAATTTACAAAATAAACAAGTTTTCCATCCAGATACCACACAAAACACAAAACAACATGATGAACAAAATATGACTATTCATAATGCAATAAAATTTGCCACAAACTTGCTGTGATACGTGTATTTGTTCTAGTTAGTATATTTTGTAAATCACAATCACTTACGAAATAAGATTTAAAAGCTTCAAAAATTGTATTTTGCACTTTGATAACTGAATTATGCGTACATGATCAATATACTCTTCGTCGTGAAATTGATTGTGGCGATATGTGATCTTCTTATGCTAGTAGCTGACACATCCGCCATTACTATTTCTTTTCATCTCGGGCAGTGTGTACTTGATTTGTACTTCTCGCTCCCACGCTTCGTGAGTCTTTTGAGAGTAACGAAAAAATTCTGTGTCTGTGGTTTGACCAATTAACGACCACGCGGATGACGTCATACACCTTTTTTGCGTTTTCATTGCGTGAACGCATTCTCGAGTGAAGCGATATTATGTCAATTTCTACAGCACTTGCTAACCATGCAGGACATGGGAAGCAGAATTCTCCTCATCGTTTTAGGGGGGGGACAATGACAAAACAAAAACAAATGAAGATCGATGACACCTGCAGAAGTACGAGAAGTAAAGTTCCAAACGAAAACAATGGAACAAGCAAAATAAAGTTTGAAAAGATCTAAAAGATTTTCAAGTACTTAACGAAACTTAAATACAAAATAAAATGTGTGATTCTTAAGAAATGAGATGGGTGTATGATAGGGAATGTGAGTGGTGTGTGGTGAGTGGTATGGTGTGTGGTGTGAGATGTCTTCTGGCTAATGATCAAGATTTATATAGGTCTTAAAACTATTTATGGGTAATGGATTGTTTAGGTTAGGAAGATAACACCGAATCAACAAAAGCCAGTTTTCAAAGAAAAATATTTTCCGTTGTTTATTAAATAAAGAAATAAAGTGAAAACAGTAATCTCAAAAAGGGAAATAACAAAGCGCGGATTTTAGTTTCTTGGTAAAAGTAATTATCTCGCAAATTGGGAATGGAGTTTACTTTGAAACGGTGGCTGAATTATCTAAGTAAACAATTGTGTAGTTAAATGTAAAGGCTAAAGTCGAATCAATACCAATAGTTACTATGTACTGTAATGTAACGTGAATTCTCATAACTTCTCCTAATAAAAGGCTTTGTCATGACTCACTGACAGACAACGTACAGCCCAAACCGCTGGACGTAGAGACTGCAAAATTTGGAGGGTGGCTTTTTTGTGACGTAAGCGCGTGCTAAGAAATAATTTTTGAAAATTTAACTTTTAAGGGGGCGAAACGGATAAATAACGTTTGTAGGAAAAACCTACGTTACGTGATGTATCATTTTGATACAGTCATGCACAAGTATGTTTTTTTGAAAATTCAACCCCTAAGGGGCAAAGCGGATAAATAACGTTTGTATGAAAAACCTCCATTACGTGATGTATCGTTTTGACACATGCAATCAAGTATAAAAATATATGAAACAGTACTTTAGACACAGTTTTAGAAATTTATCTCCTAAGGGGGTGACGTAAGTGGTTAAAAAATGTATGGATTTTTTTTTGATCATATCATATTGAAATTGGACGTTATACCAACAGAATATACAAAATAAATAGATACCGGTCTCGGCAGTTTTTGAATTTCATCCCTTAAAGGGGTATAAAACACAGGACAAGGTCCCATCGTAGGACGCTCATACAACCTAAACCGCTGAAATTAAAATCTTGAAATTTCGAAAATACATTCGTTAAATAGAGTAGGTGTGCCCTGAAACGGAACTTTTATCTCGGAAAAATAAATTATTCTTGAAGGATACACCACGTGGGCGAAGCTGCGGGCATAAGCTAGTCCAAGATACTTGTTTTTCATTAATTTTATTTTGCTACATAAATTGAAGTTCTTCGTTTCACGCTCTTTTTAATAAATCAAGTCTCACATTTGAAACGTTTAAAATTTCCTATAGATTAATGTTTATTCCATTATGCTAGCGGCCTTAGGGTGGATTCGACCAAACGAGAGTAAGGGTTATACTTAGAACAAATCGCCAGCTATCCGAGAGTAAACCATTTTCACATTTTACCATCTACACTCAAGCCTATTCGAGAATAACAACTTATACTACCGTTTTTGGTGGAATAATAAACTATTCCGAGAATATTTTAATGGCGGCAGCGCGCCATATAATTCCAACATTTACTTTCCTGCACTATAATACGACAAAATTGAGTTGCTATGACATAAACTTGAATACCTTGGCGTTGTAGAACAATAATTGTTACCTGGGTAATAGTTTCGTTCATCGTTCACTCCGCTATTCGCGTATAAGTATTCTATACTTTGTATTGCATGGTAAAACGACTAATGAGTTATTCTAGTTTAAGATCGTGGAATAGATTTATTCTGGTATAGTTACTCGCGCATAACTCTAAGTTTGGTCAAATCCACCCTTAGTTGGAGATATTATAAGGATTCTTACTACTGACCCGGACTGATCCGAATTCTTTGCCTGCGAGTGTACTTAGTTAAATGACAAAACGAAGTACCTATAGTATTCAAAACATCGACTTATTTAAGGTAAAATATGGTACCTTTTTGTTTAAACTTACCCCACTTACATCCCGTAACGGTTTTAATTTCCCTGTCCCCCGTAGCAGCGCTATTTTTTTTTGGCGGGAACTCGGGCCGCCACGTTCGGCACTTTGGGAATAATCGTTCCTGTGCCTCTGGTGTTTGTTTTTAAAGCATAAACTCTATGTTTCCGGTTACAGGAACGAACAACGCATCCGCATCCGCATCGTTTTATGTCCAATATAATAGTAAAATAATTAGCCAGGAGCGTGCAAAGTTGTCCCAGTCAAATAAATCTATGTTGTTCAGCGAAATATTTATTTCTACGAAATTAAAAGCGATGACATACTACTTTTTTGTTTTATTTGTATAAAAGATATACGTTCGCATCCAATGACATAAAAATATCGACACAGACAATACAAAAATTAGCCAAATAATTTTTTTTAAACTACAAATATTACGGCCGAACAACAAAAAAAAATGGCAACTTACTTTAAACTTTTTTTTTTCTTGTAAAATTGCATGGGTGGTGGCTATTTTGGGGTTGCTAGGCGTAGGAAATATATTTCTACTACGACGTACACCTCAATTTAGCAGAAAAAAAGCACCATTTTTAAATTTTTGCCGATATAAAATTATAAAAAAACTCTGCGTAACCACAGTTACGCGGGGTATTAAGACGGGGTGCACCTACGCAGCCGTGGTTACGGTAAGTTTCAAAGTGGGTAGTTCGTTCAACCTTTCACAGTACAACTGCGCATGTTTTCTTTGTAGCACTCGACCGATCTCGTCTAACTTACATCACAGACTGAGCGGTAGTGATTGCCAATCTGGGAATTTGACTTCCACTTTGATGCGACATTTGAACCTGTCATCAGGCCTGTCCTTGCAAATATACATATATGTCAATATTAGATACCTACTTCATAAAAAGAAGCCCACTCTCGATCAGCCAGAAAAGCAGTCGTAAACCTGGTCAATTCCCCAATCGCCCGAATTCACACCCTAAAAGCAGCATACTTATATATACCTACTCAAAGTTTGCAAAATTTATGTAGTCGTAAAAGGGGTGCGTCATAGTCGAGTTGTAAAATATGAGAGCGACCTCTGTCCATACTCCATACCTTCTCGTATCGCCGTATATACGGCACCGTATGAA
This sequence comes from Ennomos quercinarius, assembly GCA_910589525.2. Taxonomy (NCBI): domain Eukaryota; kingdom Metazoa; phylum Arthropoda; class Insecta; order Lepidoptera; family Geometridae; genus Ennomos; species Ennomos quercinarius. The sequence goes on along the minus strand of OU342513.1, from coordinate 6,570,902 downwards.
AATGAACAGTGTTTTGATAAGGAAGACTATTCAATTTGCGTATAAGCTAAAGCTACATACCTAATGTTATATACCTAACCTCAACTCCACAACCCAACACCCCCCCCCCCCCTCCTCTACTCAATGAAATACAAGTTATAACTTTCTACGGTCATAACTACTAGGTAGTGAAATTACTGGGCAAATGAACGGATCTCACAGTCTGGGAAACTTTTCTAGACTGTGTGATGGCTCAGGCAGGATGACATGCGCAGTGCGCAGTGTCACGCAAAACTTTAACTTAAGAGTTCCGGGTGACACTGCAATCTGTTATGGGCGGCCGTGTCGCTTAACACCAGGCGAATGACTAGCTCGTCACGTCATTCGTTTACACAAAAAAAAACATATTTATAATTTTAAGCTTTATTATAAAAAAATAAAAAATCTTAAAATCTGTGTTTGTTGCAAATATTTTCTTAATTAAGTACAGTTAATAGCAATGCTTTTATTTAGGGTCGAAAAAAACTTATTTCACCCGGCGTCTTAACTTATTTGGGGTCAACTCTCCTAGTACTTCTGCGCCACACCATGTGGAGTCGATTGGAGTCGATAAAAATAAAACAAAATAAGAATCCTCTAGATAAAATAACAATCATAAATGAATGTACCAAATACTTTCCAATGCCAGAAAGGCCGCATACGCAAGAACGTGAATATATACAGCTTTTTTGAAAAAAGCCGTATACGCAAGAATGTGAACAAATACGTAGCATATACGGTGACCGCCCAGAAAGAGATTTACGCGAGGTGACCTCACTCCATAACCAACTCTAGAAGTAGAACAAATTTTGTGGGAGTTTTAATTTATACGCGTGTTTTTAGTTTAGCCGCAACACAAATTTTAAGTGGCTTAATTAACTGATTGCTCGTTTTCATGTCGCCTTTGGGAGGATTATTTTTTGGCTGTTTCGGTGTCAAGTGAAAATGAGTTTTATTATTGTAATAGAACGACACAATTCAGCGGAGAAAGTGGTGAGGAAATCATGAAGGTAACCTATCTTATAAAATTAAAATGTCACTGAAACCCACGTATTACTCTTTGTGCTGTTTGTTTATTGACTATCGCGTCACGTCATCAGCCCAATACGTTCCCACAGTTGGGCGACGGGCCTTCTCTCATATGGTGAAAGTGTAGGCCACAATCCTCTATGCCGGTCAAGTGCGGGTTAGGGATTCTTGAGCATGCCGATTTCCTTCCTGCGTTTATATGACAGGGTACCATTGGAAAGTCACCAGTACCATTAATGGTATTACTTGCACAAATTTACTATTACTGCACTTTATATGTATTACTAGTGCCATACTTATTATACATCATGCAATTGAATTCATTATTGATGATTAGTAAAGAGTCATCATTAACAGCCTGAAGACGTCCACTGCTGAACATAGGCCTCCCCCAGAGCACGCCACCTTGAGCGGCTGCTCGCCTCCTGCATCCATCGGCTCCCCGCGGCTTTCACCAGGTCGTCGGTCCACCGAGTGGGGCGCCGGCCTACGCTGCGTCTTCCGGTTCGTGGTCGCCACTCGAGAACCTTTCTTCCCCATCGGTTGTCAGTTCTACGAGCGATGTGGCCTGCCCATTGCCACTTCAACTTACTAACTCTAAGAGCTATATCGGTCACTTTAGTTCTCCTGCAGATCTCCTCGTTCCGGAGCTTATCTCGCAGGGAAACACCGAGCATAGTTCGCTCCATAGCTCGCTGCGCGACTTTGAGCTTACTAATGAGGCCAACAGTAAGAGACCATGTCTCAGTTCCATAAGTCATCACTGTGTGTAGTAAAGAGTAAAATAGTGCAAATGAAAATATTTTATATTGAAAATTATGAAAATTGCCACGGCGCCTAACATAGCTGGCACCATTGATTTTGATGCTTTTAAAAGTTTTTTACCTCGTATGTCATAACTAAAAGCATTACATAATTATTTTAAATTAATTTTGTATTGTAGCAGTTGATTAAGTAAGTAAATTATTCCATTTTTGGAGTTATTATCAATACCAAATTGATGCGTTAAACTTCATAAATTTTATTCCACACGTGACCGGTGTCAAGAGAGTCCCTAGTTTCAAAGGATGCTAATGAATTAAATTACACCCAGTATAATCTGTCATTAAAGAAAACATTATTGTCAGATTAAATAAGTTAAAATTTAAAGGTTTATAGAAACGACGAAAGAGGAACCAATTCAGTCAAAATTATCCTCACGATATTTTTCTGCACCGTCGAAAGATCGAGTGCAAATTCCACAATAAATTGAAAAATCATTAGTGCAAGACCGATTGGGATTTTAACCTCATCAAATTGAAAGTCACGTTTTCAACTGCTATGCCACACGCGGTTAGTGGTTTTTTTTTTAATTTATATCGTCAATAGGCTGAAGACGTCGACTGCTGAACAAAGGCTCCCCACAGAGTGCCACTTGGAACAGCTGATCGCTTCCTCCATCTACCGGCTCCCACGGTGTTAATCAGATCGTCGGTCCACCTGTGTGGGGCCGGCCTACGCTGCGACTTTCGTGGTCGCCACTCGAGAACCTTTCTTCCCCATCGGTTGTCAATTCTACGAGCGATGTGGCCTGCCCACATTGCCATTTCAACTTGCTAATTCTAAGAGCTATAGCGATCACTTTAGCTCCTGCGGATTTCTTCATTGCGGATATTATCTCGCAGGGAAACACCGAGCGTAGGTCTTTCTATAGCTAGTTGCGCGACTTTTAGCTTACTAATGAGGCCAACAGTAAGAGACCATAACTCAATTCCATAAATCATTTCACAACGCTGTGTGAAATGTCCACAAATATATTTAAAAAAACTTTTGTTTCCTTGGGTGGACAAATGGAACAAACGGGAATATTCCTCTTTATCTATACTATAACAAGTTTGAGGGACGTTTGGACGGAGGCTATTGGTACTGTATAAGCCTATAAGGCATATCGTAAACTTTCATGTGAAGAAAAAGTCATGCGTACATTATTTAGGTCGCGTCGCGTGAGTTCGTTGAACTAATTGTATACTACAAAAGCCCCAGGTAGCGTTCATGGTAAATCTTATCGCTGAAGATTTATTATTTTGAGTGACCATTAATATATACAAATTATTGGCTGGACTAAAATTATACTGGCTTTTTAGAACTTGTGTGTTTACGTAAAGATGCGGGTTCAAAAATCAAAGTGTTTTATTGCAAATGTAGGCTATTCATAGCACTTTTACAAGTCAAATGAGATTAGATATTTAAAACCCCTAAATTATTGTAAATACCGAAAAAAAAAAAAACATCATAAAATCACAAAGTGCGCAATATCAAATATTATACAGGATGCAATTGAATTTATTAGGATAAATTGAGTATATGACAGTAGATAGATAGATAGATAGATAAACTCTTTATTGTACACCAACTAAACATAAATATACAAAGAAACTTAATAGACTTATAATTGCTAGTGGAATGGGCGGTCTTATCGCTTAAAGCGATCTCTTCCATCGACAGTACATCATTTATTGATGATTATTAAAGAGTAAAGAGTGCAATAGATTTTTTTAAAATTGAAAATTGTCAAGGCTGCTGCGATGCCTAACGTAGTTGGCACGAATGATTTTGATACTTTAAAAACTTTTTTTAACCTTGTATGTAATCATTAAAAATAGGACTTCATTATTTTAATTTAATTTTGTACTGTAGCAGTCAATTAAGCAAGTTATCTAATTTTTGGAGTTATTATCAATACCAAATCGATGCGTTAGATTTCATAAATTGTGGTCCACACGTGACCGGTGTCAGTAGGTTAGTCTAGTTTCAAAGGATGCTAATGAATTCAATTACATCCAGTATATAGCAAGCCTATTACAATAATGTGAGTTTGGGGAAAAAAAAGTTCTCTTTTCCACTACAGGTGCAAGCAATCCGGCACAATGTAGAATAGATAAATCCGAACCGTAGCTTCGATTACAGCTGTAAAGAAGAAGCTACAAGAAACTATACGGTGACGTCAATTTTTTTGTTTAATTTTTTTAACCAAGTGTCTTTTACGAAAGGGTTGAAATTGAATTCCAAAACGTTCTTTTTAATCCTAAAGTTGCAACCAATTTTTTGTTTCAGTACTCGTAAGTTGTTTTGGTAATACTTTCAGTGATATTTTCATCGGTGCTCTTAAAATTGGTGCTATGGTCACTAACTGCGTGAGATCGTGAGACAGACAAACGACCGACAAAGTGAATCTCTAGCAGCGATATAGGGTGCCGGCGGTAGGTCGAAAATTGGACCGTCGAATACCGCTTCGCTTAGGCACAGATCTATTAAAATAAAATAAGAAATCTCTTTATTGACACCAACAATAAATAAAAAATAAAATCTTGCAAGTAGGCTACAATGGGCAGTCTTATCTTAAAAAGTGATCTCTTCCAGACAACCCTTGGATGGACAGAGATAGTTCAATGAGCATGGACGGTGGTGCCACAAAAATAAAAGTTACTTTATACATACTAAAATAAATATAAAATAATAGATTACTTAATCAAAAATACTTACATAATACAAATATTTACATAAACGTAGATAAATAGTACATAATTATATCAATAAAGGAAACTGTGAGGAATTATTTCGGAGTCAAGCTAGAGAGATAAAAATGCTTAATTTGAGTTTTTAAATCAGTGAGTGATTGAGCCTTTCGAATATTGAGAGGAAGTTCGTTCCACAGGCGCACAGCCTGAGCAGTGAAATAATGGTGGTAGAATGTGATACGACGTACATGTGGCTTGAGAATGAGGTTCTCTGATGACCTGAGAGACATAGTATTAGAATGAGAATTATAAAGAAACTGGAATCGTTCCTTCAAATAATGACTAAAAAATGACATTTTAATATAACTAGCCTACACCCCACGGCTTTGCCCACGTGAACTTGCATAATGTTTTTACTACTGGATTTATGCAGGATGAAAAATATGTTATGTCCCAGTTTTGGTCCTCCTGTAAGCAAAACAGCCAAATCCGTTCAGCCCTCTGCGTGATTTTGATTAATGACCCAAAAAGTTTCTGGACCTCGTCAAAAATTTCAAACCTGGACTACTTGCCAAACCCTATATACTCTAAAGGTTCCCTGGTACTGTTTCCTCATCATCAACCAGTCCACAGCAGTCCACTGCTGTACATAGGCCTCTCCCAATGAACGCCACTGGGCCCAGTTTTCGGCCTGTCTCATCCAGTTTCTGCCTGTAGCTTTTCGTAAAGCCAGGACTAGCACCGCACACTACGTTTTTATTGTAAACGGTCATTTTCAAGACATACTAATTTTGATTTAGATTCACATATCACAGGCAAAAAAAAAAAAAAACAAAAAAAAACAAAAAAAAAAAAAAAAAAAAACAAAAAGGCAGGTAAATTAGTCGTATCATAACGTAAAGGTAAGCTTACTAGAGTTAGTTTTTCGCTGCGAGAGCTCAAACTCAAAGCCCGGGGGAAATTTGGCTGGTGGTCTAATATATGGCGTATGGTGCGAGTCATGGGCGGCTGTTTGTAGTCTTTGAAGAATTGATACACTGAAAGGCTGATTAGTTTGTCACTACGAAATATTAGTTATCTACTTGCAGCTAAATATTTTATCAATAGCATGAAGACCTGCACTGCTGAACACGGTCCTCCTCATAGCGCGTCACTTTGAGCGACTTCTTGCCTCTTGCATCTATCGGTTCCCCGCGGTTTTAAGCTGATTCGGTCTAATGGTGGGCCTACGCTGAGTGTTTCGGTTCATAACCGCCACTCGGGATCCATTCTTCCTCATCGGTTGTCATTTCTGCGAGTGGATGTGGTGGAATGTGGTGTTGTTCTGCGTACTACATATTAAGCTGCTTACCAATTAGAATTAATTACGATTTTTTTTTCGCACCATCGACGACTCAATAGTCGCCTGTAGCCTATTCCTTGACACGCACACATTGAAAGGTATTTGCGGTAAACAGATAATGAAGTCAGAGTCTTGTTGGGTTTCCTTCATACGATACTTTATCAAGGTTTCGGTTTCATGATAATCGTTTTTGGATTCAAATTTTTATTAGCATTTTTGTGTGATGTTTTATTTTGTTTTGGAAGACATCATTCGCCATAAAAGATAAACACAGCAATAAACTTTCAAATATAAAAAATATCTGTCTTTCTCTCGGAAACCATAACTGATAGAAAACTGATAACATTTATAAATACAATACTAGATGTTGATTTGCATCCCTGTAACTTTACAGAGGTTATACAGTGGTTGATTTACTGTGTTTATAGAACAAGAATCAATGAAAAAATAAATATGTAATAAAAATTAAATTTCATAAAAAAATTAAAACTTAAGTATAATGATAAGTAGTGAAAATTGTGAAATCACCCCGTCTAATGCGTTCGCCCAGGCATAGAATAAACAGTTATACATATTACATGTAAAGAAAAAATTTGAATCTCGACTTGAACCCGCATCCATCCGTCCCTAAAGCCGGAACATGCTTTACGTCATAAATATAAACACTTATGTTCATCACACACATCTTTAACATACCTTTTACAACGTAAAAAAGGACAAAGTTCCAAAAATAAAACCAAAGAAAGCCGCCTTGAGACGCCTGTCATATGTCTTTACCATTCTATATTCTACATCTACCCACTGAACTAAGAAATTGTTAGAAAAAATGCGCAACATTCTCTACAAAATTGTGGACTACGGGAAAACCCCTTGTCTTTGATACGTAAGATCAAAGAAAGGAACAAATATTTAAATCCAGCGGTTATGTAAAGTAGATGTCTCGCTTACGGAAGTTGGGTGAAAGCACCTTAATTTCTTAAATGATGGTAGAGTGCGGTTCAAACTCAATGGCGGCTGTGAAGTCGGTGCGAAACTCTGCGCAGTAGCGAAAATAGATGTGCGCGGGAAGAGGTAAGCGGTGTGCGTAGCGTGCGGGGAGCCAGCATGGTGCGAGAGCCCACTGCACAAATACCTACGTCATCGGGTACCCCAATAGGCTATCTTTAGATCGTTAACTGACATCTAAATATGTGAAAAAAATCAGGTCTGCCAGTTCTGACCCTGCCGGGTCTTGGAAATAATTGAAATTTTTTGACGTATTTTTTTTTGTCAAAATGTACCCGAAGGAAAGTTCTGGCAACAGTTAACCATTGATTACTTATGTAACCCTTTACCTACCTCAGCGAATACCCCGATGAAACCTACGCCTAATAATAGCCAAGGTGACCCTGATAATAGATTAAAAGATCCGTCAGGTCTAAACTTGGCGAAACTTAGTATTCAAGGCATTTGAAGTTGGTGGAGGTGGATTATTTCCATGACCCGGCAGGATCGGAACTGGCAGACCTGGTTTTTTTCCTTGTTTACATGTCGGTTAACGATCTAAAGATAGCCTATTGGGGTACCCGATGACGTAGGTATTTTTGCAGTGGGCTCTCGCACCAGCAGCGCACTTCACAGCTGCCAGTTTGCTTCACACTACCTATGATGGAATATTATGTGGACAGTACGTGGTGAGGTTCTAAAGTAGTTGGGTTGATTTTAATTCCGTTCTGGTATTTGAAAACGTTATTGGAGACACTCTGCTATCTGCACGTATACATCGTCTGTGAAAATTTCAACTGTGTAACTATCACAGTTTATGAGATATAGCCTGGTGACAGACAGACAGCGAAGCCTTAGTAATAGGGTCCGGGGGTTTACCCTTTGGGTATGGTATCCCAAAAAAATCATCGAAATCAGATAACATTTTAAGGGGGAAAAAAGTGCCAACGTAGGTATAGTTTCTTCTTAAGTGATTGTCATTAAATAGGAAACTTATATAATCTCATGTCTAAGTAAGCGTGACGTTTACTAAACTAAACGACCACGTCGCCACTTACCATCAGCCGGGCTAGGATGCGCACCGCGAGATATGTCACGCACGAGACGACAAATTTCCTCGATGTAGACAAGTTTCTCGTTTACTCTAACATGCACGCCGCGACAGAGAAGTTTGTCGTTTTATGTCGCGTAGACAAACCAATATTGCCCTTTCATGACTCCTACTATATTTTAATGTAGCAACATCGGTTTCGTTCATTCAATTTTAAGGTTTTTTTACATGAACGCGACCTTAATACAGACACTGAAAATATACTCTTTGATGAAAGACAGAAATAGTTACATATAGCTGTTTCTGTCTTTCGTAAAAGAGTATTGTTATATAAATATACTCTTTGACAGAATCCGTCAGTTGTAAAATGAAAACAGTGAAAAAAATTTCATTACTTTCTCTGAAAATTTGGATTTACATTGAAAATGCAAGTTGCAAGCATATAAACGTAAGTAAAGTTTCATTAAGCCTAAATATCGAGACTAGCGGGTCTGTGTGTTTGCACTCGAATATTGAGTTAGTTTCTTTGTCACCACGGAACATTCCTTTCTGTCGTAATGATACAATTATTAGTCCTATTATTTCATCATAATTATGAGGCATGAGGAACACTTGTAACTAGCTGGATACAAGTACAAACCTTCTATTCAAGACTACAGTCGGATACTAGACGGCATAATATTATGTTATTGTTGCATGTATAACTTGTAGGTACTTAATTAGCTGCATTATTGTTTCAGAATAAGTACACAGAAGCAGATGAAAATACTATTATCAATATATTATATGGCTCAACATCCAGAGTTTTCCGCTGGCACAGAATATATAATAGTACCACAGGGGAATATTGTTTGCCACAAGGTGCCCGTACACATCAGTACCTAACAATATTGCTTAGTTTATTACTTTATTTGTTCATTTAGAACACTGTAATACCTACAATTGATACCAAAATATTGTTACACAAAACGGAAGCCTTAATATGTACCCATAAGAATTATAAATTATAAGCTATTAAACGCGATCTAAATAAAAAAAGCATTTTTAATAGATAAGTATATTGTAGGTATACCTACGTATGTACCTACATATTAATGAAAATCCTGAAAGTCCTACCATCTAGCTTGAGCTTGATCCTTATATTTAATGTAAAATACATTTTAATCACGTAACAGGTGAGTTTCAACACGGTCTGTTCGCCGTTTGCCCCCTTTCTGATTTTGTCCATTATTTGTGCCATTCATTGATAGGGTAAATACCACCGAATTCGCCCTAAAAGTCTATGGTAAATACCTTTATAAAATGAAACAGTAATGTGAGATACCGCCATATTTACGATCTCTTATGTATTTCAATTTTTTTACGTAACTACTGTATATCAAAATACCACTTTACCTTTGGATTAAGCCTTCTCTGCGTATCTCGTCCTCAAAAATTACGACGAGATAATACTCGCGCCAATGTGTCAAATAAAGCTCAGACTATGGTGTGCATGTTAGCGGTTGTCGACAAAACTCGACAAAATTTCCACAGATAGATAAACATTTGCGTTATCTCTTCATTTGACAGAACGAGATGAGTTGCTTGCGCTGCCATGTTAGCACGGGTAGACATAAAGAGATATCTCTATTTTTCACGACATAAAGAGACGACAAAATTATCTCACGGCGCGCATCCTAGCCCGGCAGGTGAGACAAACGTTAGCCTTAGATTTTAAAAAGTATTGGACTACAATATCTATAAAAAAAAAGGAAAAGGAAGTTGGGGATAGTCAAGGGAGATTCATAAACTAACCAATGCCTTACCGTAGGTAAAAATAGTATATTTTTGATTTAAGATTATAGAAGACAGAACTTTATTAAATTAGTTCATCTACAAAGTAAATAAGTAATTCGTTTATATTATCGTCTTTTTAACAGTGAAAGAAAAACAAGAATTCAAGCTTAAGATCTTTGTTTTTTTTTTGAAAAATAAATAAAGAGTAAAACAAAACATCGTTTGGTTATTTTTTGTTCGAATATTAGTTTCCTTTTGTAAAGAAGGACTTTTTATCGACTACTTTTTGCCATCCATTTCTGCTCGTTTAACAATGAATATAATTAAATATATATAATTTAGTTATACAAAAAAGTTCACAAAACTTTAAAGCCCACTGTTAAATATAACCCTGGATCTAGGCACAAAGCCTAGATAACCTTAGGTTGGCACAGAGGCAGGACGAGACAATTCAGTGGAGACAAATGAAACGTAGGCCGCGACCCGCGCTCAAGCGCTCTTCAGGAGGGCTAGTGATGTGGTAATAATGCCCAGGTCTTTATCAATATGTTGGTGCAGAAATTACTCGAAGGAACTGGTAAATATTTAATACCTAATGCCCAGTTTATATCGATATCTAGAAAATTATTTGAAGATACCTTTTAGGTACCTATCTAATACTGCTTCAGATGTTCGAACCTGGAACTTATGATGTTTTTGATCGAGCTTTGTAAACCGTTAATGCTATGCGTGCGTTTTTTTTTTTAAATTCGACAACATTTGAGCCTTCGATAAAGTTTCAGCTGGATGTTTAATTAAATAGAACGTTGCGTTTTTTGACCACCACTCACATTTCCATTGTGTTAATTCTTGCTTTGCATTATCAAATCAAAGTGATGACGGGATCCTTTACAATTCTTGATATTTAAAATTTCGGTGATGATGTCACGGATTACACCTGGGTTCACTTTTGAAAGGTTCATCCAGCTAACAAAACACGTAGAATTTTATAATAAAGGGTTTTAAAGCGCCTTAAAAAAGAAAGAAAGTTTACAAGATGTTTATAGCCAAACAAGATCAAATTCAAAACTGTCATGGATTGCAGTGTCGCCAGATACAAGTTTTAAATTCTGCCAAATAGTTCAAGATCAAATAAAATACGTATCCAGGATAATAAAATTAACCAATCTGAAACGTTTGAGCAATATAATTCGACCTTACTGTATAAATGATTATGACTATTATGAATTGCTGTATGTTTATAAGTGATTACATGAGTACGATGGAAATCATGCCCAATGTATCGATATATCAACTACTATCCCATCTCTACAAGGAATACAAAATTGCATAGCAAGAACCAACACAAATGCACTCGGTTGCACAATGAGCCGTGAACAACGCGCGCACACCGACCGTATAGCGAGAGGTGAAGAATTCTAATCTTATTTTGCTGAGTTTGCGCTTTGAGAAGATTTTTTTTTGTTTGCTACTATATTTTAGTATATATTATGCATAATGAAATAAGGTACGAGAATAGCAATAGCTGTTCGATGCATGGGTGCACTATTTAAAGTTTTTGTTTGATCCCATTCGATTAGCGTAAGTATGTAGTTTACCATCAATATTGGGCACATTCGAAAAACCTCGTATTGTATACTTAGGTATACCAAAACGGATTGCTTAGAGAACTTTAGTTTGTATCCATTACTTAAGGTGACGAGTAGAGCCAGATAAGCAGGTCCAAATCCGTTCATAGAAACATCAACCTTAACTCGTAGTCTTAAATATCAATTAAGTCTGCACTTCAGCGCGGCGCTTACGACAAAGCCAACGCACGAAATGACTGATTTTGACGGTTTTTAATTAATATCTATTTTTATATAGTATTTTTCAAAATTTTTAAGTTTTCACAACATCTGAATGTTTGTTGGGAATACACTAATTTATTTTTTGTAAAAATATATTCGGTAGAAGCTCAGTAAAATGGAAACATTCAAATTGTTTTAGGGAGGTTTGCGATTTTTTTCTATAGAGCTGTATTTATTAATCTTATATTTGCGGTGATCGCAAATGACTTAATGAAATGAATTATATGATATATGAAATTCAAAGCTCTACATGTTTTAATTGCGCCAGGACAGGTATCAAAAAACACCTTGTTCGCTCTAGTCGTCGGCTTAAATTATTTTTGCTAACGCGTGTGAAGCCGAGCGGCGTAGCAAGTCATTCATCTAAGTTTGAAACTAAAACTAAATCATAAGCAAACAGCTTATATCAACACTGAGGCTTATGTTTGTTTATTTGCCCTAGTTCTAAGCATTAGGGTTGCCACCGCACTGTTAATATGCCCGATAGGTAGGTATTGCCCGACTCCCATTGCCCGGCGCACTTCAGAGAAATTCCCCAATGTAAATATTATTTGGAAAGCTTTTTGTTACACACAACATAAAATACCCATAGATACTCGTACTGATATACTATTCATGTTAAAAGATTAAAATGAGAACAAGAATAATTATTTTATCAACATGTGTATGTAATTGTTTCTGTTTTGAATTGATATTATATGTAGATTAGTAAAATATGGTAGGTATAACACGTGTAATTGAAAAATCTATTCTAACGGACGCAAGGAAGTTTTTTTTTCCGTCTTTCACCATTGTCTTAGTGCAGAAGAAGTGAAACAGCAGTCATTTCTATTGGTGTCTCTGCCACAGACCTAGAATATTTTCTTTACTCTCAAAAGACTCACGAAGCGTGGCAGCGAGAAGTACAAATCAAGTACACACTGCCCGAGAGGAAAAGATATAGTGAAATAATGGCGGATGTGTAATTATTTTGGGCGAGTATTATAGTAGATAAATATCATCACAATCTGTTTCACAACGTCGAGCATTTTGTGACCAAGTACCATAATCTCGTTATCAAAGTGCAAAATACTATTTTGCAGCTTTTACATCTCATTCCGTGAGTGAATGTGACGTTACAAAACATAACCTGTACAAATGTATCACAGCTTTATCACAAATTTTATTGCATTATTACTAATCATATTTTGTTAATTTTGGTGTGGTATCTGGATGAAAAACCTTTTTATTTTGTTAACTGAGACTGCTCCGATGTATTGAAATATTTCAGTGTTTTAGTTTTTAATTTCTTTAAGTATCAATTTACTTCAAAGTTGAAGGATCTCAGTAAATAAAATGCCTGGTATTTAATTTAAAAACTATGGGGCCCTTATTCTTATTCTTATTCTTATTCCGAGTGGGGGCGATAAAGGCCTGCACTGACGTCCCGCTTGGGGTGTATTGTGCATTTCCCCCTGCCAGCTCAGTTACCCTAGCCAACCTAACTCCTTGAAATATCGGAGCACAGCCTTGGGTCGCTGACATAACTGTGCCAGTGATGATGATGGTGGTGATAATGACAAAGCAGTCAATACGGATGAGCCCAAGCATGCCGATGATGATGAGCGATTCTTGTGATTGGCGGGTTCCGACATCTCAGCTTGTAGACCCGTTTTAATTCTTGCATCTTCCGTGGCTTCGCAGTGCAGCAGCACGTGCTCCACGGTTTCTTGCTCCTGCATGCAACCACGACACAGAGGACTGTCCGTGTCTCCGATTTTGTGCAGATGGTAGTTCAGGTCGCAGTGCCCCGTCAAGATACTTACCATAAGGTGGAGGTCCTGCCTACCTAACTTTAGTAGGTTATTTGTTACATTCTTGTTTAGGGACGGAAACGTCATTTTTGCATGTCTGCAATCCGTTCTTTTGTCCCAAAGCCTCTGTTGTTCTTTTTCCGAATAACGACCAAGTAGATTCCTATCTTCCATCGCAGTCGGTTTACAGAGCTCCATCACATCTTTGCCGATTTGCTTATTGGCTCTTTCCCTAGCCAGAGAGTCTGCTCTGATGTTACCAGAACAATGACCATGGCCCTTTGTCCATTTCACTACGACTTTATGCTTATCGGACAAGTGTTGTAGAGCCGTATGACACTCTGCTACAACCCTAGACCTAGTCATAGGTTTTCTGAGTGCATAGATTATGGCCGCACTGTCTGTGGTAAAGGTAATCAGCAACCCATCTTTGTGATCTAGGCACGATGTCGGTGAGACCCTTGTTAGAACAGTTCTTACCGCCAGCAACAAGCCCATCGCCTCTGCCTGCAAGGCTTTAGTTGTCTTATTCAGAGCAATAGATTCCGTGATCCCCAACTCTGGGGAGTAGAAGCCACATCCCGCTCCCGACTTGTTCTTAGCTCCGTCCGTAAACACGTTGTATACGTCGTTTACTTGCGAGAGGTCCTCTAAGACAACAGATTCTGTAACTAGCTCGTATCTTTTACAGTCAACGTACACACTAGCTATTTTATCCGTGCCTTGACAAGCGTCTGGTACGGTATGGGGCCCTATAGGTTCAATGTTAATAATTACTACAGTTAACTTGTCGCAAATATTGAAGAACATTGCATAACCATAACAAACTTTTTCAGACACAATTTCTTAAATTTATTTTGATTTCTCGTCCCGCCTTCAAACTGTCATTGTTGGTGTTGTACGTCCCAGGTCTATGGTCTCTGGGAAGTTAACAAGCGACAACCCTAACTATTAACCATACCGGGCACTAGTCATTTAGGTTATCTAGGTCACCTCACTAAACACGACTAGTTTGCAGCCTCAATAGATATTTACCGATTGTTAACGTGCTTTCAGGTTTTGTAGGTTACCAGTTCAAGACTTGTTTCTACTGCTATATATTTTTAACCAGACGTTCCCATGGTAGTTTCACCTGTAACTTACCCGTTTTATCGGAGCTCCCAATTTTTCGGGATAAAAAGTGTATATTTTATGTTGTTTAGATCGCGGTATTATTTAAAATAACCCGTGTGCAAATATTCAAATTGGTCCAGCGGTTTTGGAGTTAAAATCAGACAGACAAACAGACAGACAGCGTTTCAGTTTTAAATATATTATTATTAGGGATAATTTTATTTGAAACTGCCACAAAACTTTCATATTCATTTATTTGGTTTCCAAATATATAATTATCATAATAATAATTACGATATGAGCCCTGCAGGGCAGGGCACTGCACTATAATGAGGTATGGCTGTTGACCAAAAATGAAGGTTTTTATAGATGAAATTACTTTTTCTGAACTATTTGTGTTTCGAACTAATAGTGAAACTAATCTTGAAACTAACAACTATATTTAATAAATAAATAAATAAATATGTGTGGACATTTCACACAGCACCATCTAGCCCCAAACTAAGCATAGCTTGTACTATGGGAACCAGATAACTGATACAATACTTAGATACTTTTTGTTTGCAAATACATACATAGAACATAACACCCAGACACAGAACAAACACCTATATTCATCACACAAATGTTTGTCCTGGGTAGGAATCGTACCCACAACCTACAGTTCGGAAGGCAGGGCCACTACCAACTGAGCTATCAGGCCAGTCTATTTTACAGTTTACACAGTATATTTAAACAGTTTTTGACAACAGCGTGCGTTGGAACCAGCACATTCTATTACTCATATTCACAACTAACTCGTATTTGAGCCATGGTAGTCTTTTCACGGTACCTTTCAGTTTTTTTTCTATACCTACTTTATTAGAATGTCCCATATGGTTAGAAAAAATATTCACTCGGCAAAACGATAATCAACTCTTAAAACTCCAAAACCCTTTATAAAATAAGGCACCTTACCGTTTAAAGTAGTCTACGAAATTCATACTTGAAATATAATATTTTCAGTATATCGTTTTTATGTCTTTCATATTTCATAACAATGTTCAGAACGAGTTTCATTTCATACAATAATCTTGATGTACAAAGTCTTATTTTTATTGCCTTGACTTAGCGAGAGCTGTGTTTGCATGTTTGAATGGTATACAGTTACTGTTGCAGTATGGGCATTGCGCATACTTCTATTGTAATTTATAAAAAAAAAATTATAGATACCTACCAGTTTTGAGCTGATTGGCTAAAATAAAAGATGCCACCGCAGCATCTTCGCGACGTGAAGTCGCGAGTCTATCGGTATTTTATAGGTTGCACTATGGAGAGTGTGCACAAGAACTGCATGGCCTAATTCCTCCGGCACCTTTCCGTTATAAAACTACCAGGCGGTCGGCCAAGCGTCACCCTTTTATGGTCGAAATACCACCAATACGTACTAACCGTTTCGACAACACTTTTCTAATAAGAACTGCAAAACTGTGGAATGCCCTGCCCTGGTCGGTGTTTCCTGAAAAATACAACCCGGGGTTGTTCAAGTCAAGAGTGAAGAGGTATTTATTACTAGACAAGCATGCTACACCTTCGACCGCATCATCACTTCCCATCAGGTGAGATTGTGGTCAAACGCTAGCCTAGTCAAATATAAGAAGAAAAAAATCTTGCCTATAACGCGAATTGACTAAGAAACAGATTGCCTAATCGTCTACACTCCATCCATTTCCATTCATCACAACACATGACTATTGTAATATTTTATTAATACTTGTGCGTTATTTTTGTGCATTATAAATTTTTGAGTTATTATGTAAATACTACATATTACTTAGTGGGCGCCGATTTAAGAATTACCTACATTGAATGTTTATCCAACTCGGCTGGGCAGCGTTCGGGAAGCTTCGTCCTATCTTTTCGTCCAAAATACCGCCTGAGAGCCTGAAAACGAAAGTCTTCAATCAGTGTGTGTTGCCAGTGATGACTTATGGAACTGAGACATGGTCTCTTACTGTTGGCCTCATTAGTAAGCTCAAAGTCGCGCAGCGAGCTATGGAGCGAGCTATGCTCGGTGTTTCCCTGCGAGATAAACTCCGGAACGAGGAGATCCGCAGGAGAACTAAAGTGACCGATATAGCTCTTAGAGTTAGTAAGTTGAAGTGGCAATGGGCAGGCCACATCGCTCGTAGAACTGACAACCGATGGGGAGGAAAGGTTCTCGAGTGGCGACCACGAACCGGAAGACGCAGCGTAGGCCGGCCCCCCACTCGGTGGACCGACGACCTGGTGAAAGCCGTGGGGAGCCGATGGATGCAGGAGGCGAGCAGCCGCTCAAGGTGGCGTGCTCTGGGGGAGGCCTATGTTCAGCAGTGGACGTCTTCAGGCTGTTAATGATGATGATGATGATGAATGTTTAACTTCACTGATCGAATATTAACGCTATGAGCGCTGATACTGTTAGCGGTATTTTTATGTGGTAACTTATTTTACCCGCTTTGAAGTAAGATGGAGAGCCCATACTGTAGTACGCCTATATTTTTGTATTTCAGCTTTGACCTAGGTGACCTAGGTTTTACTAAACATAATTATTAACCTTTGAAGACGGTATTGTTATTTATTATTAATGGTCTTTGTGCCTTTACTAGATAGTTAGGTCAATTGAAGCATGTAATGCTAACTAAACCTTCTAAACAATTTATCATTTTAGTTTTATGAGACTTAATAAATAAATAAATATTTATAGACTTTATACACAGCGCCATCTAGTCACAAACTAAGTAAAGCTTTTACTACGCAGGTAACTGATAGAATACCTACTTATTTACTTTTTTTGTGAAATGGTAGGAAAATACTTATATTTCTGTGGAAAATACATATATAAGATACAATGGATACAATAGAATAAAATTATGAATTGATATTGTATTTTCTTTGCCGGATAAAAAAAATTGTTGCAGTTTTACGTAGACTCCGTTAATTTGTAATAACAATTTATTAGGTGTGAGGAGGAAATTTATGGCGTCAAAAATGCAGCTATTTCCTTACTTCCTATAGAGCTCTTGAACAAAAATAAACAAATAAATATGAGTGGACATTTCACACAGCGCCATCTAGCCCCAAACTAAGCATAGCTTGTACTATGGAAACCCCATAACTGATGCAGTAGTTTTTTTTTTCTTTTATGTTGGCTCCACACATGGTGTATTTAGCCAGTGTCAAGTATTGTAATTTTCATCGTGCTATAGAATATTTCACGTAATGTCAAGTCTTAGTCACAGTCATAGTCGAGTCTAAGTCAGGTAATCATAGTCCAGTCTAAGTCATGCCCCAGTAAAGTGGTGGCAACTTTACTAGAAGCTTCTATGGAATTTTGGAATGCAACACGAAAAACCACGTTTCACCACATTATATCACACGCCCACACTCATGCTCGTAATTCAGCACTTAATGCGTAAAACGCCACCAATTTAAAACATTAACACTAGAAAAAGCACAAGTTTTGAAAAATAATACAATGCAACGACGTGAACTTTTCCGCGTTCCCGCCAAAAGTCCGATGCACTAGTTAGATACTTTTTTTGTTTGTAAATACATACATAGAATACAATCTAACACCCAGACACAGAACAAACACTTGTGCGCATCACACAAATGTTTGTCCTGAGTGGGAATCGAACCCACAACCCATAGCTCAGAAGGCAGAGCAACTACCAACTGAGCTAACAGGCCAGTCAACACGAAAACGAAAAAACCTTTTGTCCTCGATTATAGTATTACTTAGTAGTACTTACCTATAATGCCTTATTTTGGATATATACTTACTTATAAGTATTCTTAAAGAACCCTGACTATGCCTAAACTATGCCGCAGCGGATATAAGGTACATTAGTGTCAAAAATAATTTGTTACGCAGCCGAAAGTGCTCCAGTAGTTATATAACTTTATAATACAACCTTAGACGTTATAATGGGCTAGTTTAGAGCTATTATTACGTAGAGTCCAGGCTGTTAGTTTAAAAGTTAAACAGCTTTCTATCCGCAACTTTGGAGCTTGCTTTCATTTTGTGGCATGTAAACTTAAGTCTATACTATATATGTACATACACAATCTCTATGAAAATCAAACCTCAAAAGTGTCCTCGCGCCAATGCTTACTTATACAGATATATACCGGCTAATATAAAATAGTCCACAAGCGGTTGTTTAATTTTAATAATGAACCTTACCACCCTGTAATAGCGTTGTAAAACAATATTATGTGACTCATCACTTTCATTAGGCGCGGTCACACGCGACTGAGAACAAAAACAAGGCATATGCCTTGTTTAAACGGTGCCGTCTTCGAGGTGGCGATCGTGGATCTACCCTATATTTCATCGCAGCATGTAAAAGAAAAAGTGGTTACGCTAGCCAATGCCAACGTTTTGTAAAATTTAAACGTGCATTGATGGCGATGGATGAGATAAGATGCTAATTGTATCAATCAGCCTTCTTACTAAAAACTACATTGAAATAGGTCTATTCGTTTAGGAATTACAGTTTCATAGGCCAGACATCAGGCGTATTACACAAAGGCGTCAAACTTAAAATACACTTCTTTTTACAATGGTCAAAAAGAAAAAGAAAATTAAAACTCGCAATCAGGTCAAGTCTCAAAAAAAGAAAAAAAATATTCATCCATTTGGCATCCTACAATACCACAGACAGTTACACAAATACACACGTTAAAAGTATAACACCTCTCAGTTCGCGTCGGCGGTTATAAAGTCAAATATCTAGCTGGAGCAAGTAAAATAAAAAACTAAAATTATAAACTCAATCTAAATTAGCTAATTACATTGTAGTAACAAAATTAGAATCAAGTCATAAGATTTGATGACAATGGTTAAAAAAAAACTATTGCCTTCAAAGGAACGACGATTCTACAGAGACGAACCAAGGCTTACTATCGCTTGAACGATTCAAGACAATGACTTGAAAGGGTTATCTATCTATGCAAATGGCCCTGTCATTTTCTCAGTCTCTTAATTAAGAAAAGGGCCTATCTATGTAATAGGTCGCAGTCGCAGTATTGCTGAGTAACAGTATGTCAAGTTTAAAGTATTTGATTTATTGTGAACCTAGAGCGTTAGAAACTCATTGATTGATTTTCAAACTAAGTTTGTATGGCGCATCAATAGGAAAACGGATACCGACCGTCAACTAGCGGGGGAACGCAGCGAGCCGGCAAAAGAAAGTTAAAATTAAACTAAAATTATTAAGATTATATCAATTAATTAATCTGTAAAAAAGCTTTGAAAGTAGTGGTCCTTTACAGGTGATTGGAGGACACCGAATCAGTAATTTCAATGGAGTGGACAATGATCACCTGGGTGATCGATCATACTCCCAGGTGATCAAAGGATACTAAAGAGTATCCTATGATCACCCAGGTGATCATAGTGGAATAGACATTAGTAAAATGGTCAAGTTTAAACTGAATTAAAATTTTATGGAGTCCATGAAACCATGAAACTTGCGTCCTCTACGCATTTCAACATAATTATTTGAAGATGTTAAATGAATTACTAAAAAAACTGGTGGTTTATGATTCAAAAACTCATAATGTTCATCATTTCATATCCATAAATCTTTAAAAGTGAATGATTTACTGAATGTACTTAAGAACAGTGGTCGTTTTAACATCTGGACGTGGTAAAAAATTGCCCATTTTAACAATTGGCCCAGTAACTGCCGTTGTGGCAAAACTCCTTAATACGCAAGGACGATAGAAGACGCAGGAGATACTATAAACTGTGAGGAATTCTGAGGCCCTCAGTATTTGATATTCAAATCCAATCACTCTCATAATGATAGTTATTTAACAAAATACAATCAACTACACATTGTGAGATCCCATACTGTCACTAACTATACTACGATCCTGCGTAACCGATTCGATTTAGATCTCCTATAAAGTGTAGGGTGATCATCCTCTACAAAGGGGAAGGTGGGAGGGTTAATCTGGGGGACAAATCCCTAGTAAAATCGACGTCTTATGCCGTGTGGACGTGCACGGAATTAAAAAACTAGAATTGTCTGGTTAGGAAGATAGGAAGTACGTCTTTTAATACACTGATAAACAAATGATAATTATTTTTAGACGTTTCAAATAGTACACACGTATCATAAGCAAATCTTGTACTAATATAACTCAGTACAAGACACACAGTACAGTGGTACAGTGTTGCCATGTCAAAAATAGGGATGACGGTGATTCTATTTAAAAAAAAACGGTAGATTCTAAAAAAAATACGGTAATTGCGTCAGGAAAAATACGGTGTAAATTACGGTGTACTAAATTGTAATAAAACAACTATTTACCGCACAAAATGTGTTTAACTCGAAGACACCACCAAAACAATAACTCAAACAAAGCAAGTTCTTATTTTTAATGCAATATAACTAAATATAGGTAATTCTTGTAAAATTACTTGGAATGAAAACGTTTAATATTTAACGTATTGTCGCGATGCATGGGTAAATCCCTGAGCTTCAACTCATCCGTAAGGACAAGAGTGCGCTCTTAAAACATAATTACCCAATTATGCTGTCTTCTTTTTATTACGGTAAAATACTATTCGCAGTTCTAGTGCAGGCAGCAATGCCACGATGTTGCCAAGATATCATTGTTAGTTTTAACAGATTATGCTTTGAAAACATAGGAATTTATTGTCAAATAACTAAATAATCGTTGTAAAAATAGTTAAGAAGGTGACCCCATAAGTATTTTTTTAAATATAAACAAGAAATATGGCTGACGATTACGTCGGATGTCGTTCTTCTGGGAGCTTTACACGTTTTGAGACGTGCTGCTGTTTTTTCTACATATATTCGTACCTCTGCAAATTACGGTCGATTTTGTCACCGTTGTCATGCTTCGACGGTAGGTGATAAATAAGTGCGAATTACGGTGCTTTTACCGTAATTGCCGTGCACATGGTAGCTATCTTTAGATCGTTAACCGATATCTAAATATGTAAAAAAAATCAGGTCTGCCAGTTCCGATCCTGCCGGGTCATGGAAATAATTGAAATTTTTTGACGTTTTTTTTTGACAAAATTTACCTGAATGATACTTCTGGCAACAGTTAACCATTGATTAGTTATGTAAAAAAAATTGGTCTGCCATTGCGCACCCTGCCGGAAGTACCTGGCAGACTCCTAAGAATGTGCCCTTCACACCCTTTACCTACCTCAGCGAATATCCCGATGAAACCTACGCCTAATAATAGCCAAGGTGACCCTGATAATAGATTAAAAGGTCTGCCAGGTCTAAACTTGGCGAAGCTTAGGCTGACATTCACAAACGAGTTCGAGTTTGATCTTAAGCTTCGTTATGTCAGAAATTGAGTCTAGACTCAAACTCCAATCGTATCGGCATTCACAGTCGAGTTTAGCATAATGGAGTACGAGTATAAGCTCAGCTAAGAATGAGACGGGCTGAGCCGCGAAATCGGTGACTCGAGCCGTGCTCAGACACCGCCATCTTTGCTATCACGCCTGTTTTTAAATACAATGCTGTTTAGAATCAATTTTTAAGATGGTTATTGAAAAGAAATTAGTTTTGTATTAAAATAAAACTAATAAATCTATACATATAATAAAACTGTAGAGATAAAAAAGTCTGTAATTGCAAGATATCAAGAAAAAAATGACACAGGTTGGCTTAAAATTAGCCGCTGATCACGTTAAGCCACTTTTTGAATACTTTGTCTGTTTGTTTGTTTGTTTGTTTGTTTGTTTGTTTGTTTGTTATGACTGAACTCCTAAAATACTGAATGGATTTTCATGTGGTTTTCACTAATATGCTTAGAAATAACCGGCGCTTAACATAGGATATATTAAAATTGATATATCGTTAAAAAAAATTGATGACAATTATTGAGATTTCATTACGAAGCGAGTCAGAGTTTTAAACAACATGGCCGATTGGTGTTATTTTTGGCTACTTACGGTATATAAGTTACGACATGTCACAGACTAGAAAAAAAAACAATCGACTACTTTTTTTTTATTTTGGCTACTGTTTCCGCCAAATGCGGCACAACTTTGCCACTAACCATGAAGGTATAGTCACTCATAAAAGGGGGGAGATTACTAATGTTTTGGATATCTTACACTCTGTGCCACATGTTTATCTGGAGGCACAGATTAAAGAAAAAAGTCTCTGTGAAGGATGTATACGACCAAAGAGTATTATTAGTAGATACCAGTACTCTAAGGCGTGATTTTTCAATCATCAGATAAAAGTTGTTCATTAGGTAAAACTAAACACTGTAAAAATAAAAAGCGAATTTTTTAAGCGGAATACTGAAAATTGAAATGTTTTTGTTTTAGCTGGTTTATAATTTATTAGTCCCGAATAACCGTTATCCAGCCATTGAAAAATCAGCAATAAGAGAATCAAAACAATTTCTAGGTTTCCTATTTATGTTTTACAGGTTGTTTAGCATTTTAGAAGTTAGACAAAAAGCAACAAATAGATAAAAAAATAAAATAAAATAAAAGCAACAAGTAGATGTTTTTTATTGTAGCATTAGACGACATTTGTATTTAGCCAATGATAAGAACCATTGATGATTCACCGTATGGTCCCGGTTTGCGAGTAGGACCACCCCATCTCCTCCCGTGGGTGCGGCTGAAGGAATATTCAGAGAATGGGCAGCAGCATTCTCCTTGGTACATTAGAACATTCTGCGATCACCAAGGTCTAAACTGTCGTTTTACGGGGAGGCCTGTGTTCAGCAGTGGATGTTTCCGGTTGTTGATGATGAATGATACGAAATATTTTATGAAAAATAATTTAAAAGAGTACTTAGAAATAGGTAAGTATATACATTATGGTAAGATACTCGAATTAACAACATGGCCGCGTTTTGGATTTCTTCTTCTTTCGTGTAAATGAGTTTTTTAAGGTAAAATATTTAAGGTCTGTGGGCTTTTCAATGAACAAACTAAGTGGTGATATTCTCTTTGGAAGAACCACAGGTTAGAGCAAAAATGATGCAATGAGGATTATTATACTTCCACGGAGTAGGTACATATAGTCTGTACATCCGTGCTTAAATCTTCTTAACCTGCGTTCGGATAGCCCACTGGTGGCAAAATTAACAGTTAAAAACGATCACATGCACCGTTTGTTTTGGGTATGTGTGAGCAATAGTTGCGTATTAACTGTTTTCGTTCACCGTTCGGATAGCTCAAAAACAGTCAAAAATGCCATCGTGAACTGCCATTTTTGACCCACCTGTGGAGGTGGGTTAAAAGCTGTGGTTAAAAGTGATCGTTTTCTGACATTAGAGATTGACGTAGAATTATTGTCGCGGTTATGTAAAATTACTGATTTTCATTGTGAAAATTGTAGTTATCGTAATGATATAGCACGGAGAAGTGAGAAGAAAGACGACAGACGTAAGTTTACGTGTGTTATGTAAAACTCCGCCAATTTGTTTTTGACATTTGAGATAACAAACCGCATTTGGTTATTTTGTGTTCGTTTTGGGTAGCGAGTAAAAATGGTAAAGTGGCATTATTGGCGAAATTCTCAAACCGAACGGTTTACAACAACGCTAATTTTGCAAATGCCAAAAACGATACCGATCCCATTGCTTGGCTTATTTCAAAACTTTTACGGAACCCTAAAAATGAAACATTCTTTGCATAAGCGATTCTGATTTGAGCTTTGTACACATGTTATTTCCTCACTCCCACCACTATGTTGAAAGCGCAGTGAAATGAGACCACGTGGAAAATAGTGGACATATAAATGTCGACTCCTTTTACAGTAGCGCACTTAAGTAAGTATTTATAATTTCTAATTAGTATTAACAAAATTAATTATGTACGCATCGTATAGGTAAATGCAATTTACACGTGTGCTAATACGTGCTCAGCTCCGAAAAGATTTAGTGGATTTGTTGTTTGTTATATAGAAAATGTATGAAAATGTATGAGCTATTATTAGAGTACCTAAACGTAGAAATAACACAATACAAGCGTGCGAAGCCGCGGGCAAAAGCTAGTTACGAAATAAAATTGAGTAATAATTTTATTTAAAATCAAAATAACATCGGAAAACTCAAAAATAAATATACCAGTTACTCATTGTTGGCAGATAAGTTACTGTGTGTTTTCTTTGTTGTATTCATTTTATAAGAAGCATTCATTTTAGCTTCTAGAATTTGTATGTATGGAGCTATTAACTCCCTGGATATTTTTTACAAAAACTTTGAACACTAAAGACGATTTATTTTTCATCGCTTTACTTAACCTACTGCTATGTCCGCTAAAATTCACTCGATTTTAATAAATTTAGGTAATGAACAACAAAATTTATAATAATTTTAACTTTGAAAAATAAAAACGGATAACGGCGCGCTTTCCAGAATACAGAATAATAATCTAAGATGGCGCGCTTTTTATATTCTCCTGCAAAGAGTATATCACCACCAAGTTTGGTCTCCTGTTTCAGTTTTTCATATAATATTTGCTATTGTTTCTCTCTTTTTAACATAATACTGCCAAATAAAAAAAGAAAATCATTGCTCACTAATGTCAAACTACGCTTGTCTATGGCTGGAGTCGAACTTCACGGAGTTATCGTTTGATCTCGTCTCTGAATTTAACGACACGGAGTATACTCCCAGAGTCCGGAGTTTGATCTCACGTGAGACCGATGTGAGTAAACTTGATGCATTGACTCTGAATGTCAGCCTTAGTATTCAAGGCAGTTGTCGTTGGTGGAGGTGGATTATTTCCATGACCCGGCAGGATCGGAACTGGCAGACCTGTTTTTTTTTTGCATGTTTAAGTGTCGGTTAACGATCTAAAGATAGCTTATTGGGGTACTCGATGACGTAGGTTTTTTTGCAGTGGGCTCTCGCACCACATGGGTTGCCTCCGGCTGGCAATTGGAAATAATATTCCCAGTCGCCACCGGCTGGCGACTGGGAAGCTATTGCCCCCACTTCAAATCACTGTAAATTGCTGCGTGGATTACTGTATTGCTTTCAAATTGTAATAATGTAATAAACTAGCCTTTTAGGCCGTCACGCCACCTTTTACTAGGCCGGCCACGGTGGTGCTGTCCGTGTTTGGAACCCATTTGTGTGGCCACTTATGCCCACCTTTCCGAGTGCATTCAGATCACATGTTCTGCCCATTCCCATATGGCTTTGCACTTTTGGATAGTGCATCCACAATGCCTGTCTGTCAGCGCAGCAGAGGTATTCCGGATTCAGTCGATCCTTGGAGTGAAAATAATATTTTAGTAATATTTTTTTAATGTAAATGAATGGCGTGACGGGCTATCCGTTCGCCTGATGTTAAGCGTCACGGCTGCCCATAACAGATTGCAGTATCACTCGGAACTCTAAATTAATATAGTTTTGCGTGACACTGCACTGCGCACGTCATCCTGAGACTTCACACAGTCTAGTAATAAGATTACTAGACTGAGTGATCAGATCATAAAGTCTCTTTTGCCCAGTAATTTCACTAGCTACAATGCCCTTCAAACTAGAACACAGTAGTGCTTGCACACTACTGCTTTGCGGCAGAATAGAACTGACAAAGGAAGGCTAAAGAGTAGGAAGGGAAGGCAGTTGGAAGGCACGGGTTCAAATCCCACTGAATGCTAAAATTTTAAGATTTTTTATTTTTACATAATTAAGAGTATATTTTATCAAATAACATAAGAAAATACAGCCAAATCTCTATTATACAAAATCAATTCCGGCTTCGTCACTTGTACAACTTTTTTGAAAAACGCCCAGATACGAACAGCAAATCTCCGTGCTAGTATCAGTAAAAACGTGGACGTGCTGTGGCTAATGTCAAGATGCTATTCCATTTTCGTAGTGAGGAAGAAGTAATAAAACGACTGGAAGTGCCATCATTTATTTTATTTAAGTATTTATTTTTCGTAAACACGACGAATTTACATTTAGCGGGTGTAAGTAATCTAGCGAAAACTACTATTTTATTAGCCTTTTATTGTTGGCTCAAGTTATAATAGCATGGCTATCTTTTTGAGTCATCATCAACGCCTGAAGACGTCCACTGCTGAACATAGGCCTCCTCCACAAAGCGCATCCAAGTGGACTTTAGAGTCGCTATCCATAATTTTTTATCCAAGTCCAGTTAGTTAAGTAATGCCCAAGCCCATTTTCACCAAAGATCCGTAAACTACACCTTAATAGGAATCCCTTTGACTAAGGGCCCCCTAAATTTATTTTTATTTATTACCTAAATTCGTTTTCTCAGTGCTGTTTGACACTTAAAATGTAAAGTGACAGGCTATTCTTTTCTACGGTTACCGAAAACCGTACATTCCCGATTTTCATTATTTTATTAATATATATTACAGAATAATAGTCAAAAATACAAGCAATATGCTTTATTTATTAACATTAGAGTTTTTAACATATAATGCATCGGAAAAAATAAACACAAATACATTTTCTGGCGTTATGCGGGTAAAAACAGTTGCTTAATACATTTGAAAAAAAAACTGGCATTTTGACACAGACCTGTGCATTTTGATAATTTAACCTGCCACTTAACGCTAAGGGGCGAGCTTCGGCCCCGCAAATTTAGGGGGATCCCTTAAGGTTTGGGTGTCCCTTAATCGTTAGTGAAAACAAAATTACTGTCAGATGAATATTTTTAAGGGTCCGTTAAAATTTAGGGATCTTTGGTGAAAACGGGCAATCTTTTTTTAAACTAAATTTATAAAATTGAATTCTTTAGTACTTTGTTATTAAATATTAATTTTCTATTTTGTATGATAATTACGTTTAGACATGACATTAATTTTACTTGCCACATCCAGTTAAAAAGTTCTAGATAGTATGTTTTGTAATAATATGGCCTCGTAAGGGTCACATTGCTATGCTAGTCGTGGAGGCTTAATTAGACGGCCTTATTAGACGTATATTGCCTTTACTTTTTACACTTAAGTGCCTGACTCATTTAAGGGTTAACTTGGGGTGGTGTATATCGTTTTATGTTTTGTTATTATAGCTATGTTCATTGAATGAGTCTTTGTATGAGGTTGGATAATTTTGAGGTTTCAGTTATGTTTTAGCCGTTTTTTTTTCACGAAATCTTAATTTTATTTAGGTAAAAAGTATTCTATATTGATCTGGTAGTGTGGGCAGTAGCCCACACTACCAGATCAATATCCTTACCTGGCCTACTTCCTACCTTATGAAAAGTGCAGTAAGTAGGTAAAACATGTTTTCGAGAAAAACGCGAAAACAAAAAGTTGCGAGTAGTCGAGAGTAGTCGAGTTTATAGAGATATTAGTAGAGAATGGATTACTA
Source organism: Ennomos quercinarius (assembly GCA_910589525.2). Lineage (NCBI taxonomy): Eukaryota > Metazoa > Arthropoda > Insecta > Lepidoptera > Geometridae > Ennomos > Ennomos quercinarius. The sequence goes on along the minus strand of OU342513.1, from coordinate 6,543,102 downwards.
ATTACTGCTTTCAGTGACTTAGTGCGCGTAAAGTACCTAAAACTTATTCAAACTTATTTTTTCAAAACGTTCCCTAGTAATTTTCAAGGTTAGGAACGATTTTTATTATGAGCATAGTAATAGGGTAGGCTAGGGTAAGACAGCATATGACAGGAAGTAGGATATTAAGTAGTATAGTATAATTTAGATGGATTATCGTTTCATTTATGTAGGTAAGAGGAAAACCAAAATCAGTTCTACGAGCGATGTGGCTTGCCCAGCCTACTGCGACGTCAACTTGCTAATTCTAAGATATATCTATTTATATAATTAAATATCTATCTATATCGGTGACTTTAGTTCTCTTAACGGATCTCCACATTTCAGTTCTTATCTCACAAGGAAACTCCGAGCATAGCTCTCTCCATAGCTAGTTGCGCGACTAGCCGTTTATAACCGATCGGTAAAGTTAAGCAACGTTCGCTGCGTTCACTACTCTGATGGGTGACCGTTAGAGCAAAAAGTAATATTTACAACTGAGCGCTACCGTGGAGAGAGCTATGTTCGGTGTTTCCCTGGGAGATAAGCTCCGAAACGACGAGATCCGCAGGAGAACTAAAGTGACCGATATAGCTCTTAGAATTAGCAAGTTGAAATGGCAATGGGCAGGCCACATCGCTCTTAGAACTGACAACCGATGGGGAAGAAAGGTTCTCGAGTGGCGACCACGAACCAGAAGACGCAGCGTAGGCCAGCCCCCCACTCGGTGGACCGACGATCTGGTGAGAGCCGCGGGGAGCCGATGGATGCAGGAGGTGAGCAGCCACTCAAGGTGGCGCGCTCTAGGGGAGGCCTATGTTTAGCAGTGGACGTCTTCAGGCTGTTGATGATGACGGCTAGCACGTTTAGCCGTCGGTCCAAGTCAGAAGATTTTGGGCGGCCTAAAAATTCTGACACCAGGGCTGACCACTTGCCTACACGAGAAGAAGTGTCTAATAATTCATTATGTTGGTAGATCTAGCACCAACCTTAGGGTGGGTTTTTGATCGGTAGTTAAGGTAACCAATGGTTAAAAACTCTAACAGATTCTAACCAATGGTCAAAATTTGATTTTAGAGATTTTACTCACCCCTGGGAACGGCTAGTCGTGGTTCGCTATGAAAGGTCCATGAACTGAAAATCAAAAGCGACTCTAGAAAGTATTTAGTTCAGTATTTTATATGAAAGTACCTATATTATCTGAGTTTGAATTGGGGTATCATCCCGAAAGTGGGGGACTGGGACCATGATAGCCCATAAGTTGTGAGAGCCTTACTTGAAACCGCGTGTTTCCAAACCTCCATCCTAAAAAATAAATCCACTCACAAAGGACACTGACAGTCTTAGTATGGGTTTTGGTCCAAATACTGCCCAGAGAAACGAGTATCATTTTTAAACTCCTGACAAAAATAAATACTTGTACACAAAATATTTTCAAAATCTGCCCATGGAGTAAAAAAAGTTAGATTTATACAGGATGGATTTTTGAAACGGGTCAGCAAGGGCAGTTACCTTAACCGCTGTAGCTACTGGAAAACGTTCCAAGAAGACTAAACATGAAGTTTTGAGATACTCTGAGCTGCATTAACTGATTTTGGAAAAAATGTACAGTCAGCGATAAATATGCAAAAATACACAAAAAACATTTTTTTACGCCAATCGATCCTATTTCATGTAGGGATCAATATATTGTATAGGACCATTTTAGGTATGAGTACTAGAAATGACAGAAATCGCGAAAAAAATATCCCATACATTTTTTACGGGAAAACGATTAATTCACACCAAATATGATGATGATGATGATGATGAGATATATGTTTATTATCCCTATACTTAAGTGTCGGGTAAGGTCCCATAGTACCAAATTCAAAAATCAAAAAAAAAAAAATCAAAAAAAAAAAAACAATCAAAAAAAAAAAAAATAAACAATAAAAAAAAAAAAATAAAAATAAAATAAAATAAATATTAAAAATTAATTTAAAAAGAAAACCCATGGTCAGATTTCGAAAATATTTGACGTGTAGTTATAAATGGATGTAAGGAACGTAATGTAGGCACTCTCATCACTGGGCAGTATTTGGACCGGATCCTGTCAATGTCCATTGCACGTGCGATCGCTACGAGAGTTAACAAGATACTATAAATTCATTTCTAAACACAGGTCGTTAAACTTATTTAAACGCATTCGGTCAAGGATGAAGTTCAACCACCCAGCTGCGCTAGGGCTATCTTCGAACGTAAACTTTACATGGCATTTCTTCAATGAAACACTCTTAATTTAGAAAAGTTGTAGAAAAAACATTGTTTGCCTTGGGGAGTAGATTTACCCCCCTTTCGGGATAACATACCAATTCAAACTCACCTTGTATAAACCAGGTTCTTGTCCCCAAAAGGCAGGATTAGCGGACGTTAGTTTGCTTTATTGTTGACTCTAACAACAAACTTGCCGGATTTGTTGTTGTTTAACAACTTTGTTGTCGCGTAAATTGTTAGTCGTAGTTCGTGAAACTATTGTAGGAATAGCAGCAAAAAGATAGTTCTGGAGGAGTTTATTTGTTCCAACCAAAATTGTGCTTACAAATTCAGTTACACAACTGCTGAACTAAAGTTAATAAAATTACACTGTGACCAACGTCACCAAGTTGGTAGGACTTTTCTGCAAAGTTCGTCTAGGTAGGTACCACCGTTTTACCAGTTATTCTGCCGCCAAGCAGTAGTGTGCAAGCACTACTGTGTTCCAGTTTGAAGGGCATTGTAGCTAGTGAAATTACTGGGCAAATGAGACTTTATGATCTAGTCACATAGTTTAGTAATCTTATTACTAGACTGTGTAAGTTCTCAGGATGACGTGCGCAGTGCAGTACGTGTCACGCAAAACTATATCAGAATTTCGAATGATACTGCAATCTACTATGGGCAGCAGTGACGCTTAACATCAGGCGAATGTCTAGCTAGTAACGTTTACATTCATTTACATTAAAAAAAAACGTAAAGGTAAAATATAATAAGAATCAATCATTAAAAAAATATCACGCTTCGCCGAAGCGTAGTTTTTTCTTGCTCTGTGGAATCAATCAAACACTAAACTAAAAAATAATGTAAACCAAATCAGCTCAGCACCATAAGGAGTCATCGAATAATCTTTGAATTATCTGTATCTTCTTTTTTTGTACTCAGTCAAAAAGTGATTCACGACGCTTGGTCAACTAGTAGAACAACTACGAAAAGTTGAATATTTCCCTTGAAGAATGCCTGAAGGAAGGGTAGCTATCAATGGAACCCATATTTTTTTCAAAAATTCCCGTCTGTTCCCAAAAAAACTATTAATCACAGTTCCATCAGATCCTTACATCAAGTTAATTGATTGTATTGATGGAATCGACATAAATGCTGACTGAACTTGGTATGAAAAGCCATTAGGCAAAAAATTAAAACAATCTGAATATGTTTCCTAAAAAATTTAATTTATATTCAAACAGTTGGAAGACTTTTAATTTCAATTTAAATAGAAACTCCGGAACGAGGAGATCCGCAGGAGAACTAAAGTGACCGATATAGCTCTTAGAGTTAGTAAGTTGAAGTGGCAATGGGCAGGCCACATCGCTCGTAGAACTGACAACCAATAGGGAAGAAAGGTTCTCGAGTGGCGACCACGAACCGGAAGACGCAGCGTAGGCCGGCCCCCCACTCGGTGGACCGACGACCTGGTGAAAGCCGCGGGGAGCCGATGGATGCAGGAGGCGAGCAGCCGCTCAAGGTGGCGTGCTCTGGGGGAGGCCTATGTTCAGCAGTGGACGTCTTCAGGCTGTTAATGATGATGATGATGATGATGAAATAGAAACTTTCTATTCACAGAAAAAAACACATTTCCAAAGTACAATATTTGTCGCCACAAAAACAATTCAAACAACAATTCATTTCATATTAACACAGGGCGATTAAAATTAAAGATTATGGCATTCATACCCACCGTGTTTAACCTACATTTGGTTATCAGATGCAAGAGTACACGAAACTTCGAGCTTTCAAGGTGTAAAGGTGGTTTTAAAAGAACCAACTAAAATCAAACTACATTAAATTCAAGCAAGTGAAGTAAATTAAACTTGGGCGTAAAGAGCCTTTTACATAGACAATTGGATGCCAGGGGCAAGTAGCTGTTCAAAGTGGCACTTTATGGGGAAGGTTTATGTCCATATTTCATAAAGGGACAAATCATAATAAACTTCCAATTGTCAATATTTATGACTTTTATAGCAGTATCGCCTGCTCAGCGTAATTTACAGATTAATTTGTAAAGGCAAAATTTGAATCACGAGCGGGACTTGAACCCGCATCCATCCGTCCCTAAAGCCGGGACATGCTTTACTTAAGCTACCGTGACAAGTGGTCTCATGTCCGAATTTATCCTTCACCTACCACTTTAACCAACTTACGGGGATGGCAGCGCCATCTATTGAGAAATTCTTAAGAATTATCCCAACCAGCACGGTCAAGTTACATCAACACAGATGCTGTAAAGATAACGCCTCCCAAATCAATATTTATGATTTTTATAGCAGTATCGCCTGCTCAGCGTAATCTACAGATTAATTTGTAAAGGAAAAATTTGAATCACGAGCGGGACTTGAACCCGCATCCATCCATCCTTCCAATTGTCAGTTAATATGACTAACAATCAGTCACGAATAGTCACCATCCTCTTTGCCTTTTTCCCATTTGTTATTGGTGTTGGCTCTCAATCTAAACTGCAGCAGCAAGCTACCAGAATTACACGAGCTACTGCCATCTGACCTCTCAACCCATAAGAATCAGTAACAGGGATGGTTAGACCAGGCGTCAGATCCTATCAGGCGTCTGACTACCCGCCACGATTGCCATAGATGTTCTTATGTCAACCGGGACCGACGGCTTAACGTGCTATCCGAGGCACGGAGCGATGACATCGAAAACTGCACTTAACTTACTAGATAAGTAAGTCATTGGTGCAGGACTAATGATCGAACCCGGTGCCGTAAGATTGCGAAGCGCACATGCTACCGCTCGGCCACCATCGCTCTACATCAGTCACGTAGTATTTTTGTTAAATGAAATGCACGTTTAGCGTATTAAACTGACATTTTGTAGGTTTATTATGATTTGTCGCTTTATGGAATAGGGGCCAGCAGTGAATGTCTTCCGGCTGATAATTATATATAGTTTGAGGCTAACGTGCTTTTTCGTTTAACATCAGGTAAGTTGCCGCCAAACGTTGGCATATTTGTACATAAAAAATAATTAATTGATACTTAGTTTCATCGTTTTTTGCAATGTTATTTCAACTAACTTAAAAAAGGGTCTCAATTCGTTTGTATTTTTTTTTTCGTTTTTCTGTGTTTGTTACTTACCTCATATCTACGCCATATTATATTAACTGATTTCGAAAATTATTTTTTTATATGAAAGGATATACCTAATTTCAGATTAGTTCCTTAAAATGTTTATCAAAATCGATTCAAAGTTTGTTTTTTAAACAAAAATATAACCGGAAAAGTATGTACATATTCCTCGAAGTATATGTTCTCAGTACGAAGTTAATTCACCTGAAATCGGTCTAACCGCCATTAAAATAAATTATCAGCACTCTATACTTTTTGTCTTTATTAGTCTGCAGTCTATACGTGCCTTTACACAGCATGTTTACGGCGCAAGTTATTAGAAGTATAACAAGTTACCTCTAAGTTACGTGTAAGTCCCGAGGAGGTTGCACGTGTCTGCAAGACTTGATAATTTTCACGATTTTAATTACTTTTAGTAGGTATTATTCACTCATATATTTCATTTCCTTATAGCAACTTTTTTTACAATACTCCTATAAAAGAAAATTACATAAATACTATGAAGGAACCAAAACCTAGAGAGCCGTCGTACCGGTAGCAGGCCCAAGCTACCGGTGGTCAGGGCTGCAGACCAAGGAACCTCCTGACAATACGTGCCGTGTCGAGGAGTACTGATTTCTGAATCTAACCCTTGATCCAACCGCCTAGCGAGAGCGTCTCGAGGTGTTGGTCGAGGCTCTTCGCTATAAAGCCGTTCGACGAAACTACTATTGGGACAATGCTTGTTGAGTAAACATTCCACATGGCGGTTACCTCGTGAGCCAAGTCAAGATTTAGTAGGTATTATTGTTATTCTATCTGGGGGCGCTAAGACCCGTTTACTTGCTGCTTACCTAAAACGCAGTGTCCCTTAATCGCGTTGTGCCTAAATGTCATTTCAAATGAGCGTTTGGACTAAGTAGATATTCGCCTATGTCGCTGTTGGCCTATATTTTATATTGCCCATTTCGTGATACGACTAATTGGTTATTGGTCTACAGTGTTCATTGCGCCTGCACTGACGTTCCACATGGGGTGTATTGTGCATTTCACCCTGCCAGCATTTACCAAGCCAGCCCAGCTCCATTATATAGCGGAGCACGGCTTTGGGCTCTGGCACAACTGTTCCAGTGATGTTTCATTAGGTGGTATGGGTAGTTTGGAGACCAATTACAGCTGATTCCGTGGTCGTGTGAGTCTATATTAATATTATTATGCACAATGCCCTCAACAGTGGAAACAAATGAATGATTATAATATATTATTACTGTCATTCCTTCTTTTCTTGCGTAGACAAAGTGTTGTTAGAGGTCATTCATCAATGTAATGAAAGCCGAACTTTGCGATAAAGCCTCCCCGACAGAGCGCCACTTTTTTTTTTTTTTTTTTTTTTTTATGTAATTAAATGACGTGACGAGCTAGTCGTTGAGCATATGTAGATAATTACCATGTTTCAAGATCTGAAGCGGATTAATTATAACACCCAAGCTAAAAATATCCAACGACAACAATATTTCAACATAATAACGTACGTTTTTAACGTGTTATCGTGATATTATTTGGGACAAATCACGCAACGTTACCCTCCCTGAGGCCGTCACCGAGGCTGAATGGAAAGCGAGGAAAATTCATTGTATGATATACATTGCTGCTGTTCTTGGCATAGATTGAATACTATACAGATGTAATTTAATCAAAAAGTTACTTGTATAAAACACTGGTTTGATCGAAACGTTTCACTTCTTCGATGTCCAGTCGTCACTCAGAATATTTATCTACGTGGTGGACCAACCTACCACTAGGCGGACCGACGATCTGGTGAAAACCGCGAGGAGCCGATGGATGCAAGAGGCAGGCAGCCGCTCAAAGTAGCGCTCTCTATGTGGCCTAAATGTTCATCAGCAGTGGACGTCTTCAGGCTGTTGATGATGACTATCTACGTGTTCGCGGGATAGCCTTAAAATTGATTTGACGTAGAAATATACACGAAACATTGTAATGCCGTCCCCATAATTTGGACAGCATAATTTGGACTTAGCCTGACCTCGTTCGCCGTTCAAAAGTTTTATTAATCAATGACTTTAGTTGACGATAAACATTTTCTATGCTTATGTCATTTTGATTGATGTAATCAGGGTGCGATGGAAAAATAACACTTTACTACTATTTTGTAAGAAATTTCTAGATAGGTATTATTATAACAAGCTGGTCATGTTCTCATCATCATCATCATCTTTGCCTTTTTCTCATTATTATTGGGGTCCGCTCCCAATCTAACCTGCTGCAGCAAGCTACCAGAATTATACGAGCGACTGCCATCTGACTTCGCAACCCATAAGAAACCAGTAACAGGGATGGTTAGACCAGGCGTCTGACTACCCGTAACGATTGCCATAGATGTTCTTATGACAACCGGGACCGACGGCTTAACGTGCTCTCCGAGGCACGGGGCGATGGCATCGCAAACTGAACATAACTTACTAGATAAGTCATTGGTGCAGGGCCGAGGATCGAACCCGGTGCCGTATATAACATTGAGAAGCGCACATGCTACCGCTCGGCCACCATCGCTCCACCATTCAAGCTGGTCATGTTCTATCACATGTTTTTTCTCTATGTGTTCTATAATGTTACCTCCAGTGTGGTATCTGAGGATCTGATGATGGAGTAGGAGATAAGAACCAGATTCCCACCTCATTGAATGACAGCATACGCATCACGATTTCGTTATTATACTGGAAATCGATATGGTATAGCTATTCAGGGACCTATCCACGTCCAGTTGTCAGTTAACCTAAATCTAAAACCCTATACGGAAGTCTTCAACGACAAAAACTCATAAAATATATCGTAATTAGGCTGTAATTTTGTATTAGCACTAGTTGTTTAAGATTACTAGGTGGTAGGACTTTTCTGCAAAGTTCGTCTAGGTAGGTACCACCGCTTTGCCAGTTATTCTGCCGCCAAGCAGTAGTGTGCAAGAACTACTGTGTTCCGGTTTGAAGGGCACTGGCTACAGTGCCCTTCAAACCGCATGCAGTCATTTGCCCAGTAATTTCACTAGCTATAGTGAAATTACTGGGCAAATGAGACTTTATAACCTGATCACTTAGTCTAGTAATCTGATTACTAGACTGTGTGATGTCTCAGGATGACGTGCGCAGTGCAGTGTCACTCGAAGCTTTATTGTTTTAAAGATCCGAGTGATACTGCAACTGTTTTGGGCAGCCGTGTTGCTTAACATCAGGTGCAGGACTACCTCGTCACGTCATTCAATCGCATAAAAAAAAAGATATCTACCTAATCTCTCATTTTCACCAATCTAGTCGAATGGACTATTTTAAAGGTACCCTACATCCTACGGTGCGGTGGACATGAGCGGCGTACATGCCGCCACTTATATTATGTCCACCGCACAGTCACCGGGACGTCACCAGAGTATGAGATCACGGCGCCGAAGTAGCGGTACACGGGTAGATACATATAGATATTTTGGCCTGCCTACTGAACGCCCAGTGGATAAGCCACCATAGAAAATGTATGTACCGCTCAGCACCGCTATTTCGGCGCCGTCACCTCGTTCTCGGGTGACGGTTTGATGGACAAACGCCCTAAGGAACCCCTCAGTATGTAATTAAGGTGATTGAAACCTGTTATAGTATTATAAGATTTATTCAATAACTTAATTTTTTTTTAATCAATACTTAAAGTATTTTTTTTTGTAGGGGCTATGTTAAAACACCTTTTATAATGTAACATTTTCAGACAAAAATCATTAGAACCTTCCAGAATCTTGCAGAAGAATCTTTTTCACACCAAATAAGGGGCAAGTACGGCACGTTTTGTACTCCATTTGTTTGGTATATTCAGGGTCCCAATTTCCTTGATTAGATTGACGTAACACTCGTGTTCAGTAACTCAATTCTGAACCATAATTGCGGGTGTCAAGGTCGAAATCTGAATAATTAGGTTGCTGTTTGTGGTGTGAGGTTGTTATTTGTTGCTGATCAATGAAAACTAATAATAAATAAACAGTAACGACCGCATGACAATCTCATAGACCACCCATAAAACGCCACTTTGGACGCTTATCATAGGGGGATTTGCCATAATCACCACGCTTGGCAGGCGGCTTGTTGATCGCAGAAGATTTGAATGTACCGAGGAGAAAGCTCACTCTCTGCCCACCCGACTCACGCTCACCTCTGCAATCACTCTCTGCTCACTGCCCATTCTCTAGATATTCCCTTAGCCGGCTCTTATACGGCACTTACCCGAAAAGATAGGTTGGTCCTGTTCTCACTTCGCCAACGGCCAATACACGAAGCTTTAGAATTAGAAAGAGGCCAGATGGTTAGATAATTCTGCAGCTGTCAGTACAGCTAGTCATCAGTAAACATGGCTAGCCGCCGCCCGTCCCGTACTAATGATTAGTCGCGTCAACAGACTGATTGTCCTGAGTAGCGTTCGGGCTACATACTAATTCGGCTATCTAGGTCAATGAACTAGATTTGCGTAGAGCTGTCCGGGGTAGAAGGGCTGGCAATCTGTAAACAGGTACGTGAATCACGTGATGGGTACGTGTCATGAAATGGCCAAATAACATTATTTCCACCATCTACTATTATAACCAGGGATGTTTATGTTTTGGACCAATAAAAGCCATATCGTATTATCTGGAGTTTTTAAGGTTAGAGTGAACGGCGGGGTAATTATGTATAATTTGCAACAGCAAAGCAACAGCAGTAGCAACGCAACAGCAGTGGCGAAGCGACAGCAAACACTTAGCAATCGGTCGCAGTATCAACCGCCTGTTGCTCGCCTGTCGCTGAATGTATTTGGCCTTAGATACTAGCGCCATTAGCAACAGAACAGCAATAGACGGAAACAAAATAATACACTTTTTAGTATAACGATTGTCCGATAGTCGGTGATCTAGCGCTAGATCGCTTTCTGCTCTGCCAAAGTGACGTTTGACAGCTTTGACAACAATTATTGCGAAATTTATGCCTGTTGCAAATTATACGTAATTACACCGCCGGTATCTTTTATAGGGAAGATTGCTCTTTCGTCGACCACGTCAGGTTTTATTCAGTTTTTCCTGAAAAATATAATCTGGGAGTTTTCAAGGCAAGAGTGAATCGGTATCTTCTAGGCAAGCATGTTCCATCGTCGACCGCGTCGTCACTTATCATCAGATGAGACAGTGGCTAAATGCAGTTCCAATGTAAAAAAAGTTTGAACGGCCCCTGACATTCATTTTACTAACTAGAAAAGCTGATAATCCTTAAACCGCTGAACAGATTTTCATAGCTAAGGACACTTTCGATTAAGATACATTTCATTCAAAAAAAAGAAAATTTAAAATTGATTTATCCATTTATTTATTTATGCTTCATAATATAAAAATAAAACCTATTCCAACAAACCACTACCAGTAGGCAACGTGCCCAATATGCTGGCAGCATCGCCACGTTGAATGGCAATTCTCAACCTTTGACCGAAATAGAGGCCAGCATTTTGGTAACGTGTTGCCTCGACCAGACATCTGGAAACATCTTTCAAAATTTGGTGAGCACTCGGTCCCCAAGGCCTAAGCGTCTCAACTCCAAAAGACACAAATATAAAACCACTATCAAGGTTATAATATATTTGTGCCTTATTAGTTTCTCAGCGGAATCCGCCGCCGCCCTATGATTATTATAACACCACTCTATTTGGACGGCGGTTAAAAATACGTGACTGTTATTTAGATTTTTAATTATATGTCTATGCTATAATTATGTTGTGTTTTACGTAACTTTCTATCCATTCTACCTAAATCTAATCCCGCGTTTCGGCACCAGATTAGGTAAAAGTAGCGAGTACTAATCGATGGTAACCTCAATAGACTAAAGTCTTGTATTCCCAGTGTTGTGCCTGCAAATTGGAATGCCGTAAACTGAATGTGAATTTGCCGTAGAGAGCACCAGATTGTACTTTGCTGTATACTATCAACTTCGTTTGTCGTACCTATATCCGTATCTATGGGGAGTAGTAATAGGTATTTATCCTTACTTATATGTAAACGTGACAAGAATTCTGTTTTGTTTGTTTGCTTATGTGACTTTTACAGAAACACAATGTCGCTTTGCTACTGCTGTGGCTTTGCTGTTGCAATTTTTACATGATACGAGTGCTATTCAACTATGATCACCTGGATGATCAATGAATCCTTGTTGTACATTGTCTCTCTATACTTCTGGGTTGTCTGGAAGAGATCACTTTAAGCGATAAGACCGCTCATTGTGACACTTAGTTATAAGAATTCCCTCTAAATGTTCGTGTAATATGGTGTTTTCAATAAAGAGTTTATCTATCTATCTATCTATCTAATCGCTCAATTCGAAATATTTCCTCGTAAAGCTCTAACTTAAGCAAAGATTGACAATTGAGCGTCGTTTCTGAATACGGCCCTTATGTACTTGAGCATCGTTCCTAAATATGTACACCAATAGCTATTAAAAAATCAAACCGTAATTACCAAATCGTAATTGTTCGCGTGTTTCTAGCAACAGACGATTTATTAAAGTGCCAAACCATTATTAACTTGGAGTAGACGTCAAAACGACGCCGTTTAATTATTTATTTCGATACGAGTTAAAAGTACTTTAGGTGAGGAGACACTGCCTTTTTTGTTTACTTGTCAAAATGCTGTTTTATTGCGCGCATCGTATAATTATAAACACGAAGACTGGGATTTAAAAAGTAGATAATAAACATAGGAGTCGTATTTGTAGTTTTAGTACTTGAATAAAATAATGGATATATTTTTTTGCGTCAAAATTAGGGTATTATCGTACAGTAGTTAGAATACATAATTTTTTTATTAAATATTAATGTACAATTATTACAAAACTACGACAATTAAATTAATTACGACAATTAATTTTTTTGCAATTATTACGAGCAAATATATTTTTTAATGAATTTATCGGTCTGATATTGTAGAATCGTTTTTGTAACATTTTCTGTAGCAACACAAAAAGCTAAATTAAAGCTGTTGGTGGTAGAAATTGTAGCACGCAGCGATTGCTCCGCGCCACTCTGATCTCCTTAGTCATACCTCTACCATTACCACTTCATGTAATGATTTAATTATTTAGTTATTTATACCAATTTATGTATTTTGCTGGCTTGAAATATATGTACGAGTATCATTTATATCCGTATGTCTATTAGATTTTTTTTAATTTCTAGCACTTTTGCTAAACGGTTAGACCAGCAATAAAATTTCTTAACCAAAAAAGATGACCTCGACGTATAGTTCAAAACCTAATACGAGATATTTACTATGTAATTTATTTGTTTTGAGTTTGTTTATTTACTTTTTAGTTTTTAATTTACGTTGGTATGTTGTGGGACTGGTACTCAAATCGGATACTGTTCATAGTTGTCGAAAACCATATGTTTGGACAAACCTAACCTAGGTTTAAGGCATATTTTAACCGAATATAAGTTTTTTTCTGATGGTTAAATAAATAATAATACATAGTATTCCGTTAATAAACAATATTTTAGTCATTTTAGTGACCATGGAAGTTTAAAACCTTAACCTAATAATTGAGTACCTTTGAAAAGTATTACTAGAAATATGTATCTCAAGCTCAGATCTCGACGTGTAATTAAATGTTACCCCATCTCCCCACCTAATCGACGCCGATACCGTCTGCGCTGGAGAGCTCATTATTGGAAACGTCTTGCACGCAACGGGGAAATGAAAAGTGAAATGAGATCTTATTCAATGGTTATCGTTGATACTATATCAACGCTTTAATAATAGGGTTAAATAGCGTGAGTAAGTTTTGACCTATAACTCTGTTATTTGACCTATAACTCTGTTATTAAGAAATAAATGATAAATGATAAATGATAAATCGAGTAGGGTGTGCATTTTGAGACGCATGTCGCTATACGCGAGTAGCTACGATAGTCGATGTCGTTGTGGATCAGCCCAATACGTTCTAGGCATGGATAATTTCACAAGGAGCAGGTGAATAATCATATGATTTTACTTTTCATAAGTCACTACTGCTACTTTTAGTCACACACTCTGCTACAAATCACAGTGTGATAATCACACTTAATGAAACGTGGCTTCAGATTTCATAATACGATAGTAGCATCAGCGGTGAATATAAAAACACATAATTTTGTTTATGCTTCAGTAAACAAACCTATGAGCCTAATAAGACCTATAGAGTATAATTTTATAAACATTGTACCTGTGATGTAGCGGTGAACTTTGATCTTGTTTAACTTAAGAGAGTAGCATTAGATTTCTAAGTAATCATTTGTAGCAACTTACAACACAGTTCTACGTAACTTTACGCGGTTGCTCCTAAATCACATATCTGTTCCATTTCATAAAGCACCGCCAATGGCCTTTGATCAGAAATTCATTAGGCATATGAAAACTCACAGGTGAAATCACAGTGACAAAAATAAATCATACGATGAAATGAGAATGACTTTATAGTAGCAATCATTTCCATGCCTAATACGTTCCCTCTGCTAAGACATGGGCCTTTTTATAACAAGTGAGCGTAGGAATCAACCCACCATGCTAACTAAGTGCGGGATGATGGATGGATGACACGTGCTCTCGAGTTTAGTGCTCGGTGTGGTCGCAATGTTTTCCGTTACTGTTGTAAGAACGAGTATAAATTCCGCATTTTAATAATGGATGCAGGAGACGAGCAGTCGCTCAATATGTCGCTCTCTGGGAGAGGCCTATGATCAGCAGTTGATGTTGTTGATGACATTTACTATAAATCTGTAGGCTACTTACATAACTACATTATATTTACATTTACAAATATATAAATACATACAAGTCTACATTACAAATACTTACATACTTAAAATTAAATCGACCTATAATAAATACGTTTCATACAGATCTTTGTATATAACAATAAATAAACATTTACACTTTCGTTATAATAATTAAATATACAAACATAATAAATAATCATCATCATCATCATCATCAACAGCCTGAAGACGTCCACTGCTGAACATAGGCTTCCCCCGGAGCACGCCACCTTGAGCGGCTGCTCGCCTCCTGCATCCATCGGCTCCCCGCGGCTTTCACCAGGTCGTCGGTCCACCGAGTGGGGGGCCGGCCTACGCTGCGTCTTCCGGTTCGTGGTCGCCACTCGAGAACCTTTCTTCCCCATCGGTTGTCAGTTCTACGAGCGATGTGGCCTGCCCATTGCCACTTCAACTTACTAACTCTAAGAGCTATATCGGTCACTTTAGTTCTCCTGCAGATCTCCTCGTTCCGGAGCTTATCTCGCAGGGAAACACCGAGCATAGCTCGCTCCATAGCTCGCTGCGCGACTTTGAGCTTACTAATGAGGCCAACAGTAAGAGACCATGTCTCAGTTCCATAAGTCATCACTGGCAACACACACTGATTGAAAACTTTCGTTTTCAGGCTCTGCGGTATTTTGGACGAAAAGATAGGACGAAGCTTCCCGAACGCTGCCCAGCCGAGTTGGATTCTTCGCGCCACCTCTTTGTCGAAGTTGGACCTACCTAATTGGACAATCTGTCCTAGGTAGACATACTTGTCGACAACTTCGAGAGTATCGTTCCCAACAATTACCGGTATAGGTGGAACATGAGCATTAGACATGATCTTTGTCTTGTCCATATTCATCTTAAGACCAACCTGCTGGGAGACTCTACTGAGGTCGTTGAGCATGGTGCTAAAGGAAATAAATAATATAACTACTTAAATAATATAATATTTATGTACTACTTAAATTATATACAAAACTACAAACTAATATTTATATTTACACTTAATATATAAACTACAAAATTTAATCACAAATCATAATATAAAACAGTTACCTAATTAGCAATACTTTCTAAACACATTTCTTTATTTATATTCCGATTAAATTAATTTCGATCGTTTCAATATCCCGTCATTATCGTGCATTGGAAACACTCGAGACAAGTACTGTATGCAGCGAGGAGCGCGACACCTACTATCCGGTTCACACCGGTCTTCCCCGCGCCCAGCGCAGTCGCATATAGCAGGCGGTCGCCTGCCGCACCCGCCAGTGCTTCCCAGACGTCAAACGTGAATCACGTATCGCTCGCCCATTACTTTCACCGCGCACTAACTGTTCCGATTGTTGTCGTGTAATTATTAATTTATTGTAAGGGCATTTTCAATATACTCAACCTATATCGTGTGCCGTGGTTTATATTACTCATCCACACTCCTTCAAGCAGAGAATACATAACTCACAGGTCACCTGAATAGGTGGCCTAAAAATCCAGTTGACCAATGATACCAATTCCCCTTATACGAAAATTAGTGGTGTATTTCAATTTCTAATATATACTTACTATGAATTTCTAATAAATCACGGGTACCCGTTGATGTCATTTGTACCATCCTGCTCTGTTCTTTGTAATTTCGTATGACTTTGTCACGTTTTGTTACCTCGCCCCCTGCCCGCGCAGGTGAGTCGTGTTTGTACGAGAAATTATGTTCACGAGCTATCAACGGGCTTTATAATCTTTGGTTGATGATGATGATGTATTAGTGCTAAAAATAGCCAAATTTGAATTAAAATTTAACAAGGTTGAAACTGAGAAGAAATCTATTGACTAATGATATTTAAAAAGTTGATTATTTAGGGACTGAGTAAGTCTTAATAAAGGTTACATCGCGTGCTGCAAAGATTATTTTATCGCGTAAGAAATTGTCTACGACCGCATTACGGCTACAGCACGGCAGAATTGGACGACGGCGGGACCACGGGCGCTTTTGTGGCAGATTTTTGTCCGTCCTTTGTTACCACCACAATGGGTGGACAGTGGTTCGTTAATTACTTTCATAGAAGTTTTGGCCTGGCTGGTGTAGTTTTATCTATTAGAATCGGAATACAATAGGTTGGTGAAAGCTTTTTTTAATAGGATGATGGTTGGTTGTATGAAAATGAAATTAACGAAGTTTCTCATTCTCGTTTTTATCATTTTGCAAGTCTACAACTTAAATGATTCAATTTTCATTTGGAGGTAAATAATTGTGTATGGCTGCAATTAAAATCGATTGTTTTTTTAGGGAAACCATTGTATATTTTGGTCTCGCTTTGCGAAACTTCTCTTCAGCAAAAAGTTGACGACTAATTTGTATTATCATCGATTAGATTTTACAGCGTTAATGAATAAGAAGGTAAATGGTTTTGACGGGAACGCGGAAAAATTCACGTCGTTGCATTGTATTATTTTTCAGAACTTGTGCTTTTTCCAGTGTTAATGTTTAAAATTGGTGGCGTTTTACGCATTAAGTGCTGAATTACGAGCATGAGTGTGAGCAAGTGATATAATGCGGTGAAACGTGGTTTTTCGTGTTAATTCCAAAACTCCATAGAATCTTCTAGTAAAATTGCCACCACTTTACTAGGGCATGACTTAGACTGGACTGTGACGTCTGACTTATACTGGGCTATGACTACTCAGACTGTGACTAAGACTTGACTTTACGTGAAATATTCTATAACACGATTAAAAATTACAATACTTGACACTGGCTAAATACACTATGTGTGGAGCCAATATATAAGAAAAAAGAAGGTAAATGTCCACTAGAATAAAAAGCGAGATGACAAACATAAAGTAGAGCAAGCGAGACACCAATAGATGTCTACCTAGTTAACCAGTTCATTTATCCCTCTCACAAGACCGACCCATAGTTAATTCGTTCCTTTCTGATCTCTGGAACTAAATCAGGAGTAAAGAGAAAGGGACTTTAAAGTCCCCGCCATTATTCAAGTCAGGTCAATTAATTAATGTCAGCCAAGGTAAGGGATAACTTGGAAAGTAAACCGGAGAAACAGAGTTAGTCAAATTAGTTAGGATTTGGCACGCGTGAGGGTACTTTTAAGTCCTGGAGGAATAGATGGGGTTCAGGAAAAAGATGCTATTGATTGTTTTTTTTTTTAACAATTTTAGAGTATTATTAATATCTACTTAATTAGGTACTTACATATTAAACTCTACTCTTTTCAATATTTTTTCCCTAATTAATAACTATACGATTTGCAAACTGTTTATTGACCTCTCGTACACAAATGACCTCATGGCTTTATATTGACAATCGATTAAATTGATTGTATCGATTTTGCAAAATCGATTCAAAAATTTTCGAATCCACGGTTTTCTTTTGTCAATTTTAATCGATTCTCAACTATTTTTGGGTTTGCTTAAAATATTTTTTTTTAAATCTGATACGATTTTTTATAAATGTGTTTTTCAATATCATTTAAGATTGATGTCTATTGACTACTCTTATTGGTGAGCGAGTCGCCAACAACTCTATTATACGGTTATAAAAACCAAATTTAATTATCGAATACGTGAACCTAAGTCCTGGTCAAAACCGCAGGAAGCCGATGGATGCAAGAGGCAAGCAGCCGCTTAAACTGGCGCTCTATGTTGGAGGCCTATATTCAGCAGTGGACGTCTTCAGGCTGATGATGATGATGATGACAAAACTATTGTTGACACTAATATCAACATGCCCGCATTCATCATTAACACCTCAATTCATAAATGTCATCCCTAACGCAAGTATGTATGTATGTATTCAAATCAGCATACGGTATGTATGTATGTATGTGTGTCAGGTGTCTCTGACAGCGGATAAATATCTCAGGAATACGTGCCTACCGGGCCTACGCTGCAGAAGTAGAGCCTCGTTCATACCCGGGTCTTTTATTTAATACATTTAATAATATAAAAAAAATTGGCACTAAATTATTGTAAAAAATCTATATTACTAAGTAGGTACCTAATAAAACTAAACTATGTATTAGCAAAGTAAAACTATGTAATGTACAATATAATACAAATATTATTTAATAAACCACTACCAGTAGGCAACGCGCCCAATATGCTGGCAGCATTTTGGCCAAGTTGTTGTTCCGTTTAGATTTTTTTTAAATGTTTTTACAAATATTTTTAAAATATTTACCTACAATATTTTTTTTTTTTACTTATGGAGTGTCAGTGTCTACTGTCTAGCGATAACATAAAAAAAATACAGTTTCCCAACCCATAAGTTTCAAACGTTCCCTTAAGTATTGCGAGATTTTCAAATTGGTTTTAAAATTTACTTTTATAATTATTTAAGTGGGATACTTATATTAAAATTAAGTACTAAGAACTTTACAGAATAAATATTTGATATTCTCTTTGCCATTGAAATAATTTCCGTTATTTATTTATTTATAGATTATATAGACACCATCGTAGAGTGCGTCATCATTTTCCATCAGGTGAGACAGTGGTCAAATGCTATGCCAATCAACAATAAAAAAATAAAAATAAGAAATACCAACAGCCGAATATTATTTCCTCTAACAAAATGTAAGTAGGTACGATAAAACTACCATGTAGTTTTTAATGTAGTTTTATTTGAAATTGTATCCCAGAGGAACCAACTTCCTTAATTAAAACTAATTAGAATATTCTGCTTTATCAAGGATTTTCCTGGTTAGTCGTCATTAAAATATATGCAACGTTTGGCTTAACGTTCAATAACCAGCTCTTAAAATAACCGGCCAAGTGCGAGTCAGATTCGCGCACGAAGGGTTCCGTACCAATCTATCCCTGCCATCTTGTGTCGAGTATCAGTACTTTTTAAATCAGCGCCATCTATGACTCATCTGGTAAACGAGCAAAAAAATCACGTTTGTTGTATGGGAGCCCCCTTAAATATTAATATTATTCTGTTTTTAGTATTTGTTGTTATAACGGCAACGAAAATACATCATCTGTGAAAACTTCAACTGTCTAGCTATCACGTTTCATGAGATACAGCCTGGTCACAGACAGACAGATAGGCAGACAGCGGAGCCTTAGTATTAGGGTCCGTTTTACCCTTGCTACATGACACTAAGTTAATACCTCCCAATAAAGTCTCTACAATGATGCATTAAATTGTTTATCTTATAGTAATACTTCAGAAATCGAGTCTGAAGTTCAGTAACCGCGGCTTAACAAAGTACGCATACGGCATTCCCCACTGCGCATGTGCGGCTTCACTCATTCCGGACTGTTTGTTTTGTCGTTACACTATCAAAAAGCATCGGTTTGCCTTGAAAGTAGCATCTCTTTCGAAGACTATCTGCTTTCGCCACCTTTAACTATCATTTAACAGTGTTCTGACTCTTAAATAAGTGAATTTAAGTGCGAATTTATAAGTTTCACGGACCGATCACTCATCTGTCAAGAGTTCGCGCCAATAGTTTTGACGTTTGTCCGAGTGCTTGGACGCGTACTTTTTTAGGCGCGTTAGTGTTTTCGGCCAGTGTTTCTTTGGATTGTGTAGGGGTGTTTGGTGCGGACTTGTCACCTGAGCTATCTGCAATACGGCAGAACCGCAGTCACCCGTGCGGTATCCCAGATACGGTTAACTTTCCATTGGAATAAGACTCAGATTCGCGTGTTTTTGAACTGTAACGCACGCGGTTCGCTCCGTGATTTCGCATTCGAATTTTAAAGCAGTTTAAGAAAGAAGATTTTATAGGATCAAGATGAATATAACCTCAACGGACGGTGAGTTCCAAAACATCTGCATTAAAACTCTAATTGCATCTCTAGATGCGGTCTATGCGGAAATCGCTAGGCAATCAGAATTGAACTTTATCTTAACGGCTGTAGGATTAAATTTCGTTTCCGCGAAAATCTACAGCCGTTTAAAATAATTTCAGCTGTATGTTTTAAGTGATAAGGTTGTGTTTTGGAATGAAAGGTACATAGATTTATGCGTAGGGCTAAATGAATGTTTGCGTGTATTCAACGTGTTTCGTAGATGATGTTGCGGCTGGTATTATTGTTTTCTGTGGAGAATTAGTTGTGTCAGGCGAAGTAACGTCTTTGTTGTGGTAATGATGTTCATTTGTCTTGTCCAGTGGACGTTGGTGACAGGGCGTTAGTTCAGTTCTTTAGATGGCAACATTATGGGTGACATTAATTAATACTTACATAGGAGTTTCTAGGAAATTGTGACACTTTTGTAGTAAGTCTTAGGTGCTATGAAGACTACATTTTTCTTTTATACCTATTAAATAAAATAAATTATATGGATCATTATGGAATTGATTTTAAAGTGTAAACCACATTTAAGGTATATCTCTAAATGTTAGGTTCACTTGTTAACCACTAAAACGCAAATTAAACTTTCTCACATTTGCGTAGCAGGAATCCAACCCCCATTCCATCAAATAAACCACCGCGCCATAGTAATCCAATCTAAGCAACATCGATGCGACGCTACAAAACAAAATACTCTACCAGACTAACTTTGAACCTAATTCCCAAAGTAGTAAGGTAGAAACTAAAAGTTTCGACCGACGAGCAAAAAGTTTTAAAACCTTTTGGCAATGCAGATATCCTGAAACGACCTATTTTCGTAAAGGTTGCTGATCTATAAAAGTGCGTTCGAGTATTCAGACACTTGGGATACGAGATACGAGAATAGACGCGGGAAATGATCTATATACTCTTTAGTTCTAGGTTTTGTCACAGAGTAAAAAAAAAGGTAATCCAAGTCGAGTCCAGTCGGTAGTTATGGATTCCCTGAAAGTTTTTTTATGTAAGTAAATGAATGACGTGACGAGCTAGGCGTTTGCCTGATGTTACACGTCTTACGTCACGACTGCCTATAACAGGTCGCAGTACCACTCGGAACTCTAAATTAATATACTTTCGCGTGACACTGCACTGCACACGCCATCCTGAGACTTCACATAGTCTATTAATGCGATTACTATACTGTGTGATCAGATCATAAAGTCTCATTTGCCCAATAATTTCACCAGCTTCAATACCCTTTAAATCGAAACACAGTAGTGCTTGCACACTACTGCTTGGCGGCAGAATAACTGGCAAAGCGGTGGTACCTAACTAGACGAACTTTGCAAAAAAGTTCTACCACCTAGTTAAAAAACGTTAAACCTAGTTAAAGTTCATAGAAACGAGAGGGCCGGATAGAAACCCACCATGCTTGCTAATGAGATGGTTTCTCATCATCGCCAGCCTGAAGACGTCCACTGCTGAACATAGGTCCTTCTCATGCAGTGCCACATTTTCCCGGCTACTTGAAAGCACCAAGTTTTTTTGAACGGACTAATGCTGTTGGTCTCCTAACGACCTTTACAGCATCACAGGCGGGAGGGCAGGCGCTTAAGCCAGCAAAAATGGGAGGCAACTAGCCCAAGGGCACCCCTGGGGTGCGAGCCTCGGCTTGGGCCTTTGCCAGGATAAGAGGATTGAGAAGGCTACGTCCACCGCAAGAGTAGACCCTATGGAAAGTCCCGACCGTTCTAGCCAATGACTATAAATCCAGTTGACCAATGATACAACTTTCCCTCATACGAAAATGAGTGGTATATTTAAACCACTACTTTCTAAGAAATGCTATGAATTTTTAATAAATCACGGGAACCCATTGATGTCTTTTATTCCGTCCTGCTCTGTTCTTTGTAATTTCGTATGACTTTGTCTCGTTTTGTTACCTCGTCCCCTGCCCGCGCAGGTGAGTCGTGTTTGCATGAGAAATTATGTTCACGAGCTATCAACGGGCTTTATAATTTTTGGTTCTAGCTAACCTACCGGGGGTACGGACAAGCACAAAGAGTAGGCGAGCAGCTATCACGTAGTCCGCTTAATTAGACTAAGCTGTCTTATAAAGACTGTCCTGTTTGAAAATGTTATTGCCGTCGCTGTGCTATCTGCACGCGCTATAGAGAAAATTGCAGCCATGAGTGAATTTACCTGCATTTTAGCGTATTCGGAGAAAATGGTTTTCACCATTTAAATCATGACATAACCTTTTGTTTATAAGGTTTAATTGTTTGAATAGGCCGTGTGGTCTAGGTGCGGTGTGAGAATAGAACCACCTCATCTCTTCCCGTGGGTGCCGTAAGAGCCGGCTAAGAGAATATCCAGAAAACAGGCAGCAGCATTCTCTTCGGTACATTAAAATCTTCTGCGAGCACCAAGCCGCCTGCCAAGCGTGGGGATTATGGCAAACCCAATGATAAGCATCCATAGTGGCGTTTATGGGGGATGCCCAGATTCAGTAGTGGAAGGTACCTTCAGGCTGTTGATGATGATGATAATGATGAATCTTGAACGCCCGTTTTTACCACCACCACACACCACCACATTACATTGGAATTTGGCCACCACTTAGAAATTCCAATACATACATTTTCTTTGTCAGTCAAACTTGGTATGCTAACAGGAAAAATCGATGTTTTTCTTACTGTGTAGTATTAGATATCTTCTTGTGTTGTGTGTTCAGTGTATTGTGTGTAGGTACCTACGTACAAATGTAAGTAATAAATAATTTAGTGAAAACAATTACGTAAGTACCTACCTATTATGCAAAAAAATGGGCCTGGCACAAAAGGCTTTTTTCATGAGATGAGTGGCAAACAAGCAGGCGGCCCACCTGATGGTAAGTGGTCACCGCCACCTATGGACATCTGCAACACCGAAGGCATTGCTGGTGCGTTGCCTACCCTTAGAGAGGACTCTTTTAACACTTTTCTTGAAGCTCCCCATACTGTAGTTATGCGGAAAAACCTCAGGAGGAAGATCATTTCACATCTTGCAGGTTCGTGGAAGAAACGAGCGCAAGTAGGCTCATTATTAACTGTACTTTTTCCTGGCTAATTATAAATAATCAAATATTTTGTTTACCTTAGATTTATAATGTTAATAAGTAGTAACATAACATAGTTTTTGTTTAGTATAAGACTAAAGGTGCTGTTAGCCTGGAATAGTTACTGGTTTACTGTAAGTTGTATGCAATCTTAGACTGTGTCTAGTTTGTACGCGGTGTTAATACGAAAAATAAAGTACTTTTAAAAATCAAATCAGTATTAGATGTCTGTGGTTTTTCTGTAATTTGCTCCCGTTTTCTCAAAGAATGTCAGATGACACCACATTTTCCGTTAATCATACACAAAGCACCACACGTTACCTCGAGAATGTCATGAGTCGTTACGTTAACACGCCGTAAACGTAACGAGTAACGCCGTAAAAACGTTTACGTTGTTGAGACGGTCAAATTCGCGAATCGTGTTAAGAATAAGTTATTCCAAAAGGTGCTCGAGATAGTGGTAAAAATAATATTTCTATAAGTCGGTTTTATTAAACCAATGCAATTGTCTCAGTTGTTTCTTTTTGTTTTTTTTTTTTTTTTTGTTTAACCGGCTGGATACAGAGTCTTTTTGGCCGCCTCTTGAAGTTAACATTAGAAGTTTAATCACGTCTTGTTTGGCACTGACACTATTTTGACACTTCACGCTCACAATGGTTTGTTTATGCTTTAAATCTCAATTGGGACTTTTGGCGGGAACGCGGAAAAGTTCACGTCGTTGCATTGTATTATTTTTCAAAACTTGTGCTTTTTCTAGTGTTAATGTTTAAAATTGGTGGCGTTTTACGCATTAAGTGCTGAATTACGAGCATGAGTGTGGGCAAGTGATATAATGTGGTGAAACGTGGTTTTTCGTGTTGCTTCCAAAATTTCATAGAAGCTTCTAGTAAAGTTGCCACCACTTTACTGGGCCATGACTTAGACTGGACTATGATTAACTGACTTAGACTCGACTATGACTGTGACTAAGACTTGACATTACGTGAAATATTCTATAGCACGATGAAAATTACAATACTTGACACTGGCTAAATACACTATGTGTGGAGCCAAAGTACAAGAAAAAAAATAAAAATATTTCAATTGTTTCAATCAATGTGTGTTGCCAGTGATGACTTATGGAACTGAGACATGGTATCTTACTGTTGGCCTCATTAGTAAGCTCAAGTCGCGGAGAGAGCTATGCTTGGTGTTTCCCTATGAGATAAGATCCAGAATGAGGAGATCCGCAGCAGAACTAAAGTAACCGATATAGCTCTTAGAATTAGCGAGTTGAAATGGCAATGGACAGGCTACATCGCTCGTAGAACTGATAACCGATGGGGAAGAAAGGTTATCGAGTGGCGACCATGAACCGGAAGACGCAGTGTAGGCCGGTCCCCGGTGAAAGCCGGTAGTGGTTGAAGCCGCGGGGAGCCGATGGATGCAGGAGGTGAGCAGCCGCTTAAAGTGGCACTCTCTGGGGGAGGCCTATATTCATCAGTAGACGACTTCAGGCTGTTGATGATGATGATGATGAATTGTCTCAAATTTACAACCAACATGTTTTTAAAAAATGGAAAATATTATATTACGAGACTGGTAAACTAGTAATAACAAGATCGACAAAGAACATACACTAGCACAACACCACTATGTTCTCAAATGTGATCATTAGGTGCAACGCACACAATATACCATGCAAAAAGAAGATTGAAAGCATCTTGAGCGTTAAAAAGAATGCGCCGTAGAGTTGGTAACTAAGCGAAATTACCATCAGTAGTGGGAAACAAAACTACTTTTTTCCAACTCATATATTATAATAGGCTTGTATATTAAGCATTTCATAACGTTACCTATAATTATGCTTAGTACTACAATAATTTAATTTCAATATTTTATGTACCTAATATCATCTTGACTTGTAAAAGTGCTCAAATAGCCATTTTCAAAAAAATGGCTTTTGACTTTTTCCCACATGGGGCGATCTTCCCCCTTTTAATTACACTCATTGACCGTAGATTGAACTCCCTTTTCAAGTACCGTTATGTTTTGTTGATGTTTAGAGGATTATGTGCTACGCTCGTAGCTAATCGTAGCGCTACTGCTACGGAAGCCTACGCACCGCTACGCTGCCGTAGGCCACGAGCATTCATAATAAAATAAGTAGATTTTACCAAGGGAGTAAAGAACTATTTTCTTCATGACTTTTTTTATAAATTCTGTAGCGAGCAATTCTGAATCTAAATATGAGTTTCCGTAGGAAATCGGGAAAACTTTGAATTTGACCGTAGGGCACTTTTTAAAAAATCTTAGAAAAAGAATATTTTACGTGTGGAGGACACCGGAGAAAAATGGACCTTCGTCTTACTGTCCCTATTGATGGGTCTGGGCAATGGGGACCTCGGGAAAAATAAAGACGTTTATTCACGTTGTCAATCTCAATGGGGACATAGCAATTAAGACAAGAGGCCAAGTTAACAAGAAATAGAAAAAGCCCCTTGAAGCCGTAGTATTACAATGTGGACAACAGAAAAAATAAAGACCACTGTCTTCAACGGCAATTTGACAGTCTCTGGTTGGTCGGTGATCAGATCGGCTCATGGCCTGGAGGTGGCGGGTTCAATTCCCGCAACGAGACCAGTATTTGTGCACAGGAAAAAATCACAACTGATTTATAAAAAAAAATCTAAAATGGGCATACGAATGACAACATCTCACCAGGACCCTAGTTCTGTATGACCACTTTACGATTCCTTACTTCGAAACCACGCGAGTTCCTTGTCTTACATAAGAAATCTGCAAGAATCTATTCTCTATGAAATGAGAACAAAACCGCGCGAAATGAATGTGGAATTAACTGGGATTGGCGTGATTTGAACTGTCAAAAATCATATGTTTTACTGAGGCGCGTTCCGAAACATCAACCCCTCAAAAGTTACCACCACTTATGTCAATGTTAACTGTTAAACAAAACAATAAAATAAAACTAATTTTAATGTAAAGTGAAGGTTTAAGTATTGTATATGTAAGGAATTACTCATGGCTTTGTTATATCACAACATAAGTATAAGCCATTCCATTATTTAAAATTTTTACTGGTTTTGGGATGAGAAATCTTTTAATTCTAATTCGGAACGCACTTGAGGGATAAAAACCTATCATATATAATTTGTCTTAGATTATACAAAATACAAAAATTGACGATTTCGTGCTGTGACACGATTTGAACAAGACACGATAACGACGTGGTTTCTGTATCGTGTGGAATCTGTGTTTTCATACAGAATTATGGCCCTGATGGTAAGTGACGAAGTTGTCTAAGGTGGAGCACGTTTGCCCATGAGATGCCTATTCACTCTTGACTTGATAGGACCATATACCCAGGAGGAAATACTGTTGCTAGTAGAGCATTAAATTCCTTGGCCGTTCGGACTATGAACGACTCGGTAAAACGCGTAGTGCGAACTGACGGTACACTTACGACGTAGATTGTTCTGCGTCTGGGTGTTGTAGGACTCCCGGGTCCCTAGATACAGGGAATTCTAGTTTTTTTATGTGAATTAATGACGTGACGAGCTAGTCGATCGCCTGGTGTTAAGCGTCACGGCCGCCCATTACAGATTGCAGGGTCACTCGGAAATCAAAATTAAAGTTTCGCGTGACACTGCGCACTGCACACGTCATCCTGAGACATCACACGGTCTAAAAAAGATTTCTAGACTGTGAGATCAGTTTTTAAGTCTCATTTGCCCAGTAATTTCACTAGCTACAATGCCCTTCAAACCGTAACACAGTAGTGCTTGCACACTACTGCATGGCGGCAGAATAACTGGCAAAGTGATGGTACCTACCTAGACGAACTTTGCAGAAAAGTCCTACCACCTAGTAAAAGTGTCTGGGTGTTGTAGGACTCTCGGGTCCCTAGATACAGGGATTAGGGAATTCTAGTTACGGTCAAGGATCTATGTATGTGATCGTAAAAAAATATGAAAAAATGGCGGTCTAGCAACAAGGAGAATAAAGCCAAGTTAACAACAAATAAAAAAGTCCTTGAAAGTGTAGTAGGACTGGGATCCTAATTTAATTTATGTACTGTAGTACATTATTCAAGTTAGCGCACGACAAATACAACTGTGAGATATACGGTATTCGCTACACGTTCTTACGTTACTGGTTACAAGCTCTTGTTACAGTATAATGTGAGCCAGTATAGTAGCTCGCACTATTTTCCTATAAATATGGCCAACCGCAGAACTTTGTTTACGGGCTTTGGGATGGGAATTAAGTAACCCTTTTAATTAATTATACGAATGATTCTCCTATTTATTTTCATTTCAAATTTTACGCTCGTTTTATTTATTTTGCCTATGTTCAGCAGTGGACGTCTTCAGACTGTTGATGATGATTAACTCTGAAATGGCTGAAAGAATTTTGATGAACTTTTGTCTCACACACCTTCACAGTCATACACACCCTCATTATATACACACATTAGGACATCCTAAGAAATTGTCTCCACACGTATGGCCGGCCCGGGTTGTTGAGGCTATCGGGGAGGATAGCACTTTTCCCATCGACCCCGGCGGCGATGCCCTGCCACCAGAGTCGATGGAAAAAAGTGCCATCCAAACGAGAGGATGGGACCAAGCCAAACTGAGAGCATAGGAGCAGCTACCGCAGCATAAAACAGTACTAAAATAAAGACATTTCTAAAACCCATAACTATATCGGCCAACTCAACCTGTCCATACTATCCCGGTTATAACAAATGTAGGCCATATAATTTTTTTCCTTGCCTCTCTATTTTTCTGAGAGCTACAGAAAGAGAGAGAAACCGCAATATAACGCCATTTTGGAATCGTATAACCTTACGTACTGTACAACGCAATAATGAAACTGTATAACCTCATGTCATCATCAACAGCCTGGTGTCGTCCACTGCTGAACATAGGCCTCCCCCAGAGCGCTCCACCTTGAGCGGCTGCTCGCCTCCTGCATCCATCGGCTCCCCGCGGCTTTCACCAGATCGTCGATCCACCGAGTGGGGGGCTGGCCTACACTGCGTCTTCTGGTTCGTGGTCGCCACTCGAGAACCTTTTTTCCCCATCGGTTATCAGTTTTACAAGCGATGTAGTCTGCCCATAGTGCCCATTGCCATTTCAGTTTGCTGATTCTAAGACTTATATCGGTCGCTTTAGCTCTCCTAACCTCATGTACTGCCAACAAAAGTCTACTGACCTCAAGCTCTTGGCTTCCGCTTGTAACGTAAACAACAATGCATGTACCCACTTACACGAGCAAATAAATTCGAGTGTCTGTTTGTTCGTGCTTGAAATATTGACGTGATTTGTTCTGATTTTGTATACTGGATAAATATTGTACTGTTGTAATTCTTGTGACTTGTTTAGAAAAGTTCCTGAGCGCTACCTTATTTTTTTTAAACTAAATTCGCTGAAGTTTTGGCTATTTCTTTATGCTTTCAATTGCCGATAACTGCATTTCATTTGCCTGATTGTATACTCTATTATACAATCAGGCAAGGAACAAGGAAAGCCACAGGAGAACTAAAGTGACCGATATAGCTCTTAGAAGTAGCAAGTTGAAATGGCAATGGGCAGGCCACATCGCTCGTAGAACTGAAAACCGATGGAGAAGAAAGGTTCTCGAGGGGTAACCACGAACCGGAAGATGCAGAGTAGGCCAGCCCCCAGTGACCAGTGGACTGACGACCTAGTCAGAATAGCGGGGAGCCGATGGATGCAGGAGTCAAGCAGCCGCTCAGTGGCGCTCTTTGAGGAAGGCCTATGTTCAGCACTGGACGTCTTCAGGCTGATGATGATGATGATGATGACCGTATTTACAATCTAGCCATTACTACGGCTAACCCCAGGTTTCTCGTGCGTTTGTCAAACTCATGTGAACTTAACATACCAAATACTATACGCTTATTGGTTGAAGATAATCGATGATCAACAGACAACCAATGAGCGTTCAGTATTTTTAAGTTGACATATTTTTTTTATGAGATGAGTGGCAAACAAGCAGGCGGCCCACCTGCTGGTAGGTGGTCACCGCTTCCTATGGACATCTGCAACACCGAAGGCATTGCTGGTGCCTTGCCTACCCTTAAACACATTGATTACAATGCCCTTAATTACATGAGTTTAACTTTAACAAACGTACGAGAAAACGCGTGTAAGAAATTTAAATTTGACTTAAACTTCTATACCAGAGTAATGTTAAGAATGTGTCCATAAACTAGTCTTAACGAAGCCGTACCAACATAATAAAAAAATATTCAAGCGTAGTCATAGCAAAACACTAGTTACCACGCTTTCTCTTACCACGTAACAAAATGACCGTACACCACAATCTCATCTAATATTAACCCAAATGTATCCTATGTGGAAGTTAGAAGCACCCCGGGTAAAGGGGTTAATACAAAGGGGTAGGGGGAGGGAGACTTATGACGTGTCATGTTTCGGGCAAATTCTGTAGGCTGTTTGAAAAAAGAATTGTTATGGATATGGTAGTTTATAGTAGCTTCTGGTTAAAGTAAACGTTCATCATTATCAGCCTGAAGACGTCCACTGCCGAACATAGGCCTCCCCCAAAGAGTTCCACTTAGAGCGGCTGCTTGCCTCCTGCATCCATTGGCTCTCCGCGGTTCTGACTAGGTCGTCGGTTCACCTAGTGAGGGGCCGGCCTACGCTGCGACATCCGGTTCGTGGTCGCCACTCGAGAATCTTTCTTTACATTCGGTTGTCAGTTCTACGAGCGATGTGGCCTGCCCACTGCCACTTCAACTTTTCTGCAACGTGCGTCTAGGTAGGTACCACTTTGCCAATTATTCTGCCACCAAGCAGTAGTGTGCAAGCACTACTGTGCTCTGGTTTGGGCAAATGAGACATTATGATCTGCGGGGTGATCATGTACTTTGATAGCAATGCAACAAAATAAATTTCAATCCAAATTTGAAAATTTCCATAGTAACTCTGTACATAAGCTGCGTACTGCAACTGTCAAATCCATACATTTTTGTGTTTCTATCGGTTGCCAACAAGTTACATGATCGCCTAGCTGATCACACAGGTTAGTAATCTTATTACTATACTGTGTGAAACCTCAGGATGACGTGCGCAGTGCAATGTCACGCAAAACTATATTAGTTTAGAGTTCCAAGTGATACTGCAGTCTGTTATGGGCAGCCATGACGCTTAACATAAGACGAACGACTAGCTGATCACATCATTCATTAACATTAAAAGAACTTTAATAAAAGGGTTAAACCGCCTGCAATTCCCTTAATTTCATACACCTTGTTGAATGGTTTTATAACACATACTTTTCCTGTTATGGGCGTATATAAACACAGCTAGATAATTTTGTTAGAAGTTTTAGCAGCTGCTGCTGTCGCTGGTTCCTACATAACCTAAAAATCTTTTATCTACTGAAAAACAATAGAAAATTAAAACAAATTGAACAGAGAAAGAAACAAGGGTTGCACTAAAATGCTTTCTAGAAAAAACGACAACTACTACAACGTAAATAAGTGTCTCCAGGTTTCCAGTACCAACTAGTTGTTCCCGTTTGTTCACAACCTTAGTCTAGAATGCTCTTACGTAAACAATGAAACTTTCACAAGACACGACGTTTCGATACTTGCTTGAGTCGAGTTTGTGCTCTAAAAACATAAAGTAGACAAGTGCAGTGGAACTAGGAGAAGCTCTATTTTTACTTGACTCCAGCACAGTAGAGTTTGAAGTCTATGTAAGTGTATGTACATATTTACTTTGTGGCGCCTGATTTACCTACGCATCCGAATTTCTTTAACGATTTTTTTGGTGTCAATCGATTTTGTTATGTCGAATCGTTATGGCGGCGGGTTCGGTTCCCGCAACAGGACAAGTATTTGTGCACAGAAAAAAAACGGCAAATAAGTACTTGAGTCTGGGTGTTGTGTGAGACTATAGTCCTCGTAGTTCCTGGGTCCCTAGATACAGGGAATCCTAGTTAGGGTCCAGGTTCTATGCATGTGATCGGTGGGCGTTATTTGTTTTTTTTTTTGGTCCGAATGACACATGCAACGTTTTTTGTTTTGGGATATAATCATCATAATCATCGTAGTGAAGATCGAGTTTTCCAGGTTTATCTTATTTTCAAGAGTTTATTTGATCAATACAAATAGAGTACCCACTTACAAAAAAAAACTTGAATATCTATGATCAATAACTTTTATTATTATTGTTATTTTTTTATGTAAGTGAATGACGTGACGAGCCAGTCGCTCGCCTGATGTTAAGCATCACGGCTGCCCATAACAGGTTGCAGTATCACTCGGAACTCTAAATTAATATAGTTTCGCGTGACACTGCACTGCGCACGTCATCCCTAGACTTCACACAGTCTAGTAATAAGATTCTGATTAAGATATGTGTGATCAGATCATAAAGTCTCATTTGCCCAGTAATTTCACTAGCTACAATGCCCTTTAATCCGGAACACAGTAGTACTTGCACACTACTGCTTGGCGGCAGAATAACTAGCAAAGCGGTGGTACCTACCTAGACGAACTTTGCAGAAAAGTCCTACCACCTAGTAAAAATAATGAATTATTCAAATAATTTTTAATAAAGGTTTTATAAAACTAAATAGCCTATAGAATTACGAATCAAAACTCGAAGTCCTCGCGATCTGGGCCAAATTAATTTTATTCGAATCTGGTTTATTGAGATTAAGCGAGTCACCCGAGCAGGGTATTAAATAACTACGGTGACGCTATCGCAACTGAATTAAATTCAAATTTCAGGGTACATCGATGAGTCGATCGAGGACACGAGTCTAATATCGTTTAGAGGCCACACTTCGTAGTTTTAGAATTCTATGTAGTGAGCGTAAAGTTTTTGTTTCGGATAAAATTTGCCTTTTTTTGTATGGGAATGAATGACGTGACGAGCTAGCCGTTCACCTGATGTTAAGCAACACGGCCACCAGGACCACAGTTGCAGTGTCCGGAACTTTAAAATAATAAAGTTTCGCGTGATACTGCACTGCGCACGTCATTCTGAGACATCACGCAGTCTAGTAATCAGATTACTTGACTGTGAAATCTGGTCACAAAATCTGATTTGCTCAGTAATTTCACTAGCTACAATGCCCTTCAAACCGGAAGACAGCAGTGCTTGCACACTACTGCTTGGCGGCAGGATAACTGGCAAAGCGGTGGTACCTACCTAAACGAACTTTGCAGAAAAGTCCTACCACCTAGTCAAACATATAATTCCTTCCTATAAATCACATTCTAATATCATCTATCTCATTTCCGTCATCTTTACTCACAAGACGTTTTTTTTGACGGAATGCACAATATCGTCGCTCTAAAGGTCCTATTTCACTTTTTGGCTGTTTTGAGTTAGGACCGCTATGTTAGTCAACGCAAAATTCTCTATCCATCTGACTAATCGTTGTACCTCTTAACATTTTGGATCACAAGATAATTAATTATTAATTAATTAATTAATTAATTATTATTACAATTAAGACTTCATAATATTCAATTACCTATTGCAACCCTAAAATGAGGCTGATTAAGTGACTATTAATACAGAGGTTGTATTTAATTATTCCATTATCACACTAGTACTATAAAATTAACAATATAATACAAAACTACCCTAATAAGCTAAATAATATAAAAACAAAAACCTAATCTAACAAACCACTACCAGTAGGCAACGTGCCCAATATGCTGGCAGCATTGCCACGTTGAATGGCAATGCTCAACCTTTGGCCGAAGTAGAGGCCAGCATTTTGGTCACGTGTTGCCTCGACCAGACGTTTGGAAAGGTCTTTAAAAATTTGGTGAGCACTCGGTCCCCAAGGCCCAAGCGTCTCAACCCCAAAAGGCGCAAATATAAAACCGCTATCAAGTTTACTGTATTTGCGCCTTTTTAGTTGCTCAGCAGAATCCGCCGCCGCACCAGCCTTATTTTGTGTTCCAGGAAGGTGTGACGGCGCAAGGGTGTCCACACACGTAGCGTCCCACACCAACGGCCGCCCCATCTTCCATGGAATTAAAGTCATTCCATCGGGTCTTTTACCATCATCGCGTACGAGGCCATTAGGCTCCAAAATAGCCGTGCAGTTGGCGCTGGTAAAAGCCCGACGAATTACATCATTAAGACTAGCGTGGCGAGGGATCCTCCCGGCACTTCGGACGCAGGAAAGGCCATGGTGACCGAGCTGGTCGACAGCACAGCCACACTGGCAGCAGCACAGCCACACTGGCAGGCTGATTAAGTAGTTTTTTATTGTTAGGTACTTGGTAAAGTTATGGTGTTGTGTTGAATTAAATACAGTATTGTAGCAATAACTTACTAAAACTTACTAAAAAAAAACAGACGCACTAATAAAGCATTAACAACATAAATTTTGTATATTTATTTCCATACTTAGTCTAAAAAAAGTCGTAACTAAAAACAGACAGCTTATTTCAAATAAAACAAAGTTTTCACTAAGTGACCTATCTGTTTTCATTAATCAAAACAGGTATTTAGAATGCAAACAGATTAAAAGTTTTAACGCGTAATTAAAGTACTTGAAATTATCTACAAAAGCATATAAAAATAAATATGCTGGACTTGCGAGGAACGAAACTATCTGAAAGTTAGAAATGGCAAAACCTTAAAACGCGTTTTCTGAACAATGGACAAAAATGAGATAGGACCTTTAGTCATACAAGCGACGATATGTGCAACTTTTATGAGATCAAAACCATATTGAAACATGTATTTGAACCATTTAAACGACAAGTGGCTTCCTGGTTCACGTGCGGCATATTTTGATCTTTTTTTAATGTACGGATAAGCCAACACCAGCCTATTCACTACACACGACAAAAAAAAGAAAAAAGAGAGAAAAAAGAAGGAGAAAAAAAAGAGAGAGTCTCAAATTATATTTATCAGAAAATAAAGAAGCCGGAAGTAAGTTTCATTCTCAGCAGTTCGCATGATAAAGGAGTCAGCGAAACCTTTGATATGCATGTAGGCAAATCTACTACTTTTTTTCATGCGATTGAATGATGTGACTAGCTAGTCGTTCACCTGATGTTAAGCAACACGGCCGCCCATAACAGTTGCAGTGTCACTCGGAACTTTAAAACAATAAAGTACACTGCGCTGCGCACGTAATCCTTGGACATCACACTGTCCAGTAAGTCTACTACATATATAGATGTGAAACGACTCTCCGCGCCTTCACCCCGTCGTCGCCGCCCAAGACACGTCTTGAGCGACCCGTATGATCCTATAGCAGCCATTGTGTCGGCTGCGCTAGGATCACCAGATCAGTCCCCCTCCCCCCCAGACCCAGACCCCATCAGACCCAGACCAGACCCAGACCCCTCAGACCCTTCTGGCTCAGGTACCGCTTTCGGCACCGGTATAGGATACCAGAGTAACACAATGAGACACCGACCCCGCCGGCGAGGTCAACGTACCCCCCGTAGGTTAGCTAGAACGGTCGCGACTTTCCATAGGGTCCACTCTTCCAGTGGACGTAGCCTTCTCGATCCTCTTACCCCGGCAACGGCCCAAGCCGAGGCTCGCACCTTGCCCTTGTGCTAGTTGCGTTGCCTCCCACTTTTGACGGTTGGGCGCCTTAAGCGCCTGCCTTCCCGCCCGGTGACGCTGTAAAGGTCGGTAGAGACCAAAAGCATTAGCCCGTTCAAAAAAAAAAAAAAACAACTCTCTGCGCCTTGTAGTCCTATAAGATCGAAATGGAGCACTTGCCTACACGAGAAGAAGAAGATCGAAATGGAGATCAGGGAATAATCTCACGCGGTTTTTGTGTGATACTAAGTATGATCTTTTAGTATTCCTTATCATAATCCAAAACATTTATATTAAACTTGAAATTCCAAAACTTTCCCTATCATTTCCCGCTTGACATTTCTGAAATCACGATAATCTGAGTTCCAAGACGGTGTAGGCAAAAAGTTGTCGAGTTACCTTTTCTTATCAACTAATCTATGGTAAAGTAGATCAGGGGTCCGCACCCCCGTGGGGAGGGATGCTGCCCTCCCAATAGGGGTTGAAAAGAGGGGTGGGCGGAAACTCGGAGGTAGACATTAATACATTCCACCTAATTGCAAAGTTGACAATCTTCCGGATCCTGAATATTTTATTTAAAAGTAGGTAAGTTGTTTTTGGGCTAATTGTTGAGCTTCTTAGAAGTCTTGTTTTTCATTCCCAGTTGCAAAGAGTTATAAGTTTATCAGATTTCTCTGTGGCATTGGCATCGTACCTCCTAAATAATGATCAGATTTTGTTAGAAAGGTGAGTTGTTCGAGAGTTAATGTTCTTAGCTATTAAGGTGGCGGGTAGAGCCAGATAAGCAGGTCCAAAAATCTGTTCAAAGAAACATCAACATTAACGTCGTAGTCTTAAATATCAATTCAGTCTGCACTTCAGCGCGGCGCTTACGACAAAGACAACGTACGAAATTACTGATTTTGACGGTTTTTAATGAATATCTATTTTTATACAGTATTTTTCAAAGATATTAAGTCATCACGATATCTGAATGTTTGTTGGGAATACACTTATTTATTTTTTGTAAAAATATATTCGATAGAAGCTCAGTAAAATGGGAACATTGAAATTTTTTGAGGGAGGTTATCGATTTTTTTTCTATAGAACTATATTTGTTAATCCTGTATATGCGGTCATCACAAATGACTTGATGAAATGAATTACATGATAGATTAAATTCAAAGCTCCACATGTTCTAATTACGCCAGGAAACGGCCCAAAAACACCTTGATTGGTCTACCCGTCACCTTAAATATTTTCGTTTATGTGTTTTTAAATTTTAATCCTTCTGTTGTATTATTTTCTGAATACAGTATGAAAATTAACGTAGACCATTACGCTGGAAGTGCTTTGCTTCCACGTTTACCAAAAGAGTTGAACTCTTTGGCAGAGATTGTATTCCTTGATAGAAACAATAGGCTTCTGTCGTGCTATTATTTATTGCACAAATTAATAATATTTCTCAAATAATAAACAGTCGTGAAAACAAAAATAAATTAATATCTCAAAATATGTCAAATTAACAAGCATTTTAAAATACAGGAATAGAAAGAGACAGTTCAAACATGCAGTGACGTCAGTTCTTGCTCCTTCATACTACCTCATTACTAAGCTGTGGCTGTGGGTAACATTTTCAAAACTGGTTCTAATGAGAAATAACATTCTCACTGGAACCACTATGGATCTGGATGATGGATCTGAAGAAAAATAAAGTTCTCAGTAGATCCACATTTTCAGAACTGGTTCTAATGAGAAATAAAATTTTCACTGGATCCATTATGGATCTGGACGATGGATCTGTAGCAAAATAAAGTTCTCAGTAGATCCACATTTTCAGAACTGGTTCTAATGAGAAATAAAATTCTCACTGGATCCATTATGGATCTGGACGATGGATCTACAGAGAATGATCCCTTCATACTACCTCATTACTAAGCTGTGGCTGTGGGTAAGCTTTACATACAACCTCTTTGGCTTATTACGTCACTAACGTGCGTTTTCATAGTAACTGTGGGGAAGCTTTGTTATGCGAGAAAGGGACAGGCGATGACCCCTCCAGAAACTCTGTGATTTATTTACCGATTTTACTATTTTTTTGCATTCATTTTTAACCTACTTTAAGAGAATAATATTAAGTTGTTAATTTTGATTAGCAGGACACTAGCCTGTTGTTGTGTGAAAAGGTATCACATAGGTCAGACGTTAGACGCAAGTTTATTTTGAAATGTTCAAACCGGGATCACATGGGAAGTAACAAACGGGAAATTTACATTTTGATATGCAAAACTTCATGGAAACCCTTCTAGCGTTTTCATAAGTAAACACAAAGTAGAAAGGTAGAAGCCATAAATCCAAAACAATCACCATCCTACTTCAAGCAAACAGACCTAACCTTAAATTCGGGGCATTATTTCCGAGAATAGAAAAAGAGGCAGCGGTCCCACAGGACCACTCGTGTGAAGCGGTTAGACTGGGAGCGAAGGGACAATCTAATTACTGGAAAATTCCGTTTTAGAAAAAAGAACCCATGGTTTTATTGATTCTTCAATTTTTGAAGCTGTTATTGGATTTTATTGAAAGTTATTTTATTAGAAGGTTCATCTTATTTCAGACTTATTAAAAAATACATTATACTGAAAACGTATGTTAGTGGAAAAATTAGGAAGTGGCCCTAGTCGACCGGATGGCTCGATTTACTTACCCTGTTCGTCTACATTTTTGGTTATAAATAAAATTGAGCAGCTAAAACGGCGCAAATATAGTAATCTCGGTAGCGGTTACATATTTGAGCCGTTTGGTATTGAGACCCTGGGTCCGTGGGGACCGGGAGCTCATCGCGTTTTCCAAAGTCTATAAGAGCGCCTGGTCGATGCGACGCGTGACCAAAATGCTGGCACTTATTTGGCCCAACGCATCAGCATTGCAATTCAACGTGGCAATGCGGCCAGCATGTTGGGTACGCTACCTACCTGTAGTGGGCTGGAGCACATGGACTGTCTATAGGCCATCGCGGCTATTATACAGTCCATAAGTGTTCATTGTAGTAGGTAGTGTAGCTAGTTTAGTTTAGTTTAGTTTTTATTATTGTAGTAGTTAGCTTGAGTAATAAATCAACTTATATCTAATAAAAAAATAAAAAAAAATTATTAAAATTAATTTGACTATATACAAATCGATGTGAAAGTACTGCTATTTTAGAGATACGTCAACTGTTTAAACTGTATAAACACTCAAAAAATAATAATAAACTATACCAACCATCTAAAAACTAATTTGTAGTTTTATTGACTAGTTAGAATACTGAACAAAACTTATTTTTTTGAGTAGTAACTAATTCGTCCCTTACTCCTAAACTAAGTATAAAGAATGTAGATAAGTTACGATGTTCTCACTTCAACGTGATTCCGTGAAAAAAGACTCGTTTATTGTTGATTTTGGTTCAGAATTCAGAGCTCGATCGGTTATATGTAAGTTTTTAATAACCGTTATAAGTTAGGTTACCTATTTATTTCACAGATTAATTTGTCGACGAAAAATTTGAATCACGATCAGGATTTCAATCCGCATCCATCCGTCCCTTCAGCCGAGACATGCTTTACTGAAGCTACCGTGACAAGTGGTCTCGTGTCCGAATTTATCTTTCACCTTTTTACAACCAACTTGGCAGCGCCATCTATTGAGAAATACTTGGGAATCATCCCAACCAGCAAGATCAAGTTACATCAACACAAACGCTGTAAAGATAAATCAATATTTATGATTTTATAGCAGTATCGCCTGCTTAGCGTTATTTACAGACCACGCGGGTTCAAATCCCGTTCGTGATTCAAATTTTTCCTTTACAATTTAGAACCCTAACTCACTGAGATGCTATGGCGACGTCACTAGCTACGTATCCACAATTCATATTGAAATGAATGGCAGTTAACTCACTTGGCAACGGTTTGGCAACGTCCTCAATTTGGAAGCGTAGCCACAACCAACGGGTCACTTTGTGGACACTGGACACCTGGCACACTGGCAATGTCAGAAGTAGACGTCTTCAGGCTGGTGATGTTGACGATGATGAGCTATAAGCAACATACCGTGTCGCAGTCAGTCACATCACAAATGCTCTCAGAGTTGTGCTCGGAACATTTCATAAAAATAACATCATGCCATCTTATGCATTCGAAAAGTTATTCCACTGCTGCACATAGGCCTTCTTCATACAGCGCCACCTTGACCAGCTTCTCCCCGCTGTTTTGACCAGACATATTTGGGACCTACGTTGCGTCTTCCGGCTCATGGTCGCCTCAAGAATCTTACTTCCTCATTGGGTTTCTGTAAAATACTTGCGGAATATAATAAAACGAGGCGCGATCAAACCATCACCATTTATTCGTTAGACAGACTGACTGGAAAAACGATTACCCACATTCATATTTTAAAACATTAATATCGAAATACCTTACACCTCTACTCTTAAATAAGCATAATATATGACAAAAATATTGAATTGAAAAAAGTAATAGGACACAATTGAAATTCCACGCATAGTGGCGTTATAATAAGTAGGTAGGTATATATAGTTAGGTAGCGAACGAATCGCTTTAAACTAATAACAATTTAGGTAGGCACCTAAGCTAAGGGAGTAAACCTAGATTATCAGCTAATTACCTTATATTTAAGTTTTATGACAATTGCAACCTAATAACTGGTTTCCGTACTCTCTTGGAACGGTTCACAGGCGACTCTGGTTTAGCTTTGGGTTGATGTCGTATTGGCCGAGGCGACCCCGAGGATGGCGGAACGGGCGCTGGAGTGCTATAGATTTCGTCGTCGTGCTCACCACCCGAATGGGCTGAACCGGTTCGAGGGGGAGTGACTTTAGGCGTATCATTTATTTTTACAGAGTTTTTACACCCTGGTTCACCCTCCTCAGTTAAATGATCCTTAACAATCGGCTCCACACTAACCTCACCCGGGCATGGAACATCAGACATGCGTGACCGACGACGTATTTGATCTACATGTTTGATGTTATGTCGACCACTATCCTCCTTAATATGTAGCCTACGGGATCCTGTTTCTCTAACCACCGTACCTGTTTCCCATTTATCACGTCCTCTGTAGCTCCTATACCACACCGGTTCACCTGGTTCAAATGACTGGTATGACCTACCACCTGCGTACTCCACCTGCCTACTTTGTGCCTCGCTCACTCGACTGAGGACCGCCCTATCGGGACGTAGGAGATCTAGCCGAGTACGCAGCGGGCGTCTTTGTAGAATGGACGCTGGGGTCACACCCGTAGTGCTGTGGACCGAGTTTCGATAAGCTAGAAGGAACGTTTGCAAGGCCGCATCAACTTCAATCTTATCCGTCATCGCTTTTTTAATTGCCCTTTTACATAATTTTACGGCGTTCTCAGCCGCACCGTTAGATGCTGGATGATACGCAGGAGAGAATGTTTGTCGGATGCCGTTGTTTTTAAGAAATTGCCCAAACTCTTCACTGGTGAACGACGTACCCTGGTCGGACACGACTTCTAGCGGAAGGCCAAACCTAGCGAACAAGCTACGCAGGATTTTTATTACAGCTGAAGCTGTGGTGCGTGCCATTTCGAATACCTCAATCCACTTGGACGTTGAGTCGATGACTACAAAGAAAGTCAACCCGTGGTAGGGACCTAGGAAGTCTATATGTAACCTAGACCATGGCTGAGTAGTGTAGGGCCACGGCTGAGGCTGTGCACGCGGTGGTGCAGGCATCTCCAGTGCGCAGGTGTTACAGCTCCGGCACATGTTTTCTATATCTGCGTCAATATTGGGCCACCATACGTAACTTCGTGCACACGATTTAGTTTTGACTATACCCATATGACTGTTGTGCAACTGTTTTAATATTTGAGGTCGTAAAGACAACGGTATTACCATACGGTAGCCCCACATGACACAGTTGGACTCGGCATACAGCTCGTTTCGTCTGCAAAAGTATGGTTTTAAATCGTCATCAGTACTACACGCCGGCCAGCCTGATTGGACATATAGAAGTATTCTACTTAATTGTGCATCTGTAGCTGTCGCTTTTTGCACGTCGTTGTGTGTGATTGGTAGAAACTTTTCTACGAAATTGATGTAAGTAAATTCTGCGGTTTCACTATTATGACTTTTCTTCGATGGTAAGCGTGATAAGGCATCGGCGCTATTTTTTCCTGATGATACATATTCTATGTCATAGTTATATCCTGAAAGTAAAACCCCCCACCTCTGCATTCGGCTAGCTGCCATGACTGGTATACCGACCTTGCTGCCAAATATGGATGTCAAAGGTTTATGATCAGTTCGTAACTTAAACTTCCTGCCGTATAAATACTGGTGAAACTTCCTAATACCAAAAATAATGGCAAGGGCTTCTCTTTCTATTTGTGAATAAGCGCGCTCCGCTTTGTTTAACGCTCGCGACGCATATGCTATAGGTTTCTCGCCTTGGTCTGTCAAGTGGGAGATGACCGCGCCCACGCCCACGCTGCTGGCGTCTGTGGTCAAGATCAACGGCAAGTCAGGTGAATAATGCATGAGAACCTTGCTAGAAGACAATAAACGCTTTATCTCATCAAACGCCACCTGGCACTCGTCACTCCATGCAAATGCAACGCCTGTTCGTAATAAATAATACAAAGGAGCCAGGATAGAGCTAACGTTACTCACAAACTTTGCATAATACATAACCATACCAAGGAACGACCGTAATTCTGAAACGTTCGTTGGTGCTGGTGTTTCCGTAATAGCCTTGACCTTATCGGCGCATGTGTGTACCCCTTCTTTAGAAATAACGTACCCCAAGTATGTGACCGATTTTGCAAAAAACGTGCACTTTTCCCTTTTTACTTTAAGACCGTTTGACTGTAAGATGTCAAAAACCTTATTTAAATTGTCCAAATGTGAGGAGCTATCCTTACCAGTTATTATAATATCGTCCAAAAATACTCCTACGCATGGCAAATGGGCAAAAAGTTGCTCTAATATTTTTTGGAAAATTCCCGGGGCAGAAGCAAGACCATAAACTAAGCGATTATAACGGAACATTCCTTTATGAGTATTGATAACAGTGTATTTCCGAGTATCATCCAGCTCCAATTGTGCGTATGCTTGCGAAAGATCAATTTTTGTAAATCGTTCCCCCCCGTGTAGCCGAGCTAACAGGTCCTCCACCCTCGGCAGAGGATAACGGTCGACATCTAGCACCTTGTTTAAAGTGATTTTATAGTCAGCGCATATCCTAATGTTACCGTCTTTTTTAACAACGGGCACGATCGGTGTTGCCCAGTCGGAGCGGTCAACGGGGGTGAGCACGCCGTCGCGCACCAGCTCGTCCAGCGCCCGCCCCACCGGCTCACGCAGCGCGTACGCCAGCGGCCGCGCGCGCATGTACACCGGCCGCGCCTCCGGTCGCAGGTGGATGCTGACCTTGTCGCCGGTGAACCGTCCCAAGCCCTCCGAGAACACCTTACAATATCTGGAACTGAAATTTTCAAAATTAAAACCATCATCCGTTACATTGTTTACATTGTGAATCGCACTAGGTATTTTAATTCCTAGTTCCATTAACCACTGCCTCCCCAGTAACATAGTTTTCCCGTTGTTGACAATGTACAGATCCAAATATCTCTCCTTATCTTTATACCTAACGAGCGGTTTTATTACTCAAGGTTACTCGGTTTTATTACATTCCTGTATATTCATATGCATAAAATATTTCTGATATATTTCATAGTTGATGCATGACACTGCACTCCCTGTATCACACTCCATTTCCAAAACTTTATTGTCAATATTCACTGACATTAAAATCGGCGGACACTTATCTAATGATAATTGATTAATTGTAGTTACCTCTTCGCTGCTGCAACTACTCAACTCTGCTGCCTCCTCAACGTAGTTGTGGTTATGACGACTAACGTTGTAGCTCTTATTATTTGCACTTGGGCACATTCGGCGCAGATGGCCCTCTCGGTTGCACATTCTGCACACGTAACGCCTAAACTTGCACGAGATTGGGTCATGGTTTCCGCCGCACACCCGGCACTCGGCCCGTGGGCCGGCACCACCGCTCCATCCCGGGCCGGCGGCGTTACCAGCCGCGCGCCGGGCCGCCACGAAGTCTCGAGCACCCGCGCCGGCGCCGCGCCATACACCTCGACCGGGTGTCGTCATCACCCCTGTATCTCGCTGCACCCTGACCATCGCTTGACAGTCCGCTGACACGTTCCTGCCGCCTACTTGCGTCTCCACCAGGGCCGCATCTATTTCTGCTGCTTCCATACTTAAAGCTAGGCTGCTAGCTTTTTGAAAATCGAGGTTATCTTCCGCGAATAGACGTTGACGTATCGTCTCACTCGCCAACCCACAAACCAGCTGATCGCGCAAACTTTCATTTAGCCACTGTCCAAATTCACATGTTTTAGACATTTTCTTTAATTCCGTAACGTAGTCGGATATTTTCTCACCGCTATTTTGTTTACGGTGGTGAAACTTAAACCGCTCGGCTAATACACTCGGCCGCGGCTGTAGATGTTTTTCCAAAATGTCCGCCAACTCTTTGAACGATTTTTTGGTTGGTTTTTTCTGGCGTGCACAAGTTTACCAGCAGCTCGTAGCCCGCTGACCCCATCACGGTCACTAATGTGGGCACTTGTAACTCGGGCGCAATATTATTCACAATGAAATATTGTTCCAGCCGTTCCACGTACATCCGCCAGTTATCCGTTCCCACATTAAACTCTGAAATCTTGCCGATCGACATTGTTTTATATTTAAAACTGTTTTACACACTCTGTAGCACCTGGATTCGTGACTTTACTCGTCGCCACTGTAAAATACTTGCGGAATATAATAAAACGAGGCGCGATCAAACCATCACCATTTATTCGTTAGACAGACTGACTGGAAAAACGATTACCCACATTCATATTTTAAAACATTAATATCGAAATACCTTACAGTTTCAAACCATATATCAGCGCATTTAATACGGAGAGCTCCGCTATTGTTTAGTGTCCGTTTGAGGCAAAATAAAATATGTGCAATCGGTAGAGAAGATTCAAAAAAGTTTATACAATGGCACTATTTAAAACAGTAGATATGGATTTACATTTTTCCTAGAAAAAATATCGTTGGCAGTTGGCATACAAGTACATAAGAGCTAGGCGGCATGACTTGTTCTTTGTCGAGGTCGGGGCTC
The DNA here is from genome assembly GCA_910589525.2 of Ennomos quercinarius. Taxonomy (NCBI): domain Eukaryota; kingdom Metazoa; phylum Arthropoda; class Insecta; order Lepidoptera; family Geometridae; genus Ennomos; species Ennomos quercinarius. Next base: position 6,499,186 of record OU342513.1, on the reverse strand, counting down.
GCGGACGCGACGAAATCAAAGATAAACAGGTATAACACTCGAACGTGTATATAATGCGAACGTAAAGGTAAACTATGTACAACAAAACTATAAAAAAAGAGAGAAAATTGGCTCGGCGCACTGAAAATACGCCCGCTCGCTTTCCCCGCTTGACACTTTTTCTCTATTATTTATAGTTTTGTTGTACATAGTTTACCTTTACGTTCGCATTATATACACGTTCTAGTTTTATACCTGTTTATCTTTGATTTCGTCGCATCCGGCTCGATGGAGTGCCTGTGTGCCGGACTGAACTCAGGCGACAGTCACCGATGTTACGGGCGCTGCGCTTTCTCAAAGCTGCTCTGCGACAATACCAACATCTGGACCTGTTTCATTGTACATCAATGAAGTTCCATAGAACGGCATTGGAGTTTGTACAGACTTAGAACGTAGGACTTAGAACTTAGGACGTAAAGATTCTGACTTGACTCCTGTTTATTTGTATGTACCCTTTTTTATAACATTATTGTTTTTTTGTTTTTGTGTGTACTAGTTTTAGGACATTGAGTAGACGAATTAGAAAACTGTAATGTCTACCTGAAGGCATCGCATTCATTTAAATAAATAAATAAATATTACCAAAGGTAAAAACATGATGCGTCGTGTTGTCAAGTAAACATGATTTCTCACAAATCAATACCAAGTTTATTACAAATTGGTTAACACAGCACCCGACCCGTCGGTATGAGCTCTGTTTTACTACCCCAAGGGTCCGTCATCTATCAAGCTATCAAATCTAGGGGTAGACTCAATATGAAGGTTTGATTGGCAAGAGTTTCGGTTTGTATAGAAAAAGGGAAAGTAGTAAAGTTTGTTACAATAACGAGAATGTGTAGATACATCGATGGACCGACGACCTAATGAAAACCACGGGGAGCCGATGGATGCAGGAGGCAAGCAGCCGCTCAAAGTGGCGCTCTGTGGGGGAGGCCTATGTTCAGCACTGGACGTCTTTAGTCTGTTGATGGTGGTAGATACATCACGTCACTTATCATAGTCGGGTTTGTCATAATCACCACTCTTGGCTTGGTGATCGCAGAAGATTTTAATGTCCCGAAGAAAATGCTGCTGGATATTCACTTAGGCGGATCGTACAGCACCTACGGGAAGAGATAGGGTGGTCATACACGGTCACACGGTCATCTAGATACATAGGTAGGTGTTGGCTATTCTAACAAACTAAGCCCTAGTTGACAAAATTCATTATGTATCCTTATCCTATATACACAATGAATTTTTCAGCAACTATATTTTTTATGCCATAGTCATAGTGTATAATCCACCGTATTATATCCCGGCTATCGGTTTATAGAAATAGGACCATTTTATATTACGACAGGTTAACGATAAACCGCATTGCATTACAGCTGAATGAAAGTTCAGCGCAATAACAGACCAAGAATTTTTTCTTTACCCTCACAAGACTCACGAAGCGTGAGAGCGAGAAGTATAAATCAAGTAAACACTGCCCGAGAGGAAAAGAGATAGTGATGTGTCATTATTTTGGGCGAGTATTAGCAGAAGAAGAGCACACAGGCACAACCCGTTTCATAACAGAGCATATTGATCATGTACCATTAAGTCCGTTATCAAAATACCATTTTTGCGGCTTTTAAATCTTATTCCGTAAGTGAATGTGATGTTACAAAACATACTAACCCGAAAACTACACGTATCACAGCAAATTTATCACAAATTTTATTACGTTATTAATAATCATATTTTGTTAATTTTGGTGTGGTATCTGGATGTGAAACCTGTTTATTTTGTAGACAGGGAATGCTCCTTCCGGTATATCGCAATATTTCAGTGTTTCAGTTTATTATTTAGCAATTTTACTCCAAAGTTTGAAGGATCTCAGAAAATAAAATGCCTGCAATTTTTTTTAAAAAGACGATGTGGGCCTATAGTTAGGTTCAATATTTAGTGAATACTACAACTTTTTTACACACACAATTTCTTAAATTTCTTATCCCATTTTCAAACTGTCATTGTTGGTCTTTTACATTGTAAGTCTATGAGCGCAATGTATTGTAGGCACTTCACGTTCTTCAACTCGGGTAACCATTATAATATATATTTGGGAAACCACGGGGAGCCATCAAACAAAGCAGACGCTCAAAGTGACGCTCTATAGGTAAGGCCTATGTTCAGCAGTGGATGTCTTCAAATAAATAATGATTATGATGATAATAATAATAACGCCCAACACACATAACGCCTCACATACATAGATCCTAGATCCTAACTACGATTCCCTGTATCTAGGAACCCAGAAACAACGAAGACCATGGTCCCACAACACATGGTCCCATGGTCCCCATTGTTTTAATTCTTATAATTAATTGTAATAATGTGTTGATCTATTATTGTGTAATATGTATAATTGGTAGGTATGCCGTTCATGTTACAATAAACAGAATTTGAATTTGAATTTGAATTTGAACACCCAGACACAACAAGTATTTGCTTTTTTTGCTGTGTACAAATACTTGTCCTGTCGCGGTAATCGAACCCGCCGCCACCGGTTTATGAGCCGACCTTCTCAACCACCACACCACGGAGGCTGTCGCCACGTGTGTAATGATGGTGACGTAACAAAGACCGTATCGTCACTAATCATCAGGTCAAATAAGGGCTAAACACACCTTTATCTAACATAAACTAACGAATTGGGAAGCTGTCATATTCACCCAAGGACATCTATACCTATGTATGTATGTATAAATAAATAAATAAAAAACTGGGTTGAATTACAGACACCTCAAGTTAGCGGTTTTCTCCGGGAACTCAATATATTTATGGGGATATTTCAAGCTGACGATGTTTTATTTGTATTTTAGTATAATTTTTAAAGTGATATTTCATTTGTTTCAGGTAAGTAACTGGAATCCAGTAGAACTTTTCTTCTATCATGGAATGGAATTGAACATGTCAACCATTCTCAAGGTACCTAACCTACATACTCTCTCTCTCTCTGGTCGGCCTCTCATTACTGAGGATCGTGGTCACAGGATCTATCTGATTTCACCAAACGCTTCCATCGACTTCGGTCCATAGTCGCCCTCACGGCCTGGGAAAATTTGCTAAAAGAGGTAACTTCTTTTACTTGGTCAAATCAACGTGTTGGCGAGCGACCTCCGTGCACCTACATCCTATTTATAATACAAGTTCTATAATTGATCTTGGTTTGTCTACTTAGCCAAACAAAGATAGTCCTTAAGATTTTCGCAAGCCACTGGGAATTTGACGATAGCGAGTTGGCAGAGCGTCCTGTGTACGGTAAGTTCGAAGGCACGGGTTCAAATCCCACTGTTAGTTGAGAAATAAAATACATAAGACAAAATAAGTTTTGATTTTTTACCGGTACTTTTAAATTTATACTTTCATAGGGCGGGTGCTTTCTACGCATTGTACATTTACAGTTTGTACATCGTACGCATTTTATATTTAGCCTTTGGCGTATACGTTATCAGCCGGAGCGCCCCAAAGTACCTGCAAATCCCGAAATCGACGTGGACGGAAATACTCGACTTTTCAAACTGTTTCCAAAAAAGCAACGATTTTTACAGCATCATTCACATTATAAAATAAATGCATTTATACGTCGATATAAATATATTTAAAATATTAAGCCGGTGTCCCACTTTAACCAAACCAGTCATGATTACTGAACCATTAATCAAAATGAAATATGGTTCGATTTACCCCAATTCGTGTGGAATCGATTTTATAATCATTGTTTACGAAAGTATAATCGGATGTTCATATTTATATTACGGAAATAAATATAATAAAAGAGCACTATAATTTAGTGTATTACCTAGTAGATACTTTATTTCAATAAAAACGGCCCGCGGTCCCTGTGGTAAAATGGGTATTTACCCATTTTTTCGTTTTCTTCATTTTCCGGGATAAAAAGTATCATATGCTGATCTCGGTAGTATTAGCTACCGCAAAACCGCACCGCACTGCGTTTTTATGTGCAAAATTTCATCCAAATTGGTTCACGCGATTCGTCGTTAGAACCACACAAACAAATAAACAGGTACCGTTTTACTTTTAGTAGTTGGTTGGACATTTTGTACTAAATATTCATCATCATCATCAGCCTGAAATACGTCCACTGCTGAACATAGGCCCTCCCCATAAAACTCCACTTTAGACGCTTATTGTAAGGAGGATTTGCCATAATCACCACGCTTGGCAGGCGGCTTGGTGATCGCAGAAGATTTTAATGTACCTACTGAGGAAAATGCTGCTGCCCATTCCCTGGATATTCCCTTACCCGGCTCTTACTTACTTCGTAGCTAGTACTTTTAGGGATGTCTAGGTCATCTAAGGCATAGTTCCAATCCATCACAGTTAAGGAGGAATGAGGTGATCAGCGCGCATAAATCAGGATCCAACAAAATATCGGCTCCATTTAACACCCTTAGCATTCTAATGAGGCGCTAGAAGAGTCTTTGTCGGGCGACTGGTCGTGCGATTTTATGCCTAATATCGCTTGTACACTCGGGATAGGACCAATTTGAATTTTGTGCTCATACTATAGACATTATTTTAATTGAGATATAAAACCATTCGAGAATAAGCTGTCTTCGAAAAATATTGGTTTATTTACGAAGAAATATTTGAAGTATATATTTGCTATATAGTGATTCGAATAAAGAGAACTCGAAGTACCTTCTTCTGTATTTAAAGTTGAAATGATTGAAAAACCAATAGCTTTTATCGACACTAGAGGTGTTATATAATTCGGTGCAGAACGTTGCTGAAAATAAAATAAAAAAGAACATTTATTTCAACACAATAAACTGGCAGTATGTTAATAAATTATACTATTTAAACTCGCATGTGAGTACCTTCTGTTACCATCGAGTAATTAAATAAAAGTAAAATGCCACGCCTTTTAAAAATACATACGATCAAATCGAGAGAAAACGCGGGCTGCCATTTTGGGAATTACTTCTTGTTCTCGACTGCTATCGAAACGTGAGTGATTATGGTATAACGCGTGTCATTAAAGAAACAAATCTGACGCAAACAAGGAACTACTGTTTTCCGTCTTCCACTATTGTGCTTAAGTGCAGAGGGAGTAAGACAGCAATAGAAATGTTTGTTTTTTTAGTTCTTTCTTTATTGAATCGCGTTATAAGTGGATTGGCCACTTTTCGAACTCATTATTTTGATTAAGTATATTAATTATTATATATTTATTAATTATAATTTATTATATTCTAATTATTAGACGCGATTTAGTTTTGTTTAGGTTGGCGGCAATCGTTATGGGTCAATACATACTTTTTCAAAGATTTTTCATTATGAGTACAAAAATATATATTTAGCTTTGTCATGCATCCGCTTCTTTGCTTAAACAAAAAAAACCAAAAAAAAAACATCATCATCATCATCTTTTCATTTAGAAATGAAAGTTATTTTCAGAAGTTTTTTTTAAAACTGAGTTAATGTTAAAAATATAGTAGCCATTGAAAGCTATATATAGCCGCGCACACCCACCCACATTTATCTTATACGACCTGGAGGACTGGTAGACAATGCTATTTAGCATTAAGTTCATCCATGTACACCTTTGTGCTAAACTATTAAATAAATAAATAAAGAACAACTAGCAACCGGCTAACACTCACGTAATTTAGTCGAACGAACTCGACCGGTGTTCAGGCCAGCGCAGAGCCGCCGCCGTGGCCGCGCATACTCCATGAAGATGGGCATCGTTATTGCCTGAACACCGGTCGAGTTCGTTCGACTAAATTACGTGAGTGTTAGCCGGTTGCTAGTTGTTTAGTTATGAATACTCACGTTAGTTTCTATGATATTAAATTAATAAAGCTTTAAAAAATAAGAATCACACTATCAGTTTAGGTACCTCGAGCACATACTTACTGAAGATTTATTTATTTTATTAAAATTAAAATAACCACACAATGACTTTGAAACGGTTCACTGTCGAAACTCATAAAATCGTTTGTCATAATTTTGTTACAAATAAAAATGTTACTTATAATCATCATTTCACATAATGTGATTTATTATACTTTCACTACATCTAATTTTCTTTATTATAAATCAAAATTAATAATAATCCAAATTTATAAGAATGAAACTCATAAGGCGTATATAACATAACAGTACAAATTTATAATGTTCTTTTACCATAACTAACTTTAAGCATAAAACAAAATATCAATAATACTGTAAATTAATGTGACTGGAACTGTTGATTGTTATATATATCCTAATCAGTTATAAAAACGTAGTACGGCAAGCCAACTTGCTCTTCAATCTATGCAGGCACTTCATCCAGTCAAAACAAACAAAATTAACGTGTGGACTGTGGGTAATTGTAAAATAACTTATATTTTCTCATGTTATGTTGATTTTGGTGTTGTTGGTGAACTTTGTGCATTATTTTAATAAATAACTTGAAATGTCTAATAAAAACACGTGTAAAATATTTAAATCAAATAACGGTAACCTGAAACTTAATATAGATGGTTTCTGTAATTTTTTAATATAAGGATAAGTGACTTCTGGCACTTCGCCGGCCGCTGCCGCGGCACGCTCGCTACGCTTCGCTTCGCTCGCTCGGCTCGTGCGTCGTGTGGTCACAGTTAACCTAACGCTCCTCCTCGCTTCGCTCGTCGTCGCACCTATTTATGACTTTGCCTTAGACTAGTATCTTAGTATCTTTAGGGTATACATGCATATGTATATAATGATTTAACTACCTCAAAATTATTATTATGTTAACTAAAAAATATGAAAAAGTCATTATGAACAATACAATTATGAATGCTGATTATTATGAAATTATAAGTAATGAAATTTATAATAAAAAAAAGTATGATAAAAAAATTCTTAACATTAACATTATAACATAATTTTTAATAAATTTAAACATTATTTGAATAAATTGTATAAGAAAAGATCAATATAAAAAGTAACTATTATGAACAAAGTTATTTATAAATAACCACCATTATAAATTTCATCATTATTAAAAATGAGGTATGTGAAATGAAATTATGAATAATGAAATTATTAGTACAGACGGTATCCCCTTTGAAACAATAGTAGTATCTTTCTCACCGCGCACCTACCGTTATTTATTGAGTCATGAATACAAAATAGACCTGACTTGTATTTTGTTCTTCTTTTTCAGTGTTTATTGTTTGTTTGCTCGCGTCTAAATCGAAGTAGCTCTGCACTGAGCTAGGAGGATTAAAGTATATTTTGTGACATTGACCTTTGCACTTCCTTACACTACACATTACACTATAAACACTAGTCGACTATCAAACAAAACCATTTCGCGGCGGTCATTTATTATAGGAAGGGCAGCTGAACTGGCAAGAGGAATGGACAAAACACCCCAAGTGGCACGTCAGTGCAGGCCTTTACTGCCCCCTTTCAGAATAAGAAACCCAAAACCTCCCCTCTATCTATCGCCTACGGTGCATAGAAAATCTCCAGTTCCGATTTCTATACGCAATCTTCCTCTTTTTTTCAAAGGAGAAAAGGTAAGGAGGGATGGCGACACAGCTTCTAAAGGGAACCCAGAAATTGGCAACCCTGGGTTATCCACAAGGCTCCCCGTACAGTGGCTACTGATTTATATACCCCCGCCTTATTGGCTCCAATAAACAGTGTTCTCGGCGAAGAGATCAATCGAGAGAGAACGGTAGAATGAGGTACTTGGCCGTGTGCAAAAAGTATCGTGAACGGGAAGCGGTAATTGGGCCACATCGCTCGCAGAATCGCTGATAGGAAATAAAGGTTTTCTAGTGACGACCATGAACTGGAAGATGCAGCGAAGGCTACTAGGTGGACTGCCAAACTATATAATCTTAAGAAGCCGATGGATGCAAGAGGCAAGCAGCCGCTCAAAGTGGCGCTGTATGAGGAAGGCCTATGATCAGCCGCAGACGTCTTCAGGCTGTCAGTAATGATGATGGTAATTGTATTTGATGGAAAGTTATAGTTATAACAAAAACAAATTAAAGCATTCAGACAGCCAATATGCTTAAGTTTGCATTTCGGACAAATGTGTAAAAACTACATTATCTTTTCGCCTTAATTGTACAGAACAGATCAACTTACTCCTAGCATAGGAAGAATTCATGTTTACTTTCTAATTAAACTTTGAAGTTGTCTGAGTACAACGTGCAATGTACTTGGAAATATCGAGCTTCTTCAGAACTTTGAAACTTGTTCGTTACGTTTCAAACTTCATTAGGAACATTCTACCTTGACCCAGTTCTATGAGCCAATGAGTACTGCTCAGCGTAGATTAACAAAATGTATCGACAGTATCCTAGTTTGTACGATTTATAAGAAAACTAAAATAAATATAATATAAATAGAAACACTAACAGAAATATAATTTTTGTATTAATGAATAACGTGAGATCTAATCGTTCACCTGAATTTGTACCCATAACAGTATAGCAGCCACAGAGCATGAAAAAAAACGCTTCGCCCTAGGAGCGATGCGTCATTTTTTTCATGCTCTGTGATAGCAGCACATATATTAGCATGTCAATCAAAACTCTTAAATGTAAGGTTTTACGTGACATAATGATACGCATATGTAATGTGTAGATGTAGAATACATATTGCACAAGATAAAAACATACTAACTAGGTGGTAGGACTTTTGTGCAGAATTCGTCTGGGTAGATACCACCGCTTTGCCAGTTATTCTGCTGCCAAGCAGTAGTGTGCCTAGTTCCAGTTTGAAGGGCATTGTAGCTAGTGAAATTACTGGGCAAATGAGACCTAAGAACTGATCTCACAGACTAAAAATCTTTTTTAGACTGTGTGATGTCTCAGGATGACGTGCGCAGTGCGCGGTGTCACGCGAAACTTTAATTTTAGATTTCCGAGTGACACTGCAATCTGTAATGGGCGGCCGTGACGCTTAACACCAGGCGACCGACTAGCTCGTCACGTCATTCGATTACATAAACAAAAATGCATATGCTAACTAATGCTTATTAACATTTTCTTCCATTCAGCTTATCCAACCATCAAGCATAATCTGAAATGGGTTAAAGGTCCCTGTAAGTACCCAAACCCCAAAATAATTCACACTATAAGCTTTATTAAGTTTCAAGCGGTTTGTGTCAAGTTCTATTACTGTTACTATATTACGCTACTAGTCCACGTTTTATCGGAAACTACCCGGGCAGAGAACTAAGTTATTTTTTAAGGTATAAAAGACGGCAAGAAATAATGGGCCTTATCGGTAAGATTGATTCGAGGTTGAAAGGACGCCGCTGCGAAGTAGAGAGGTCTGTATCAAAGGTGTGCCGGTGTCTCGTGGGACAATTGACAACCCCGCGGGAATTCGAACATGGATGTTGTATGTCGGGGTCAATCTAAAATGATACCCATAAATTTAGTTATAACAAGTTATTTATCGCTGCTGCTGTTAATATCTATTTACGGGAGATTTTAGCGATCACCGATTTCAGCATGGGTTACAAGGTAACTATAGTAAGAAAAGCTATGCTCAGGGTTTCAGGGGCACTAAAATCACCGATATAGCTCCTAGAATTAGCAAGTTGAAATGGCAAATGGCAGGCCACATTGCTCGCAGAACTGATAATCGATGGGGTAGAAAGTTTCTCGAGTGGCAATCACGACGTAGACGCAGCGTAGGCCCCCTAGGTGGACCAACGGGCTAGATGAAACCGCGGGGAGCGATTGGATGCAAGATGCAAGAGGGAAGCAGCCGCTCAGTGTTATCGCAATAGCTATGGTGTTCTGAGGCTTTTCCATCATCACCAAAGACTATTATTTAATTGATAGGTTTGGTGGCTATTTGTCCTCAGATGATAACGACTGCGACCTGATGGTGGGAAAGATGGAAACTTTTAGTATGCAAAAGTTTTTTTTGTCTCCTTATGATCAATGAAGGGACAGATTGGAATCATCATCATCTTTGCATTTCCCCATTTACTTATTGAGGTTGGCTCCGTCTAACCCGTAGTGGCAAGCTACCAGGATTACACGAGCGACTGCCATCTGACCTCGCAACCCATAAGGAAGCAGTAACAGGAATGGTTAGACCAGGTGTCAGATTCTATCAGGCTTCTGACTACCCGTAACGATTTCCATAGATGTTCTTATGACAACCGGAACCTCCGAGTCACGGAGTGATGGAATCGAAAACTGCACATAACTTACTGGATTAGTCATTGGTGCAGGGCTGACGATCGAACCCGGTGCCGTAAGATTGTGAAGCGCAAATACTACCACTTGGCCACCATCACTCTGGAAGGGACAGATTAGAATATTCCTGTCCTGCAGCAACAAAAATATCTTCTATGCATCTGAATAGTGTTTCGACTCAGTTTCAGCCAAAGTCAAAACATCGATAGCATTTTCATCCGAAACAAAAATAAACTTTATAAACCAGTTAATAACTTTCAATTTCCAACAAATGTTTTCCATCCGTTCCACGTCTGTAATCTTACCTATCCAGTAGAACGCATTAAGATGATACATGACGTACTTAGCGGTAATTACGTGGATTCAGCCATCGTGAACGTAGCTGGGGTCATGTGTAGCTGGAATGAAACTAAATAGGCAATTACTAGGTAAATAACACAGAAATAGAAACAATATAGAAAGGTAATACAACATGAAAGAGGCCAGGCCTCAATCGTCTGGTTTCGAGACCAATTACCAAGAAGACTGGCGACTAAGACCACGAGTTATAGGGACCACGGACCACTTTATAGCGTTTTAGAATCGATTGACTGCGTCCAGAAACCTGTTATATCGATCTTTGACATCGTAATTCCCAAGCGGATAAACCCAAAAACCAAACAAAGTAAGAAAAGTCATGATTCGTTTTAGAAATAAAATCTCACATCTAAGAAATAATATAAAAATATACTCTAACAGAACAGGTCCCAAAATACAACCACATCAAACCAAAAAAAAACTTTTTAAATTCGCTAACGCAAAAGTAATCTTCTTTAGCATTCCCACAACCCTTTTTAACAAGTATTAAATTTATTCGAAAAGACGTGTCGCCCTAGTCATTAGAGTAAAAGGTTTTGGGCAGTGATGTGAGGTCCGGTCACTATCCGGCAATGGGCAATTTGAGCCTTTAAACATTTTATGTAAAGTATTTAGATGGAAAATAAAAATATCACATTATCAGCCGGAAGGCGTCCACTACTGAACATAGGCCTTCCCTATAAAACGCCACTTTGGACGCTCATCATAGAAGGAATTTGCCATAATTACCACGCTTGGCAGGTGGCTTGGTGATTGCAGAAGATTTTAATGTTCCGAGGAAAATGCTGCCGCCCATTCTCTGGATATTTCCTTAGCTAAAAATATTCTGGGACAGTCATGTCAAAATCTTAACTATTATTAAGGAGAGAACTGATATTTTGAAAGTGTTCTAAATGGGTTGTTCCTAATAGGCAATATAGTAGTCTGTGCCATAAGCGTGTCTTGTCTATTAGTTTTATCAATGACTGTACCAAAGTATCAAAATGATAAAGTGTCCAGTAAGGAAAGTGTCAGATCGAGGAAAGTGTCGAATTAGGGAAAGTAGCGAATTAATAAAAGTAGCCAATTAGAGAAAGTGTCGACTTGTTACCTGACCCCAATCCACAATAAGGTGTGGCACAAAATCCTGAACTTTAATTTTGACAATTTTACATCTTGTGCAATCCTTGTAATTTTTGTATCTGAGACAAGCTTGCATTTGACCATAACTGTCTCTCCTATATTAAGGAACCGCATTGGGCGGTAGCGATATCGCCGCGTTATCGCTGCGACATTTTACCATAGTGTGGCGTGTGTCGCCGCGTTATCGCGGTATTGCGGCGATATCACTACCGCCCAATCCGGGGACAGCCTAAGTGACGACGCAGTCAACGATGGAGCACCCTTGCCTAGAAGATACAAGTTCAGTCTCTCCTCCCTTGAAAACTTCCAGATTTTTCAAGAAACTAAACTCATCATTATGAGAAGAACAACAATATGTTCAGATACGTCAAATTAGCTTTAGATTAGAATTTCACATAACAGAATCGACACTAGCTTTGTCTGAGAGCCAGAGGAAAGGAAAGGCGTGAAAAGCTGATAGATGAAAACAATATCATTAACTATTCACTGTGTTTCATGGGACAGTGGATATTTTAGAAATTAGGCCGGCCACGCGCCTTAATTTTATCCGGATAACTTTCCGGCATAAATATGTCATCCCGGTACTACTACTCACTATTGTGGTAAAATATTTACGTGTATAGGATAGAATGCCTTTGAATTCAAGCCGTTTCAAGGTTTGAATAGAAACCTTAACAAGAGCCACTGTCACCTTCAGTTGAAACTAATATAATTTGTTTTCATCTAAGATTGGACGTTAGAATGAATAACATTTTGAAAATGGTTTCAGTTATCTTATTTTGGGGCTAAACGTTATCTTTTAATGTAAGACGAACCACAGACCTAGAATATTTTTGTAACTCTCTGTGTATGAGACGAACTAACCTTTTCAAAAAATCTTTTAAAAAGGATAATCTTATTTGAGCGCCGGTCAACAACTCGCAACGGTATGTGTGCTTGTGCATTGCTATTTTTAGGGATGTATATGACTATTTCCCTAACCATTGTTCAGGGCTTGTTAACGTTACCAAGTAACATAAAAAATAACGTTACGTAACGTTAATTCCAAAGCGATACCTTACTAACGTTATTAATATTTAACGTTAATGAGTAACTTAACATTATTATAACGTTAGGCAACTAACGATATTTTTAACGGTAATTTTGGCAATATCAATTCGGTGCCATGCTACGTTGCCGTTCCGTGCTGTCCGCGGCTCCGCGCGCGTTCGATTTGGTTGGTTATGCGGCGCTTTGCTTGGAATGATTATATTCACTCATCTTGGTAACTGTGTGGGTGGATCCTCACAAAAGTAGACAAAATCAGATGAAAAAAAAAAATACTGAAAATTTCGTTGCATAATTGATAAAATTATAGTGGAACAGTATGCAAGGTGAGTTTGAATTGGTATGGTATCCCGAAAGGGGGGTGACTAGAACCATGATAGCCCACAAGTGGAGAGAGCCTTTCTTGAAACTACGTGTTTCAAACCTCCATACTAAAAAATAAATCCACTAACGAAATTGCATGTGCGACCGCTACGCGAGTTAACAGGCAGGGCCGTAGCCAGGAATTCTCTTCAGGGTTGGGGAAGGGGGGGGGGGGGGGGGTTCAGCTTGATTACTATAATTATATAATCTTTCATCACAGTTGCTCGTAAAATGGCTCTTATCCCACCGCTTTTAGGATCATAATCTAAGAAATTGTAAAGAAAATGTAAGCTCCAGCTCCACTCTAAAGTGCAACGCCCTCACAGGGCTCATACAATGAAATGTTTAGGACTAGGTGATAATTATAGATTAGTAAGCTAAATGACATTGTATGAAAGCATGTAATAATAATAAATAAATAAATAAATTTCCAACCCGTGCTTTTTACTTTACAACACACACGTTATAATAAATCTGATAACCCGATTCAATTCAGTTTGTATCTCGCTGCAAGTTATACGTACATTTTCGTCATTTTGTTTCGTTTCGTTTCGGTTCCTGTTTCGGTTTCGGTTCCGGCTCCGGTTTCGGTTTCAGTATTGGTTTCGGTTTCTGTTTCTGTTTTCTTGTCGGTTTTGGTTTCTGTTTGTGTTTAGGCTCCGACTGCAGTTTCGGTTTCGTGGTTTTGGTTTCGGTTTCGGCTCCAAATCTGGTTTCGGTTTCGGTTTAGGTTTCTGTTTCGGCTCCGGGACCGGTTTCAGTTTCGGCTCCGGCCCCGGTTTCGGTTTCGGCTCCGGTTTCGGCTTCGGTTTCGGGTACGGCTCCAGTTTCGGTGTCGGTTTCTTTTGCGGTTTCGGCTCCGGCTCCGGTTTCGGCTTCGGCTCCTGTTTCGGTTTCGGCGCCAAGCTCGGTTTCGGTTTCAGTTTAGGTTTCTTGGGTTTTGGTTTCAGCTCCGGTTACGGTTTCTTTTTCGGTTTCGGCTCCAGTTTCGGTTTCTGCTCCAGTTTTGGTTTCTGCTCCAGTTTCGGTTTAGGCTCCGGTTTCGGTTTTGGTTTCGGCTCCGGCACCGGCTCCGTTTTCGGCTTCGGTTTCGGTTTCGGTTTCTTTTTCGGTTTCGGCTCCGGCTCCGGTTTCGGCTCCGGTTTCAATTTTGGTTTTCGTTTCGGTTCCGGCTCCGGTTTCGGTTTCAGTATTGGTTTCGGTTTCTGTTTCTGTTTTCTTGTCGGTTTTGGTTTCTGTTTGTGTTTAGGCTCCAACCGGGTTTCGTGGTTTTGGTTTCGGTTTCGGCTCCAAATCTGGTTTCGGTTTCGGTTTAGGTTTCTGTTTCGGCTCCGGGACCGGTTTCAGTTTCGGCTCCGGCCCCGGTTTCGGTTTCGGCTCCGGTTTCGGCTTCGGTTTCGGGTACGGCTCCAGTTTCGGTGTCGGTTTCTTTTGCGGTTTCGGCTCCGGCTCCGGTTTCGGCTTCGGCTCCTGTTTCGGTTTCGGCGCCAAGCTCGGTTTCGGTTTCAGTTTAGGTTTCTTGGGTTTTGGTTTCAGCTCCGGTTACGGTTTCTTTTTCGGTTTCGGCTCCAGTTTCGGTTTCTGCTCCAGTTTTGGTTTCTGCTCCAGTTTCGGTTTAGGCTCCGGTTTCGGTTTTGGTTTCGGCTCCGGCACCGGCTCCGTTTTCGGCTTCGGTTTCGGTTTCGGTTTCTTTTTCGGTTTCGGCTCCGGCTCCGGTTTCGGCTCCGGTTTCAATTTTGGTTTTCGTTTCGGTTCCGGCTCCGGTTTCGGTTTCAGTATTGGTTTCGGTTTCTGTTTCTGTTTTCTTGTCGGTTTTGGTTTCTGTTTGTGTTTAGGCTCCGACTGCAGTTTCGGTTTCGTGGTTTTGGTTTCGGTTTCGGCTCCAAATCTGGTTTCGGTTTCGGTTTAGGTTTCTGTTTCGGCTCCGGGACCGGTTTCAGTTTCGGCTCCGGCTCCGGTTTCGGTTTCGGCTCCGGTTTCGGCTTCGGTTTCGGGTACGGCTCCAGTTTCGGTGTCGGTTTCTTTTGCGGTTTCGGCTCCGGCTCCGGTTTCGGCTTCGGCTCCTGTTTCGGTTTCGGCGCCAAGCTCGGTTTCGGTTTCAGTTTAGGTTTCTTGGGTTTTGGTTTCAGCTCCGGTTACGGTTTCTTTTTCGGTTTCGGCTCCAGTTTCGGTTTCTGCTCCAGTTTTGGTTTCTGCTCCAGTTTCGGTTTAGGCTCCGGTTTCGGTTTTGGTTTCGGCTCCGGCACCGGCTCCGTTTTCGGCTTCGGTTTCGGTTTCGGTTTCTTTTTCGGTTTCGGCTCCGGCTCCGGTTTCGGCTCCGGTTTCAATTTTGGTTTTCGTTTCGGTTTTGGCTCCGGTTTCGGTTTTGGTTTCGGTTTCGTTTCCAGTTTCGGTTTCGGTTTCGCCTCCAATTTCGGTTTTGGTTTCAGCTCCGGTTCCGGCTCCAGTTTCGGTTTCTGTTTCGGTTTCAGTTTCGGCTTCAGCTCCGGTTTCGGTGTCGGTTTCTGTTTCTGTTTCGGTTTCGGTTTTGGTTTCGGTTTCGGTTTCAGCTCCGGCTCCGGCTCCGGTTTCGGTTCCTGTTTCGGCTCCGGTTTCGGTTTCGGTGTCGGTTTCTGTTTCAATTTCAGTTTCGGTTCCAGCTCCGGTTTTGGAGCTAGAACCGGTTTCGATCAACACGGTTTTTCTCTAACGGCGCGTGAAAATAAGAAGCCTGGACGACATTTTTCACAAAGTTAATTTATAATGCAACTCTGGGGTTTTCCTCGCAACTGTGATGAAAAACGTTGTATAACAAGCGTGTGTATCTATTGTATAAGCTTTACATACATATAAGTACCTAAGTGTAAACAAAATACACTAAAAATACTAAATACGTGAGTGAAGCGAGCGAGAACATATTTATATTTGCCACATTGTTTTTCAGGAAACACGTATGGTGGTTCAAACATGAATTACATGTCAGTCAGTACAAATGCGCGTGCTAAAAAACTAAATACTGTAAAAATATTAAATACGCGAGCGAACAAGCCGGTTTCCGAAAAGGCTTTAGCACCATAGACCACATCCATACGCTACGCCAGATTATACAGAAGAAGAGTATAATCGGCCGTTATGCCTAGCGTTTGCGGACTATGAGAAAGCCTTCGATTCAATCGAGACTTGGCTTGGGCGGTGCTGTATTACAAAAGTAGAGTATGTTTAGATGTATGAAATGGTTCTAAATTCTGATATACCTATCATTCCTATTTAGTCAAAACTCTTCAATACGTGAATTTGTTCAGTTTTCCATCTTGGCTCAGCACCACAGAGTACCTACTTTTTTAAATAGAGCTCAGCACTATTCACGTCATGACGACGGCAATGAAAAGCCGCGTGGCTCCACCACTTACACCTCACAGGTTTACCCTTTTACCCATTTAAAGTAACGATAAAATTAACGGTAATTTGCAAATAACGTTATTATAGGTTACCGGTATAACGTAGCATAAATAACGTTATATTTTTTACCGATATTTTTTACTTAACGGTAACGACATCTTTTGGAGGTAACATTACGAATGTGTTACCGGTATTTAAAGCCCTGCCATTGTTATTTTCAAACTTTATCTTCGAGATTGGACCTTACTTATTAGTTATCAAATAGTTGCTTGGATTCAGTAATAAAACTCTCACTTGAGTTCTTACTGATAATGATAATACTGATAACTATACATTCATAACTATGTAATAATTAATACTTAGTCTTCCTTTGCCCACAAACTCCGAAAAGAAGTTGATCTTTGTGAAAAGAAGTTCTTCTTCTTCTTCTCGTGTAGGCAAGTGGTCAGCCCTGGTTTTAGAATTCTAAGGCCGCCCAAAGGCTTCTGACTTAGTTTAACGACTATTGTCTTACGACATCAGCTGGGACCGACGGCTTAACGTAAAAAGAAGTTGATCTTTGGAAATTATAGGTACCTAAATAGTCTTTGATATCTTAAGATTTCGATTAAAATTTACCAATAATTGTATGTTAAAGTTTATCGGCCGTAAAATAATATAATAATTATTATAATCAATTCTAATTCAGATCAATGGATAGCGGGCTTCGATCATGTCAATGTGTTTTCCCAGAAATTGTAAACCACGTTCTTCCGGCGCCACGTCTCACATTATTTCATAGAATGTCTTCCTGTTTTTGTTTGTACAGAGATTAGAGAAAAAACAATTGACTACTTTATAACTCTGTGGTTTTGTAGTAACTTGCCAGTTTATAAAACACTGCAAAATATCAGTTGTTCGTCTGTATATTATACATTTTAGTCACTGCATTTTAGACTTTGCGCTGTTCAGTCATTCTACATTTTAGACTTTCTGCTTTTCAGTCAATCTGCCCTCGTAGTCTTTTTACTTTGTAAGCAGTCTAATCATAAAGGCTTTCCCCCGCTACTGCCTATGTATGTTTCAAGAATTTATAAGACAAACTTAACAGTGGCTATCAAGGCTGTGACAGGATTCTCTAGATCTTTTCTATAGTCTAGTCTAGATCATCTACAAAGTGCCGGTATAAATGCAAATCAAGCCACATTTTGAAAAATTGCTGCTTCCCTGTATATCCCTCAGGTCCCGCGTGCCGAGACTCTCAAATCCACGGGAATGCTATGGGGCGAGATAAAATATTGCTTATACGTCTTGTGGTTGAGTAACAAAACTCGTCGGTGCCTTTATATAAGCATCTACAGATATTAGATATACTAACTATGAGTTGGAAATTGGAGTTTAAATTTTGATTTGTAATTTTTTTTATTATAATTGTACAAAAAAAATAGATTACAAACATGATATATTTTGGATACAAAACACTCGGCATCTACAACTAAGACATTTTGTTTATACAGATTTTTACTGACCTGACTATACATACACTGTATATATTTATGTGACCCTAAGGCTATAGTCTCCTGTAAACGCCGTCGACCGCGTACAGCGTCACGCCGTACGCCGCGTCACAATGCTTACTATAGAAATGTACTGGTGTGGTCTCTTTCACACGCTGACGTTGGCGTGTGGATGCCGTAGGCGGCATTTAAACGCTTTGCGCCGCGTCTCTAGTTATTTTGAAGCATTGCAGCGTGAATGTCGTATTTGGCGTCAGTACAAAATGTTGAAATTTGATAAAGAAAAAGACGAATTATTGACTGAATCAGTCAAATGTTATATTGCATTATACAAAGTAACACAAGCGCCGCCAAAAGTGTCGAATTTATATCCATTTTATATCACACGACACGCGAGCACTGTTTGTCGACTACAGTTGTGAACGAGACGTCATCTTTCGCTATGAGATGTATTGACCGCTGACGCTGTGCCTGGCGATCAGACGTCGATCGGAACGAATACGCCGAAGTCGGACGCCGCATATAGCATTTAATAGGAGACCGAGGCCTAATCGCCTGTGACGCTACCTATGTGTGGGCGGGCTGGCTGTGTTGCAATTAAAAAAATATTAGTGTTTTAGCATTATACTTAATTAATGACAAATAAAAAACTACCTACTAAAAATTCTAATATATAAATTATTAATTAATATCTATTGCTATTATTAATTCATGAGCAAATGTCCATTTTAAAAATTAAAAGACAACTTTTTATTTTGAAGTGATGAAAAGATAAGGAAATCTTATATAACTCAACATAAAAAGAACTAATTAAGTAATGTACTTCAATAATTGAATTAGGTTTTCTTAATTTCATTCGAAAGCTTCAAAGAGATGCGAGCCTGATAAATGCAGTAAATAAGTTCTGAAAAGGCTTGCCTTTTCAAATAGTGGATTCAACTTTTAGGGAGGGTTCAAACGAACTACGTTTTGCAGTGGCAGTGACTTGCGGCGTTGGGTCCAGTAGCGGACCCACTGCCCGCAGGTAGGGTAGTCCCAGGGATGGGTAATAATACAACCTGATCAATCAAGTACCGAAGCTGTATTTAGGTACTATAATTGCTCCTTGCACAACCTCACTATAAGTCCACTTCTCATCACAAATTAGCACTAAGTCACTGGCCTGAACGGGCGCTTCCTGGAGTCCCGGGATCGCTCTTGGTAGCTGGAATATTCCTGGTTCCAGCCTCCAGTAACTCGGTCCTTCCACCCGGAAAATAGCGTCCCTTCTAAGTCCGACCGTTTAGTGTTAGGTACCCTTGCAGAAGGTGTGAAGAAGAAGCAGAGGACGATGAAGATAAGGAAGATGACGATAAGGAAGATGACGATAAGGAAGATGACGATAAGGAAGATCCTGGAAAGAGCGGCACGCGTTAGGAAGGTGCTAGATTCAAGCTGTGCCTTGCCACTTAGATGAGGTAGATGGATGCGCTTGCGCGGTCAGTACCAGGACCGTGCTTAGACAAAATGTCGGCAGTTAGCAGTAGTGACGCGGAACAGCTTTACAAGGCAATAAGAACAGATAAAAACACAGTATGGCAGCAGTAGTAAGAAATTGGAACTCACCCTAGAGGGATCTTCAAGTGGTAGTCTTTTTTAGCGTATTTTTATTATATTTTTAGATACACGAGCAGTACGTGTTCTCATTTATAGAGCTCAAAGCGTTCTGTGAGGAGCTTGAACCGAATGCCGGCCGTCGCCGATGCCGCGCCACAGCTTACGAAAGAGTAGTCGGAGATTTTATGTTTGTTAGCGTTCCGTGTACGCGCGCCAGTATAGAAGGGAACCTTTCATATGTTTTTGATAGAACCAAGTGTTCCATAGTTAAAATAATAGTTTTTGTAGTATAATATGTTATTTAAGTATTTATTTATGTAATAAAAGATTAAAAGTAAGAGGTTTTTTATTCAATTAGCATTATTTTTAAGTTTAGTTTTTATTTTAGGTATTTTATATGTTTTAGGCTAGATAGTAGGTTAATTTAGTAATCATGGTATCCACAACGTTACAGTACCCGCCAAAAAACGCAGGATTTTTCTTATAAAAATCCGACTCGCTACACTAAGTTACCTATTGTGTACCCTGACAGACTTTATTCATACCTCTCCATTCATTCAATAACTCCCCTTTCATTCTTTCATACTTCATTCACTAATTCATTCTTTCATAATGTCTACGTCATTTTAGGTCTGACTTAGACTTTATCACACGTGAGTGTGTATGTTTGTAGAACATCCACACTCTAACACAGTTAGGCAAGAGATGATAGGTATCGTAGTAACCGTCACTCACGTATTAGGTAGTTGGTTGTTATAATATTAGTTAGGTAGGATTATAATGTAATACTGTAACAAAATTGCTATTAGAAAATTTTAGAATCATTAATATTTTAAGTAGTAGGCACTATATATTAATTTTAAGACAGACACCGCATGTAGGTAGGTACATGATGTCATTTTCTTAAGTAGATTTATAGTTCAGTACCAAATTCATACTAATCAAGGGTAATTAACGCAGCCGATAATAACCATTGAACAGAAAATATGAGTGGTACTGAGTAGTAAGTACCTAGGACTTCTCGGTAATTAACGCAGCATGATAATTACGATAGTCGATATTTGCTCAATCGACCGCTCTGTGGATCGGGTGGTTGAGTCTTAAGATATCTTTACGTAGTTTATGTTGGTAGTTCAGTAGAATAATTTTATAATAGAGTTTAGCCTTATTTATGTAAAAAAATGGAGTAATACTAACATTGAAGATACGCTTAAGTTAATTTAGTTAAGTCATTTATGTATTTATAAGTTTAAATTAAGTATTGTTGAGAAAAATATTAATAATTGAGTGTTGTAAGCATTTATATTGAAGATATAAATTGATAGGACTTAAATCATTTTATCTATTCCGCCACGCTTGCTTAAGCACAAGTTTTCATGAAAGGGTCAGGATCAGTTTTAGAAATTGTACGATATTTAAAGGTGTAGGTAATTGATATTGATAATTAATTTAGTATGTTTGTATATTATATGTAGGATATAAATACGTAGTTATAGGTATATACAATTATCGAGTATGGATTTAGGTAGATAGGTTAAGAATAGATATATATAAGGTTTAGGATAGGTACAGTATAATAGGATCAGTATATACTTATAGACGCAGTATATAGGATCGGTACTTATTGGCTAGAGTGCGATAGTGGTGATTATCTAGCTAGATTCTCCCTCAGCCGGTTTTCACGGCACCCACGGGATGACATGGAGTGATCCTAGTATTAGGCCGAGACCACACAGCGAACTGGTAGTCAGAACATTATAGAAGATTGTTTAATTTTAATGATGGGTAGTTGTATTATTCTTTATAGTTTGTGAGTTTAATATCTTTAATATGCCATGTACCCAAGTCTTTACCATTCATGTCAGCTAATACATATACGAGTGGAGACTTTTTAGCTGTGATTTTGCATTTTATATATTTAGGGGCTAGCTTTTTATTAAAGTATTTACTTTTGTCGCTTAGGTAAAATGTCTTCCTCCAGACGACGTCACCTACGTTAAAATCTGCTGGTCTTTTCCGCAAATTGTAGGATTGACAATTTCTACTATGTGCCTGTAATAGATTTAGTTGTACTCTGTTAAATATAGTAGAAAGTGTACCCAAGTTCTCTGCGTATTGGTCGCGTGGCTGGAAGATTAGGTCTCCCATGTCACCTGGTTCTACATTTGTGTAATGAGAACCACAAGTAATCAGTTCGCGACCAAATACCAGAAATGATGGCGTATAACCTGTCACCTCATTGACTGAACTATTAATTGCAAACTGTATTTTAGGTATTAGTGTATCCCACACTCGCTGATCATTTTCGATAAAAGTTGATACCGCTGTCATTATAGTCTTGTTATATCTCTCTACTGTGTTGACATGTGGTGTATACTTAGGTGTAAAATGCAATTGTGGTATTTTATATTTTGCGAGCATAAGTTTTAGTGTAGCGCTTACGAATTGCTTTCCATTATCCATTATTACTGTGGAAGGGATACCGTGAACCAAAAACACATTTTCCTCTAGAATTTTAGTCACTATCTCTGCAGTAGCTCGTCTGATGGGAAACAATAGGCAGTATTTACTAAAGCAGCATGTTATGACCAGAAGATAGGCATTTTGCTTTCTTGAGACGGGCAACGGGCCTACTAGATCCATGCTTAGAACCTGAAATGGCCTTGAGCAAGATTTCGGTCTGCCCATTTCTCCAAGGATGGCGTGATTCTGATGTTTGTGGCCGACGCAAGTATCGCAAGTAGATACAACCCTGACAACGTCTGCATGCATTCCTGGCCAATAATATTTAAGAGCAATGCGTTTATACGTTTTGAATATACCAAGGTGACCCGCGATTGGCTCGGCATGATTTTCCACTATAATAGACTCTCTAACTTCTACTGGCACAACTTCTTTCCATTCAAACTCTTTCATTAGTGTGCATTTACTTTGCATGAGACGGTACAACCGGTTATCTTTAATAATATAGTTTGGAAATGATGCCGGAGAGTTTTGGCAACCTTGGTAGATATTTAGGTACCATTGATCATTAGTATTTGTCATATTTAAACTAGTATCAATAGCAGCAACTGGACACCCCCGCGAAAGTAGGTCAGGGACAATATTATCCGCTCCACGACGATGTACTATATCGAAATTAAACGCGGACAGGCGTACACCCCAGCGAGCAAGACGTCCTGTAGGGTTGTTCAAGTTTAGGAACCATTTAAGAGCCGAGTGGTCAGTAACGACAGTGAACTTTTTACCGTTGTCCAGGTAACACCTCCAGTGTTCCAGGGCTATAAGGACGGCCAAGGCTTCACGCTCCGTAATACTATAGTTACGTTCTTGGGCTGACAGGGCCTTGCTCATGTAGGCGATAGGAAGTTCAATTCCGTCTATTGTTTGCGTTAGAAGCCCGCCTATTCCAAAGTCGCTGGCATCTGTATGCACCTCAAATGGCAGGTCGTAGTTCGGGCACGATAGTATTGGCGCCGATACAAGACATTCTTTTAGTCTTTTAAAGGAGTTTTCCGCTTCCTTAGTCCAAGCAAAGGGTTTAGATTTCTTGCTTGTTGAAGTAAGCATGTTTAATGGTCCAGCTATAGTACTGAAATTTGGTACGAATCTTCGGTACCATGAAGCAGTACCGAGAAATCTCTTGACATCCTTTTTATTAGAAGGGGTTGGAATGTTGAGAATGGCCTCAACTTTTCCGGGATCTACATGCAGGCCGTTAGAATTGACGACATAGCCAAGATATTTCAGCTCGTTCCGGAAAAATTTAGACTTTTCAAAATTAACTGTCAGATTGGCCATTTTTAGTTTTTGTTGTACTTTAAGTAACATAGCTATGTGGCTCTCAAAATTAGGTGACACGATGATGATGTCATCAATGAATACGAAGACTGAATTCTCGAATTCTGGACCGTAGAACAACACATCAACCAACCTTTGTTGTGTAGCTGGTGCGTTTGTTAATCCAAAAGGTACTGTGATGAATCTAAACGTGCCACGATTTGGAATATAAAATGCGGTCTTATCGCGATCAGAATCCTGGATTGGTACCTGCCAAAAGGCTTTAGAAAGGTCAATACTAGACAGGAAACTTGCGTTTTTGAGATTATCTAGGATTTCGGATACATATGGTAGTTTATATGCGTCCTTTTTGGTTACTGAATTTAATTTACGACTATCTAGGCAAAACCGCAATGAGCCATCCTTTTTAGGGGTCAGCAATACTGGAGATGACCACGGGCTCTCGCATGGTTCGACAACACCTAGCCTAATCATTTCGTCTAGCTCAGCTGATAGAATACGTTGTTTTTCTGGCGATAATCTATAGTACTTCTGTCTTACTGGTGATGAGTTTCCTGTATCAATACGATGCTGAACTAGATTAGTGCGGCCCAATCCTCGTTTTTCTGTTGAAATATCTTCAAATTGTTTCACGATATTATCGGCTGCAACACGTTGTGTATGTGAAAGTTCATGATAGGATCGCAACTTACCATCAGGATGTGTGGTTACTTCGCATATATTATTTTCAAAGTTATCATTTAGGTTTATAGATTGTAAGTATTTAGGACAGAGCTCAAATTTCTGCCAAAAATCAACACCCAGTATCAATGATGTTTTGACAGCAGGTATTACGTAGGCCTTTAAAACATGAACGACATTTTCAAATTTTACTGGTAAGTTAATATACCCTATCGCGGATAGCGGTTGGCCACCTGCGGCCACGAACAACCTAGAATCCATGCCCACCAATTCACGACCCTCAGCGACAAAATGCAAGTGCGCATTATCGCCCAGGATAGTAACGGCTGAACCGGAGTCAAGCAAACCATTGACAGCAGTTTTCCCAATAGTGACATTTACATAAGGGCGAGTATCATTTTTTGGTTTACGATTTACGATTGAAGCGACTGAGTAACTAGAAAAGAAAATATGGATAAATTCTAACCAATTCTTCCATTCGGTTGAATCAGAGTTATCAGGTATACTCTGTGTCTTAATCGCACTTGTATCGCAACAATCGTAGCAACCTAGTTTTTTGAATTGACATTAACTTGGCAATTAGGGCATTCAGGAAATTTAACTCCTCTTTTGCCACACTTGAAACAGATAATGTATCGGTCCCGTTTACAATACTGTAATGAATGATTATTAGTGCGACACCTAGGGCAGAATACAGGTTTAGTATTCCTTGGAGTGTCAGCGTCGATAGTCGCAACTTGCTGATTTGTTGATTTGTTAGGCGGTTGCTTATTGTTAGACTGGGTAGGGTAAGCAGTTTGATAGTTGCCATAAGCATTTTTATTGTAATATGCGCCGCTTCTATTAAATGGTCTAGCCTGATTAGATGTGTCATATGACCTAGTATAAGCGAGATCTGGGGCTAGAGTTTCTTGAGTAACTTTAGGAGGTTCACGGAAAAATTTAACCCACGTTCCCCACGTTGGGCGCCACTGCGGCGTTGGGTCCAGTAGCGGACCCACTGCCCGCAGGTAGGGTAGTCCCAGGGATGGGTAATAATACAACCTGATCAATCAAGTACCGAAGCTGTATTTAGGTACTATAATTGCTCCTTGCACAACCTCACTATAAGTCCACTTCTCATCACAAATTAGCACTAAGTCACTGGCCTGAACGGGCGCTTCCTGGAGTCCCGGGATCGCTCTTGGTAGCTGGAATATTCCTGGTTCCAGCCTCCAGTAACTCGGTCCTTCCACCCGGAAAATAGCGTCCCTTCTAAGTCCGACCGTTTAGTGTTAGGTACCCTTGCAGAAGGTGTGAAGAAGAAGCAGAGGACGATGAAGATAAGGAAGATGACGATAAGGAAGATGACGATAAGGAAGATGACGATAAGGAAGATCCTGGAAAGAGCGGCACGCGTTAGGAAGGTGCTAGATTCAAGCTGTGCCTTGCCACTTAGATGAGGTAGATGGATGCGCTTGCGCGGTCAGTACCAGGACCGTGCTTAGACAAAATGTCGGCAGTTAGCAGTAGTGACGCGGAACAGCTTTACAAGGCAATAAGAACAGATAAAAACACAGTATGGCAGCAGTAGTAAGAAATTGGAACTCACCCTAGAGGGATCTTCAAGTGGTAGTCTTTTTTAGCGTATTTTTATTATATTTTTAGATACACGAGCAGTACGTGTTCTCATTTATAGAGCTCAAAGCGTTCTGTGAGGAGCTTGAACCGAATGCCGGCCGTCGCCGATGCCGCGCCACAGCTTACGAAAGAGTAGTCGGAGATTTTATGTTTGTTAGCGTTCCGTGTACGCGCGCCAGTATAGAAGGGAACCTTTCATATGTTTTTGATAGAACCAAGTGTTCCATAGTTAAAATAATAGTTTTTGTAGTATAATATGTTATTTAAGTATTTATTTATGTAATAAAAGATTAAAAGTAAGAGGTTTTTTATTCAATTAGCATTATTTTTAAGTTTAGTTTTTATTTTAGGTATTTTATATGTTTTAGGCTAGATAGTAGGTTAATTTAGTAATCATGGTATCCACAACGTTACAGACTGCATAGTAATATAGCAAGATCTAATATAAAAGTGACTGAGCAAACTAAGTCAGCGAATGTCTCTGCTTCAACTCGCCCAATTTGGTTTTCAGATGTACCTACGTAATGGCATACAGGTTATTTAATAATAAAATAATTCTTTATTTTCAGACACGTGATCCATAGTAATAGGCCCAATACATAAAAATAAAATAAAATTGTACATAAAAGCATGAAATATAAAATATAAAAATAGTCCACAATAAAATAAAAAAAATAAAAAAATACCAAATAAAAATTACTGTACCTAAAGTCATTTTGTGGTTAGGTCAACCCACCGTCTATATGTAGATGTCAGAATTAGCCTGTCCGCCAGACTCCTGACAATAGAATTCCTAGACGTATCAACCCTGAACATGAAAGACGCAATTCGTTTCCGTTGGATGGCATTGAAAGAGTCCACTCTACACTCCACTCTCCACTCTCTAGACTCCATGAACATTTCAGAAGCGCTACAGTAGCGCTTCAGTCCCATTAAATGTCTATATATGTTATTATATGCCACTCGAATGCCATCATGCGCCCTTTTGGTATAATCATTCCAGAGTTGACACGTGTAGAACGTCTGGTAGAAGGATTTAAATAGGGTTATCATCACGTCAGGCGATGACTTGTTAAATTTACGCGCAATCATGTTACCCACCACACATGAGCTCTCCGTTGTTTCTCAACATCTGCATCACGTTTTAGGGTGGAGTTAACAACGTGGCCAAGATACCTGAATTGGTCAACTATATTTACAGGCTGACCATTTAGACAGATTCCAGGTACGTTTTGTGGCCCCTTTCGTGACTTGAAAACAACCATTTCCGTCTTCTTTGCGTTATAAACCAAATCGTGTTCTTTCGCGTATCTTTCGCATATGGCAATTAGTTTTCTTAAGCCTTTAATCGAGGAACTGAGCAGCACCATATCATCAGCGTAGCTCAGGTTGTTGACATACCTACCATCCAACCTGAGCCCCACCGGGGTGCCACTCAGTTCCACGATTAGGTCATTCACATAGCTGTTAAACAAGTCGGGAGAGGTAAGCCCACCCTGCCTCACTCCACAGGAAACGCCTGTAACAGTCTGATATTTCTGAACCCCACCTGACGTTGTTACTCTGGTTACGATACCAATACGCGAACAGATTTACAACCTCACTCGGAACGTTAGAGTTACGTAACTTCGTCCAGAGTATGTCATGATTGAGTGTGTCAAATGCCCAACTGAGATCTAAAAAACACGCGTAGACTGTAGTTCCATGCTGTTTGTAGTAACTGACAACCTGCTTAAGAGTAAAGATGGCCACATCAGTCGACGCCTGTGGACGGAAGCCGTACTGACCGTCATCTATATCGGTATTCAGGTATTTATGCAAGACTCGTTCCAGTACCTTGGCCACTATCGTTGCTAGCGAGATAGGTCTATAATTGGCCATGCATGAGATATCTCCAGTTTTATTTTTCGTTATGGGAACCACCAACGTTCGAATGAGTTCTTCGGGTAATTTACCCGAAGAACTCATTCAGTTATTTAACTATGCTTCACACACATACTAAAGAGCCACGCTAATAACTCGCATATATGCTGGCCTGCAAACAAAAGATGTTCAATGTTAAGGCCGTCATGACCCGGAGACTTACCCCGCTTCACATTTCTCAAAGTTTATTATTCTCATAGTTTATTTAACTATTATAACTATATATAGCTACTTATCTCTGTTTTGTGCAACTTTAGGTTAAGTTTTTAATGGCAAATAAAGAAATTATAAAATTATAGTTAGAATTTGTCAAAGAATCTTGACGCAACTTGGTATACCTACAGGTTCTACGAGTTTACCGACTTTTTGTCATCAGTGATTTTTGATTAGAAGTGTATTTCCCCCAAAAATGAGGGAGGTTTGTTTCAGCGCCAATTCTCTATTCGCTCAATTCAAATCTATCGGCCAATTTTGAAAATATTTGGCAGAAACATTGGGTCCTCGATTGTAAGCAAGTAGTATTTTAAATATGTGCAAAATCGGTCAAGAGGATGTTGAGATATAAGGCCATAAGGTCAGAGTTCGTGAGTCGTTTGTGCTCACGAGGTCTACCGTTCCCAGGACTATTAGTTACCTACAATACACGAGTATTTAACTACAAACCATAAACATTTATTTCCACGCAATGCTTATACGATCAAGTTATTATCATGGCATTGTTTTTTTTTTGCTTGTACGATAGTTTATCCACCAAACGTTCGGCGCCGTACTTTCGGCTTGTGTGTCGCTAAATTTAGTGGATGCATTTAGATCTTAACATTTTACAGTCAACCCTAGCTAGTATATGTATATTTTAGTAGAGCCAGCCACTTGTCATAGTCATGATGACCATGGTCGAAGAGAAATAAGGAAGAGAAATTAGTCGCAGTTAAAAAAATATTGACTGCAAGTCACAGTCAGTGTGGTAGCACCCTTACTTTCCTCCATTGGATATTTTCTTGCTAGGATTCAACTTTGGATACAGTTTGGAACTGTTCAATTCATGTTTTTATTACGTTATTAGTCTGTATTTTAAGTAGTTGCTAAAGCGCCCCGGATTTATCTGCATTTTATCCGTATTTTTAACCGATGGGAACGAAAGGTTTTCGAACGGCGAAAAAGAATTTAGAAGACGTAGCATAGGCCTACGTGGATCGACAACCTAGTCACAAGAGTAGGGAGCCGTTGGATGCAAGAAGCAAGCAGCTGCTCGAAGTGGCATTCTATGGGGAGGACTATGTTCAGCAGTGGATGTTTTCAGGCTGTTGATGATGATGATGATGATGAACCAACGTCAGCCCAATCCAAATAAATACAAGGCTCTGTCCTGAGTTGGACGCAAAGGCATGATGATATATTGAAGGATGTCTTTCTTTAAGGCTCTTAGGTAAGGCTTTTTGCTAATTTTACCCCTGAGTGAGTCTTAATACTAGGCTAGTTGCCTACTATTAAAAATTAACAAGTACCTAAATGTTCATAAGTTAAAAACGGATGCAATAATTGAAAAAATAAGTAAAATCGTCAAACAAATCAAGGAGTAATAAGCTTTTAAAGTTTCTGGAGGGAGCATCGCCTGTCCCTTTCTCGTAAAACAAGAGATTCCTCACAGTTACTATGAAAACGCACGTTGTGAAGTCACATGCCACAAAGACTGTATGTAAAGCTACCACAGCTTAGTAATGAGGTACTATGAAGGAGCAAGAGTGACGTCACTGCATGTTTGAGCTGCCTCTTTCTATTCCTGTATTTTAAAATGCTTGTAACTTTGACAATTTTTGAAATATTTAACTTTTTTTTTGAATATTATTAATAAATGCAATAAAAAAATAGCAGGCAACTTGCCTCATCGTTGCGTATATCACATATTATAAGACATCACTTTTTCCCGGTACCAACAACGTTGCACCTATGTAATATGATAACTTCTTCAAATGATTTATACCTACGCCACAGGCTATATACAGTTCAGAATCAGATTGTACCAGATAAATAATCCCGTATCGTAACGTAACGTAGTATCATTCGGAAGTTGGGCAATACTCGTAAATTTACCACTCTTACAAGAGCCGGCAAGTTTTATACCTACAACATACTGCCACCAAGTTTTATAGGTGGAGAGATGGAGGCTGGGAAGTTATTTTACTTAATTTTTCTATAAACAATTTGAGAGAATGAAGATGATGAGACTGTAACACAAACAAACAAATAAACATAATATTAATATAGGTATGAAAAATCGCAGGTGGTGAATTTAAACACGCCTGTTTTGTAATTGACACTGCCGATGGCTTCATAAAAATAATTAAATATTAACCATTATTTTTTATTATTTAACCTATCCTTAATTAATGTAATTGGTAATGCCGTGTTAATTAAATAAATAAATAAAATAAATAAATGAATAAATGAATAAATGAATAAATGAATAAATGAATAAATGAATAAATGAATAAATGAATAAATGAATAAATGAATAAATGAATAAATGAATAAATGAATAAATGACTAAATGAATAAATGAATAAATGAATAAATGAATAAATGAATAAACGAATAAACGAATAAACGAATAAATGAATAAATGAATAAACGAATAAATGAATAAATGAATAAATGAATAAATGAATAAATGAATAAATGAATAAATGAATAAATGAATAAATGAATAAATGAATAAATGAATAAATGAATAAATGAATAAATGAATAAATGAATAAATGAATAAATGAATAAATGAATAAATGAATAAATGAATAAATGAATAAATGAATAAATGAATAAATGAATAAATGAATAAATGAATAAATGAATAAATGAATAAATGAATAAATGAATAAATGAATAAATGAATAAATGAATAAATGAATAAATGAATAAATGAATAAATGAATAAATGAATAAATGAATAAATGAATAAATGAATAAATGAATAAATGAATAAATGAATAAATGAATAAATGAATAAATGAATAAATGAATAAATGAATAAATGAATAAATGAATAAATGAATAAATGAATAAATGAATAAATGAATAAATGAATAAATGAATAAATGAATAAATGAATAAATGAATAAATGAATAAATGAATAAATGAATAAATGAATAAATGAATAAATGAATAAATGAATAAATGAATAAATGAATAAATGAATAAATGAATAAATGAATAAATGAATAAATGAATAAATGAATAAATGAATAAATGAATAAATGAATAAATGAATAAACGAATAAATGAATAAATGAATAAATAAATAAATTATGGGCTTCCACAGTGCGCCCTCAAACTAGGCAAAAGTTGTGTTATGAGAACGCGATAATATTAACTGATAGCATTACTTATTATACTTTTTATATGTAAATACAAACTTATAATACAATATAACACCCAGCCACAGAATAAACATACATTTTCTTCACATGTTTGTCATGAGTAGGAATTGAACCCACAACCTATAATTCAGAAAGCAGAGCTATTGCCAACTGAGTTATAAAGCCAGGCAAATAAAAATTAACTGTCATTTTATTACAATTAATTTCTTCACCGCTAGCTCTCCGACTATTAATACTCCGTGTATTACGCTGCTACGGCGTAAACCCTCGTAGAACTCCGTAGAACATTGTTTATCGAAACACGAGGACGTTTTCTTAGGTTAACTTTTAAGGTTGTTTGTATTGAATTTCTTGGTACAGAAGTTGTTATGTATAGAAGTTTTTTACGATAGGTACCTACTTTAGTTTAGATAAGATAAGATGAGAGATAAGATCCGGAATGGCGAGATCCGCAAGAGGACTAAAGTGACCAAGTGAGTGCAAGTGTGCCAAGTGAGTGATATAGCTCTTAGAATTAGCAAGTTGAAAAACGTTGAATGGGCAGGCCACATCGCTCGCAGAACTGACAGCCGATCAAAGAGTATATAATTTACTATTCACTTTGTAAGACAGGCGATGGGAATGAAAGGTTCTCGAGTGGCGACCACGAACCGGAAGACGCAGTGTAGGCCGGCCCCCCACTATGTGGACCGACGATCTGGTGAAAACCGCGGGGAGCCGATGGATGCAGGAGGCGAGCAGCCGCTCAAGGTGGCGCTCTCTGGGGGAGGCTTATGTTCAGCAGTGGACGTCTTCAAGCTGTTGATGATGATGATGATGATGATGATGACCTACTTTAGATAGGATATTTTCACGATATTTTTTTTTCACTCAGATACTATTTTTATTGTGTGACTCAGGGTTATCCCATGCGACTCTTAAGCCAACGCCCTCAGGTTCCAATCCCGCTCTGCCCTGCACCTGTGACTTTTACAATTATGTGCTGAATTTGCACTCCCTCTTACAAGAGTGAAGGAAAATATCGTGAGGAAACCAGCATGTTCGAGAATCACAAAATTTATGCGCGTGTGTCATCCATCAACATGCACTTCGCCAGCGCGGTGGACTACCTAGTCAGCCTATACCACGTCTTCCAGTTCGCGGTCGCAACTGGAGAAACTTACGTCCCATAAGTTGTTGGTTCTGCGAGCAATGTGACCTACCTAAGTCATCATCATCCTTTTTGCCTTTTTTACATTTTTTATTGGGGTCGGGCCCCAGTCTAACCTGTTCCTGTAGCGGCAAGCTACCAGAATTGCACGAGCGACTGCCACCTGACCTCGCAACCCATAAAGGATCAGTAACAGGGATGGTTAGACCAGGTGTCAGATTCTATCAGGCTTCT
Source organism: Ennomos quercinarius (assembly GCA_910589525.2). Lineage (NCBI taxonomy): Eukaryota > Metazoa > Arthropoda > Insecta > Lepidoptera > Geometridae > Ennomos > Ennomos quercinarius. Next base: position 6,466,802 of record OU342513.1, on the reverse strand, counting down.
GACTACCCGTAACGATTGCCATAGATGTTCTTGTGACGACCGGGACCTACTGCTTAACGTGCTCTCCGAGGCACGGAGCGGTGACATCGCAAACGTCATTTACTAGATAAGCCATTGGTGTAGGGCCGAAGACAGAACCCGGTGCCGTAAGATGCGAAGCGCAAATTTCAACTTGCTAATTCTGAGAACTATATTGATGAGTTTAGTTGTCCTGCGGATCTCCATACAGAGAGTAGGCGTCTATCCGATCAAATTCACCCGTTCCTCGGTAACAAACGCGAGTTTTATTTCACGCGATATAACCGACATCCCTGAACGGTAAATCCTGAATTTATGCGGAATGTGGCCACTGAGAGGTTACTATGAAAATTAGGACGGGTCGGCTGAATCGACCAATTAATTATTAAAAAGCTTGTCTACTTGAACTACTCAATAGTCGTGTATTCAATACTAGTAATTCCTTTGGAATCGCTGTTGCCCAGCGCAATGGGAGCACGGTGTATCGCTGGTATGAACAAGGCTAATGAAACATCAAACTACTGAGATAGACAAATAACAGTTGAAGAAATAACCAGAAAATATTCTGAAAGATTAATCATGCAATTCTTTTGCTGTCTCACTGCCACTACTCAAGACAATGATGGAGGTAGGAAAACAATATTCTCAGATAACAAATTTGAAAAAGCTCACCACATATCATATGTCGAGGAAATACAACACGACTCTATTTTTTGTTGTGCGCCTATAAAGTGTGGAACGAGCTTCCACCAGCGGTCTTCTCTAAAGCTACAATGCAGCAGTTTAAAAAGAGGTTTAAAAGAGTATTATTACAGAGTGAAAGATGGATTAGTGGTAGGTCTTGTGTCCATAGACTACACCAGTAGCCACGAGATTCGTCACATTAGATTTGGTCAAATGCTTGATTCGTCAAATTGTACATCACTACGATGGCCAGATGGATCCCATCAGGTGGGCCGTATATTTGTTTTCTAGATAGGCATCATCATCATCAATTTTATCTCAAATTTGTTTATGTCTATGTTTGTCTGAACATAGCATCAGTTGTAATGGCAATGGGCAGGCCACATCGCTCGTAGAACTGACAACCGATGGGGAAGAAATGTTCTCAAGTGGCGACCACAAACCGCAGCGTAGGCCGGCCCCCACTAGATGGACCGACGATCTGGTGAAAACCGCGGGGAACCGATGGATGTAGGACACGAGCAGCTGCTCAAAGTGGCGCTTTCTAGGGGAGGCCTATGTTTAGCAGTGGACGTCTTCATGCTATTGATGATGCAACATAGAACAATATGTATTTCAACGAAATCTCGATAAAATGTTAAATAGTCCAAAGATAGTAAAATAACAAAACCCTAAAAGTACTTCTTCACAGTAGCGCCCCAGAAAGGGGTAGATAAAAGGGGGTGGGAACTCGGATTTGTCTCAGGTACGGACGAGATGCCACTAATGTGAATAGTTTCTTTGAGGAGGAAGTACAATTTTAAACTTTTAGCTAGTTCGTGTGATAGTTATTACTCGTCTAAATGCAAAAGCCCGTTTTAACACTTTACTGTAAAATATAGGACTGGTTCTAAATATAAAATGAAACAAGAATATCTATTATACGATGTGACGCCTAATTTAATCGAATACTGGATTCTGGTAGTGTCAACTTCATAAGCCCAGTTCACATCAGACGATCTTCCGCACTCCGATCCCTTCCCTCATGGAGCGCCATTTTGAGCGCCTACTTACCTCTTGCATCCAACGGTGCCCCACGGCTTTGATCCCACCAGGTCGTCGGTGTCAGTCCACCTAGAAGCTTACGCTGTATCATCCAGTCCGTGGTCACCACTCGAAAAACTTTCTTCTATTTGCCACTTCCATCAGCATGCTAATTTTGAAAGCTAAGTATGTCGGTGACTTTTGTTCTCCTACGGATCTCCTCATTATATCGCAAGGAAACACCGAACTCTCTCTTGCTAAAAGTGGTCGACAAATATGTTTACTTTACTTATATTAATATGTTTACTTTTACTACTTTTGATCTTCTTCTTCTCGTGTAGGCAAGTGGTCAGCTCCTGGTGTGAGAATTTTTAGGCCGCCCAAAGGCTTCTGACTTGGCTTAACAACTATTGATAATTTGACTATTGATTTGATAGTTTCCGTCGATATCGGTCGTAAGACAATAGAATATGAAATTAAAAAATTCAAAAATTCGTTTTAGGATTAAATTTATGATTACTTACAAACTCATTAACAAACAATGAGACCCTTGCTCACGAATTCCGAACCCAAACAAAACCCATTTCTACCCAAACCTATTATCAAAATAAAGCCACCACCTTCCTTCATAACCAAAAACATAAATCAACCTTACCTTAATATTGTCACTTCGACCTTCACCTAATGACCTAAGGGCCCACACACACTTGCAACTTCTCAAGACATGCAGAAGAGTCGTGTGAATATTTGATGCGAGCTTGATTGTGAGCGCGCCCGAAGTGCGTCGTGTGATCCAGTAGTTAAGGTACTGTAATGGGCCCATGTCAAACTGATAGGCATACTATTGTTTTTGAAATAGGTACCTAGAGATAGTAGTTTCGTGAGAAACGACTCAGAACATCTGCAAGCAGTTAAGATTGTAAAACGGGCTCGAATCAAATAACACGAATTCTTTGAAAGTTAAAACATGTGCTAGCAATAACAGATACCAAAGAGAAATCGACCAAGCACTTAGAAACAAAAGACTTTGACAAATTTATTGACTTTTTGCTATCGTTTCTGCAAAACCTTTTCAATAGCGAACGAAACCCTTGTGTTTTTATCAACTATCGTCTTTGGGTTTTACGCCTGCACGTGCATGGATACCACAGAGAAGCTGGGTGGTAAAAGTATTTCATAGCATCATATGTAGTTATAAATGCATGTAGATCACTATACCTATCTATAATAATTAAACTTTCCAGCAGACGTGTAGGCCACGCGTATGTTTGAAAGAATTATTACTTAGGACTTTGCAATGTTCACGAAACGTGATTGCTTATCATGGATGTTCGCGATAATAATGTTTTTGTCCCATTTACTAGCAAGAGTAAGGCATCTATAATCATATTAATGGTAATCTATCCTTATTCAAATCAGGATAGAAGGTTACTATAAACTGAGAGTATTTACCAAACAAATATGATTATCTAATAAATCATACATGCCCATACATATAATGTTATGTACATCAAACTTTCAGACGTTAACTAAATCTACAAAGAACAAAGCGTCACAAGTAACTATCTATTATGTATATTACGTGAGTTATATACACCTATTTTAATTGTTTCAAAGGTCGGATGGAAACTACTAGCGCCATCTGTTTGGGGAAGAAGCGTATGCGTTTGCGCGGACGCACATTTGAAATCCCACCCTAGCCAATCAACAAATCGAGGTTTTTTCTAAGGAAACGCCTACCAACGACGTTGGGGTTGGAGAGATGACAGCCAGGGGCAGTCAGTCTTGTTTTACCTCGGAAAGAGGAATATCTTTGTGAAGATTTACCCGGGAACCTAACCGGAAGTCTTAAGTTTAACAAGATCGATTTGCGATCTAAGTATTATGATGTGAAAGTGATAGTACCGATACTTGAGGGGGCAATGGTGCCCATAATATCAGCGGCTTCCATATAAAAGTTAAGTTATAGGAGAATACTTACGCTAGATCCTGAACTATTTATTAAAACTAAAACGCTCTAATACCTTTGGAATATCTGTCCATCATTATTTTGATTATTATATAATTGGACAAACATCAACTTTATTCAACAAATCTATTCATATTCATTCTGGATCTAGCCTAATACTGATAGTTTTATTGTTCATTTATTTCTCCTTGTGTACCTGATATATAAATACGTATATATATATAAATGAATATATATTTCCGCTTCAAAGAAGCCAGTCTTTTGCAGTCTTCTTTCGAAGGCTCTATAGCCACCGAGCTATCTCATAAACTTTCCCTTTTCTCTGGTGTGTAAGGAAGGTCGAAATTCATCTGATTTCATCAACCTTTCTGAGGCGTTTTATAAGGGAAGCGATTGATAATTGACAGTTCAATTTAAGTATCTACTTGAACTGAAAAGTCAAATATTGCGCGACAGTGGAGGCATTACACCAAAACCTTTATAATATATTGTTACCTATTGTGTCTGTGTTATTTTGCTGTTTTTGTGATTTCTCTCTTTTGTGTTTTTCTGTTTTAATGTGTGTGTATTTTGTATTAAATGCTAACTGAATTTCCATTTTAATCTAGTTTTTCACTTCACGAAATTCCTAAGTTACCTAGCAAGCCAGGACTCATGTATTAATAGCATCTAGCTGAATTGCAGGGTTGGATAGAAGCAAAAGGTTGATGCATTAACATATAATGACATTATTTTATATCTTTATTTGATTATCTGGCTATAATTTACTTAAAGTAATTTCTAGGATTTCCGTCTCTTGGTACATGCAATCAATATAGCGACGGCTATAAAAGTGATCTAGAGGCCTCTATAATCTAAACACAAAACAAAACATCTCTATATCTTCATAAAAGTGCACAAAACTACACGACAAAGATCACTAGCATCGGATCTTAAATCCGCTTGCCCAAATACCAAAGTATCAAGCTGACAAAAGGAGATCACGCAGTGTCAACTTTTAACTCCTATCATTTCCAGAAGGAACGAGGGCCGACTGGTTCTGGATGGATCAATCCATTTGATATTTTAATTAGATTCCAAGTCTTTCCCAAAGGCATGAACAGGTTATGTGTCTGTACTAATTCTAGTCAATTCACGTGTGATTGCTCTAGGTCAGACCCCCAAGAACTGGGTTTGTCTGGAGGGAGTAGACTTTATGACACCATGAAATGCAATTATTAACTTATCAATTGTATAATACAATTGAAATACAATTATTTACTCGTAGATTCAAGGAAATAAATTCATTAAAATTAAATAAGGATAGGTATTTACACCATATCCTATATTCCGCCAGGTGTTACGGAGGCCACAACACTCCGGCGTTACAACTACAGTTCTCTATACATTAGATTATCAAATCGTATCTATTAATAGTCTTTAGTATAAGAAGCAGTGAGTCGGCTGGAGGAAGCTGACAGAGAGGGGGGGCGAGTCAGGTCCATCTCATATGTTACCGTGGACAAGGATCTAGAAAAAGAGTATTGCCAAAAGTGCTTTACCTCTAGATAAAACAATTTGGGTTAAATAAATAAAAAAATACACAACGTAGAAACAACAATAAATTTTAAATTAAAATTACTATTTTATGACGATCACAAAACTAATCCATTTTAAAAAAAAATTACGCATTTTGTGACGATTGCAAAACTAATAAATTTAAATTTGCAATTAAATTATTTTATTTCGATCACAAAAATAATAGATACGACTAAAGTCTTGTTGTGAAAACTGTTTGAAAACCTGGTACTTGCTTGGTAAAATAGTGAATATAATTAAATAACTTTCATTTATTCTATTTTGAGTATTACTCAATTATGGAAATTCAGTGTTTGTATTTCAGTGCTTGTATTGTAATGCTTTATTTCAGGGATTATGATAATTTCAGTTATGTCTGCTAGAAGCATGAAAAGAGGTTACACTAGATATAAGGATGGCGACAGTTGATACAGAACAAGGTAGTAATTCAAATCAATAAAGTAGTGTAAATAAATACGTAACAACAAATACAGGATATCAGACGATAGACGTGCTAATTTAGAAGAAAACATAATTAAACGACTATACGCGACATGAAATGATAACGTTAGTATATAATATATCGATCATTCAGTTATTTCAGGAATACAATTTCATGACTTAATACTTCATAATAGAAGTATCGTGAAATAATAGATCAGGTAGTACAATGAGTGAATATTCTGCGGAATAAACAGACACCGTTATTTTAACAATTCTGTTTAGAGGTCCGGACATTATAAACTGTTTTATGCGGCATTTTACAGATAGATAACTAGATACACAAAGGATATAGTCTATAGTTTACTAGAAAGGAATCAATAACAATACAATTATTGTAGCTGCAGAGTTTCTTAGATATATAGAGCAGAACGTCGTAGTGAGAACTGATGAGCGTTTGACTAATAGTTCGATTAACAGAAACAGTGAACGAGGTAGGAGTCAGTTTAGGCATGTTAATTCAATTAATGCTTTATTAATAGGCAAAATGCAGAGTGCTTATCATCGACAAAAGGAATTATTACAGCAGTAATCAAAGACGTCAGTTACCGGCGTTTAGATGGCATAGTGATACAGAAAAGGATCGTTCGGGACGGTTACTGTCACTCAGGTAGTCGGCTCGAAACATTCGGACCAAACAAGAGATAAGAAATTTATACAGTTCCGAGAAACAAAATAGGTTGCTCGAACGCAGTCTCGGTACTTAAGCAATAGAAAATAATAATTATTATGTAAGATGCGATAACGGATAGGATAGGGAGATTTTGTTATTGAAGGTAATAATAGCTTAAGAAAAATCCATAATGACAATTATGATTTTAGCAATAACTTAATTAAACTTTATCAAAGGAATTAGATCAACATGATGATGGGTTGATTATTATAATTGATTTTTTTTAAAAAAGAGCGAAATTTATGGCTTATAGAAACTATGATAATGTTTATATTGGCAATTTAAATACATTTGGAACCTACAGTATTTATGATTATGATTTTAATGAAGATATTGATAGTTTAAATAAACTCTAGTAATGTGAAAACTACAGCTAATTGTGATGATGATTTGGAAAGCTATGGAACCTTATGGCTATGGTTATGGAATCCTATGGTTTATGACGATGATGATATTTACGATTATGTATAACAATAGTTTAACTAAACTGTAGTTAAGGAGTGGGCTAACAGCCAATATATATATTGTAATAATAATAATAAAATAAACAAGGTTGTTGCGGATGCAGCAATTAATAAAATAATAACACTATGATTATTTTGTAAGATGGGAATTTAATTTTATTTTAATATGAAAAAAGGTAAAATCCAAGGTCTATGAGGACGGATGATGGTACCTACAGGTTATTATGATGGTAATCATTAAGGATATAAATATCTTATAATGTTGATACTAAAAGTGAAATTCTAGAAAAGGAGTAAAGCCTTTTTACGATGATGACTATTGTGATAGTTTAAGTAGGTACATTTTGAGTAAAGAGAAGAACCTACAGCTTTTTATGACGTTGATGGTGATTTAAAAAAAAAAAATGCGTGGACATTTTATACAGCGCCCTCTAGCCCGAGACTAAGCAAAGCTTATACAATGGGAACCTGATAACTGCAATACTTAGATACTTTTTGTTTGTAAATAAATATATACCTACATAGAATACAATATGACACTCAGACACAGAACAAGCGTCGGTTTTCATCGCACAAATGTTTGATCTGAGTAGGAATTGAACCCACAACCTACAGTTCAGAAGGCAGAGTTACTACCAACAGTTATGAAACCAGTCGAAATTCGGTTGTTTGGTAAAACCTCATTAATGTGGTCGGTTATGGTGATGATTATTATATTTAGGATGATGTTTATTCATAATTAAGATGATGACTATTCTGGTTATGATGATGTTTATTCATAGTTAAGATGATGACTATTCTGGTTGAGAAGATGTTTATGGATAGTTAAGATGATGACTATTCTGGTTATGATGATGTTTATTCATAGTTAAGATGATGACTATTCTGGTTATGATGATGTTTATTCATAGTTAAGATGATGATTATTATGGTTATGATGATGTTTATTCATAGTTAAGATGATGATTATTATGGTTATGATGATGTTTATTCATAGTTAAGATGATGATTATTATGGTTATGATGATGTTTATTCATAGTTAAGATGATGATTATTATGGTTATGATGATGTTTATGGATACTTAGTTATGATGATGATTATTCTGGTCATGATGATGGTTATGGACAGTTATGAGGATGATAAATGGATAAAACTATCTATTACAACACTACATCACAGGAACAGTTGATAAGTAGAAACTTAAAACTTAAGCGTCACAATGGACGGTCTTTTCACTTATAGTGATGTCTTCCAGACAGCCCAGAAATATAGTGAAAGTTGCTATAAAGGTAAAGAAGGTGGATATATAAATATAGATGTAGATATTCATTAAGTAAAATAATATGAAGTATACTTACCTTCATAAAGGTGGGCAACTAGACGCAAACTAAACTTAATACTTACTATAACAATAAAATTAGTAAATAAATAAAAATGCATCAATAAAGGCATTGATACATACATAAATGTAACATAATCAATTATGTATAAACGATTAAGTAACTAAATTCTAAGTGAGGGAGAACGACTGATGATGATTACGATAAAAAAGCCTGAGGTGACAATGTGAACCCGATAAGACTAATTATGTAGAATATTAATTTTACAGTTAAGATGTCTTTAGTACTAGCAGAAAACAGATAATATATATATAACAGATGTTTATATTTAATAAAGACCTGAAGTTCGAGACTTCTGCATAAATTAACCATTATGAAGGCTTTATATTTTTTATATATACAAGCATGATTTTAAATCGGAATTGAAGCATCTACGCTACTAGGTTGATTAAGATGCGTTACCATTTTCTAGCGAAGTGTAGTTTCATTTAGGCAGAAACTAGTTGTTATGCTTCACTGTATAACGCATAGGCTCAACACGGACAAAACAAAACAAAGGTTATCATAGAGAGCTACTACTTACCTAAAGAATGTATGACAAATATTATAAAAGTCTTACATTCAGGAAAGGCACCATGTGAAAAAAAATTTATAGACGTATGTACTTTAAATATAGACAGTTTAATCAGTTATGGTTTTATATTTTCATAACTTTCAGTTAATCATTTTGCTGTTATATACTTTAGAGAACATTCAATTAAAGATTCTCATACGCACGCACGCGTTACGCGTTCACTGATTGTTCATTATTAACTATAGTTATAAGAATGATCTAAGACGCCTCGATAACACCAGGGTACCTACAAAGCTAGACCAAGTGAGAAACTAACTTGTTCTTAAATCAAAGATAGATTATTGACTTTCTGTTTTATCTATCAATTATCCAAGGTGTTACTGAGGTCGTAAAGTTTTGAATAGAAAACAAAAATGTAATACGAATTTTATGTAAAAATAAAACTACATATTTACTAAACAAATCTAAAAAGAGTCACAAATAATTATCTAACAAGAACCACAGATATTTTCAAGTAATAGCCACAGTTATCCAATAGAAAACCTATAAAGGTCTGAGGGTGGCTAGTGAACACTGTTTACATAGAGGCTTAATGATTAATAGAACGTATACCTAGTGTGAGGGTGGACGGAATTTTTAACTACATAAAAATACATTCGTAAAGTATTAAAACAAATAAATACATAGGTACAACATGAAATAGAATAAATTCAGTTTGACTTATTTGAGTACCATATTATAGTTAGTGAAACTTAATCTCTTGAGCAACTTCGTGTCTTCGTGCTGAATTTTCAGAGGGTGGAATGTAATGGGCCCATGTCAAACTGATAGGCATACTATTGTTTTTGAAATAGGTACCTAGAGATAGTAGTTTCGTGAGAAACGACTCAGAACATCTGCAAGCAGTTAAGATTGTAAAACGGGCTCGAATCAAATAACACGAATTCTTTGAAAGTTAAAACATGTGCTAGCAATAACAGATACCAAAGAGAAATCGACCAAGCACTTAGAAACAAAAGACTTTGACAAATTTATTGACTTTTTGCTATCGTTTCTGCAAAACCTTTTCAATAGCGAACGAAACCCTTGTGTTTTTATCAACTATCGTCTTTGGGTTTTACGCCTGCACGTGCATGGATACCACAGAGAAGCTGGGTGGTAAAAGTATTTCATAGCATCATATGTAGTTATAAATGCATGTAGATCACTATACCTATCTATAATAATTAAACTTTCCAGCAGACGTGTAGGCCACGCGTATGTTTGAAAGAATTATTACTTAGGACTTTGCAATGTTCACGAAACGTGATTGCTTATCATGGATGTTCGCGATAATAATGTTTTTGTCCCATTTACTAGCAAGAGTAAGGCATCTATAATCATATTAATGGTAATCTATCCTTATTCAAATCAGGATAGAAGGTTACTATAAACTGAGAGTATTTACCAAACAAATATGATTATCTAATAAATCATACATGCCCATACATATAATGTTATGTACATCAAACTTTCAGACGTTAACTAAATCTACAAAGAACAAAGCGTCACAAGTAACTATCTATTATGTATATTACGTGAGTTATATACACCTATTTTAATTGTTTCAAAGGTCGGATGGAAACTACTAGCGCCATCTGTTTGGGGAAGAAGCGTATGCGTTTGCGCGGACGCACATTTGAAATCCCACCCTAGCCAATCAACAAATCGAGGTTTTTTCTAAGGAAACGCCTACCAACGACGTTGGGGTTGGAGAGATGACAGCCAGGGGCAGTCAGTCTTGTTTTACCTCGGAAAGAGGAATATCTTTGTGAAGATTTACCCGGGAACCTAACCGGAAGTCTTAAGTTTAACAAGATCGATTTGCGATCTAAGTATTATGATGTGAAAGTGATAGTACCGATACTTGAGGGGGCAATGGTGCCCATAATATCAGCGGCTTCCATATAAAAGTTAAGTTATAGGAGAATACTTACGCTAGATCCTGAACTATTTATTAAAACTAAAACGCTCTAATACCTTTGGAATATCTGTCCATCATTATTTTGATTATTATATAATTGGACAAACATCAACTTTATTCAACAAATCTATTCATATTCATTCTGGATCTAGCCTAATACTGATAGTTTTATTGTTCATTTATTTCTCCTTGTGTACCTGATATATAAATACGTATATATATATAAATGAATATATATTTCCGCTTCAAAGAAGCCAGTCTTTTGCAGTCTTCTTTCGAAGGCTCTATAGCCACCGAGCTATCTCATAAACTTTCCCTTTTCTCTGGTGTGTAAGGAAGGTCGAAATTCATCTGATTTCATCAACCTTTCTGAGGCGTTTTATAAGGGAAGCGATTGATAATTGACAGTTCAATTTAAGTATCTACTTGAACTGAAAAGTCAAATATTGCGCGACAGTGGAGGCATTACACCAAAACCTTTATAATATATTGTTACCTATTGTGTCTGTGTTATTTTGCTGTTTTTGTGATTTCTCTCTTTTGTGTTTTTCTGTTTTAATGTGTGTGTATTTTGTATTAAATGCTAACTGAATTTCCATTTTAATCTAGTTTTTCACTTCACGAAATTCCTAAGTTACCTAGCAAGCCAGGACTCATGTATTAATAGCATCTAGCTGAATTGCAGGGTTGGATAGAAGCAAAAGGTTGATGCATTAACATATAATGACATTATTTTATATCTTTATTTGATTATCTGGCTATAATTTACTTAAAGTAATTTCTAGGATTTCCGTCTCTTGGTACATGCAATCAATATAGCGACGGCTATAAAAGTGATCTAGAGGCCTCTATAATCTAAACACAAAACAAAACATCTCTATATCTTCATAAAAGTGCACAAAACTACACGACAAAGATCACTAGCATCGGATCTTAAATCCGCTTGCCCAAATACCAAAGTATCAAGCTGACAAAAGGAGATCACGCAGTGTCAACTTTTAACTCCTATCATTTCCAGAAGGAACGAGGGCCGACTGGTTCTGGATGGATCAATCCATTTGATATTTTAATTAGATTCCAAGTCTTTCCCAAAGGCATGAACAGGTTATGTGTCTGTACTAATTCTAGTCAATTCACGTGTGATTGCTCTAGGTCAGACCCCCAAGAACTGGGTTTGTCTGGAGGGAGTAGACTTTATGACACCATGAAATGCAATTATTAACTTATCAATTGTATAATACAATTGAAATACAATTATTTACTCGTAGATTCAAGGAAATAAATTCATTAAAATTAAATAAGGATAGGTATTTACACCATATCCTATATTCCGCCAGGTGTTACGGAGGCCACAACACTCCGGCGTTACAACTACAGTTCTCTATACATTAGATTATCAAATCGTATCTATTAATAGTCTTTAGTATAAGAAGCAGTGAGTCGGCTGGAGGAAGCTGACAGAGAGGGGGGGCGAGTCAGGTCCATCTCAGTACCTGAAATGATGATCTTTATTTTTGTCCGCATTCGTTTCTAACTTTCAACAGTACTGTAAGACATAGCCGCTGGACTACTCAAAGTCCCTAAAAAGTTATAGATTATAAAAAATATTTCATCAACGGGTTAAGAATCTAGAAGTGCTTCACGATTGCACCTGCGACATACCTTTTTCCTGCGGATAGGTATCCTTAATTTTCCGGGATAAAAAGTCTCCTATGTTGAATCCAGTATAAGATAAGCATACCCATGTCCAAAAATTCGACATAGGTACGATTTAATTACCTTGAATGTGGCTAATACACATATATAAAATCCAAAATATATCGTTTGCTTTCGGCAAACGATCTACTTTATAGTCAGGTTTACTAGCTACCAATTATATAGATTTCTCTATAATAAATTTAGATAGTCACTAACTACTAGGTGGTAGGACTTTTCTGCAAAGTTCGTCTAGGTAGGTACCACCGCTTTGCCAGTTATTCTGCCGCCAAGCAGTAGTGTGCAAGCACTACTGTGTTCCGGTTTGAAGGGCATTGTAGCTAGTGAAATTACTGGGCAAATGACACTTTATGACCTGATTTCACAGTCTAGTAATCTGATTACTAGACTGTGTGATGTCTCAGGATGACGTGCACAGTGCAGTATCACGTGAAACTTTATTATTTTAAAGTTCCGGGTGACACTGCAACTGTTATGGGCGGCCGTGTTGCTTAACATCGGGTGAAAGACTAACTCGTCACGTCATTTATTCTCATAAAAGAAAAAAATAGAGAAACTTCTACACTGTTAGAACATCTATACTGTGACCTAGGTCGCCGTGACGTCATAGCTGAGTGCAAGCCAAGCCAGTAAAATCGTCACAGTGTGATAGCCCGCTCCAAATGAACATAATACCCGGGTTAAGCTTCTATAGGCATGTTATTGAGTAATGATCATTTGAATGTACTGATTTGGCCCCTGGGGATACAATGAGCTGATGACAATGTTTGTTTCATTGATTTAGATGTATGACAAATAACTATTATTTACATTGTTATTTGACGTAAATCTAAATAACGTATTCATAACGTTTTTTTTAAATTGGGTATGCGTTATGTAAATAGGGCTAATTCTGTGAGTATGCGATTAATACTATTGATGATTTGATTATATCTAAAATTGAAACGGAGGATATAAAGGAAAACAAGATAAGAAATAGGTAGTACAAAGTGTAATTGAAAGAAAGAGTAAATATATATATAATAAATATATATATAAATAAATATATAAATATGTGTGGGACATGTCACGCAGCGCCATCTAGCCCCAAACTAAGCATAGCTTGTACTATGGGAACCAGATAACTGATACAATACTTAGATACTTTTTTGTTTGTAAATACATATATAGAATACAATATAACACCCAGACACAGAACAAACATCGATGTTCATCACACAAATTGTTTGTCCTGGGTAGGAATCGAACCTACAACCTATAGTTCAGAAGGCAGAGCTACTACCAACTGAGCTAACAGGCCAGTAAAGGAAAGAATAAGAGAACAAAATCCCGCTTCTTAGAAACGCTTAGAAATGAGTTTCAAAAGTTGCATGATATTCAGCTGCCCTAGCACGGACGGTAGACAAAATTGTCTTTCCCCTGTTTACTCCCAAGTATTGTATGAAGAAAGTGACATAAAACGGGGAAAGACAATCTCGTCTACCGTCCGTGCTAGGGCAGCTGGAGTTCCAAGAACTGCTACTTGAATAACGCTTTGAATTTTCAAGCATTTCGAATATTTTTTGTGTTGGAGTTCACTATGTGATATCGAATGCCGCTATCTTGAATAACACGACCTCGAACACTTCACCTGAAAAGCATGTGAGATCGAAGACTTTTGTCAGACAACTCTTACTGAGATTATAAAAAATCTCTTGTTATTACAGTGCAACATAGCTTTTTTCAGTAGATACCTAGTTTCAGTAAATCTCTTTATTTACCACCCTGAACCGGGTACATTATTTAAGCCGTTCTAATTGGCCGGTTATGATCACGATTGGCAGCAGGCCCGGGCCAGCGTGGGTCGGTAGCTCAAAGTGGGTCGGTGCCATCTGCCTTGGATTTACTCCAACTTAGATAACCATCTTTGATTGGTAGGTGGAAAGCAAAGGTAGGAAAGTGAAGTAGGTATAAAACACAAATAGTATTCTACAAGTGCTGAGGTACCTAATAAATATGATCATCCTCATCATCATCGTCACTCGAGAACCTTTCTTCCCCATCGGTTGTCAGTACTACGAGCAATGTGGCCTGCCCATTGCCATTTCAACTTGCTAATTCTATATCGGTCACTTTAGTTCTGCGGATCTTCTCATTCCGGAGCTTATAAATATGATACTTTTATGAAAATAATTGGCACGTGATCGATGGCTGCACGCTGCAACAAAATTGTCACAAAAAATCTGATAATTTACGAACTCTCATAAGAGATCGTCCATTAATTACGTGATTAATTAGGTTCGAAAGGGAGGAGGGAAACGGGGGGGGGGACGGAAAAAATCACGAACATCACTTGGATTTGGGGGGGGGGGGGGGGTGTAGTGGGATACCAAGTGTATTTATTTTTTCATTGAATGTGTGATTTCTAAACCGAAAGCAGCTCTTGATGTGCTCATCGTAGCCAGCCAACTGTATCACCCGTCTTAATTTCTAGAAAGAAAATAGATTATACCTGTATTTAAAGATATTAGTTGCAATCTGACGGAATTCACTGAAGTGTCAGTAAGGTGTATTGAAAATAACGATATATCATAAATAAATATTTTAAGATTAGTTCTATGCTATAACATCGCATTGGGAAACTGTAATGGTGTTATGATTGAGTAAATAAATAAATAAATAAAAAAATAACATTCCATTATTATAAAAACCTGGTAAAAAATACAAGTGATCTAGGATGGGGTAATCCAAAACCTCACTAAGTTCAACAACATCACGTGATTAATGGATTAATGGTTAATGGTCATAAGCCTAAGCAAGTGAGTGCAAGTGTGCCAAGTGAGTGATATAGCTCTTAGAATTAGCAAGTTGAAAAACGTTGAATGGGCAGGCCACATCGCTCGCAGAACTGACAGCCGATCAAAGAGTATATAATTTACTATTTACTTTGTAAGACAGCCGATGGGAATGAAAGGTTCTCGAGTGGCGACCACGAACCGGAAGACGCAGCGTAGGCCGGCCCCCCCACTTGGTGGACCGACGACCTGGTGAAAGCCGCGAGGAGCCGATGGATGCAGGAGGCGAGCAGCCGCTCAAGGTGGCGTGCTCTGGGGGTTCAGCAGTGGACGTCTTCAGGCTGTTAATGATGGTCATAAGCCAGTGTGCATAGTCATTGTATGCTAAGCAATAACTTTAGACATACTGGCGAATGTCAATTCAAATAAACTTGGAATCATAAAAATATAATTGTTTCTGCAAAACACATACGCGAGGTTTGAGCTATTTGTTTACTATACGTGTGTTAAGAACACAGTACATAAGCTTTCTACAAAAACGATATACATTTATAACCACTAGTAGTAACCATGTCAAATGGAAACTACTTAAGTTGAGCACGCTCGAACTAAGCAACAACTTAGTTTTCTTAATTGCTTGCGAGGCCCAGTTTCTAACATATGCTACTATCTACATAGCACTACTGCGAGTGGCTGTTCCGAAACTTCGAGCTTTTTGATCTTTCGAGTTAGGAGAGGCTTCTCACAGTGTTGTATGTGCTCTTTCCTTTATATGAAGTTTGGAATTCGCGTATACAAGGTTAATGTGGTAGTTTCCATTGCGTTCAAAGCAAATTCACATTTAGGTAATGTACGCTTAGATTTTATTGTTGATACATGTACTTTGCTTATATAGAGGGTTGCCACAGGGTTCGTTTCTTGATCCTCCTAAAATCCTTCTTTTAACGCTTAGCTTTAAAACACAAATGGAATATACATTTATTTATTTTATCACGCAGAATTAAATTTCTCAAAACATTGCTCCGTTAATAGAGTTATTGAAACGACAAATTGGGAATCTCCAAATATCTGAAAAGAATCACGACGTTAAAGAAAACGATACGTTCATACATAATGCAATATTTTCGATGAATCCAAATGGGGTGTGAGCCCTAACTAAATACAACAGCAGCCTTTTAGCCCTTTTGAGCCTCAGAAGCCGCTCATCCCCTTGAATTAGGGCATTAGGGAAAGCGTCCTCCACAGTACGTGCCGAAGTGTCTGCGATTTCGGACGACATGGGCGGAAATGTTTTAGTATTTTTATGTTTGTGTCGACTATTTTGTTTATTTAACGGTCGGACGTGACCACAGGTTTATTGGTTTAGGTAATAAGGGTTGAATAGTTTTGTGGAATCTGGGAAATTGGGAACAGATTAATATTTTAATTTTGTATTTTTTTGCTACTTTTCGTGTAGGCGAGTGGTTAATGGTGGTATCGGAATTTTGTAGTGACAGGTAGGCAACGATAGTCTTTATTTTTGGAAAATCTACTATGTGTCATCTTTTTGTGTATTATAATATTTTAATTTTCTCTATTTTAGGTTATTATTATGTTTATAGATATATTTACTTTTGAAAGGATTATTTCTAACATGACTTATTGTTATGCATGTTTTGCCGTATTTATTAATTTAAGCTCTCTCCATCATTAGGGGGAGGGGGTTTGCCATAATCACCACGCTTGGCAGGTGGCAGCGTAGGCTGGCCCCCACTCGGTAGACCTACGATCTGGTGAAAGCCGCGGGGAGCCGATGGATGCAAGAGGCGAGCAGCTACTCAAGGTGGTACGCTCTGGGGGGAGTCCTGTGTTCAGCAAAGTGGCGCGCTCTGGGGGAGGCCTGTGTTCAGCAGTGGACGTCTTCAGGCTGTTGATGATGAAGATGATTAATTTAAGTGTAAGGTAGCAGTAATACATAATACCTACACCTCACACTCTTAGCGTAGCGGTTACGTACTGTTGCCTCACACTGAATTTTGATTTTGAAATGTTGTCATGCTCGTCGTTGCAATAATATCAAAAGCGTTCTGCATGTTAAACAGTTAACCTACTTTTTAAAACACTAGTCGCGCTTCATGGTTTCATTTGGTAAACAAAAACACCCATCCTGTTGCCTTCTAAAGGTGGTGGTGGTACTCAAGAAGTCTATCGATGGCCGTTGTCAGCCGTCAGTCACGGTATTGGGCCACACACTCTAAATTGCTAGAACCAAATTCTAAAATATCCAATCCCATAAACAAATTTGTCTCGTAATAGCAGGATCCCAAACGTATGAAACTCAAAATCGCTTAATCCCAAAATGTAGATGACTGGTCCCAAAATTGCTAAATAATAAATACAGAAAACGTCCTGGTCTAATGGCATTTAGGTCATTAGACCTAAACTCGATTTGTTAGAGTTTAGCATTTCAATGTTGCGAAACGTGACAAGTACTTTCATCAAAATCCTGTTTATGCAAAAGATGTCGATAATTGTGTCGGCCCCCAAAAATTAAAGTTTTGTTTAGTCGTGCAATATTACCTTAGGAAACTGCATAATTGCATATTCTTCAATATCCAAGTGTTTTTGAATGTTCTATAGAGTAGCTGTTGATTTGTGACTGTGCAAAACGAGAAAATGGGACTTGATTTCTTGAATACGTTACCTACTAGTTAGAATACCAGTGAATTTTAAAATATTTCTGTGCAGTGGAAATGTCTCTACCGTCTCCGGATTTAAGAATAGGAAGGAAATTCTGACTAGAAATAAAACAGAGTAGACTATGTTTTTCCGAAATCTTTTAGTTCTGAGAATTTCGAACGTCTAAAGTAAGGAAGGAAGGAAGAGGATAATAACATAGAGGAAGAAAATGTACTGCTGGATTTACTTTGTACTATAGAAATGACTATACTAAAGGCAATAATGTCGCTGCTGTCGTAGTCTTTTTGCTTTGTAGGCAGTCTGCGTACTCTAAGCTATAACAATAAATACTGAAAATTGGCCGTCAGCATTGTGTGGTGTGGGACTCTCAGTGCCAGAACCCCACCTCTTACATCCGACTATTTGACTTAGTGAGTGAAGTCTCTGCTTCAACTCACGTAATTGAATTTTTCAATCTTGAAGAAACTGTTATACGGGTTTTACAATTTCAAAGATTTTTTTTCTCGTTGGTGATTTTTGATTGGTGGGCATTTCTCCCAAAAAGGCGGCGTCCCAGCCTATTTTGATAATATTTGGCAGAAACATGAAAAAAAAAATTAAATAAAAAAAAATCAAAAAAACATCCAGTACGCAAGCATTTCGCGCAGCGAGCTATGGAGCGAGCTATGCTCGGTGTTTCCCTGCGAGATAAGCTCCGGAACGAGGAGATCCGCAGGAGAACTAAAGTGACCGATATAGCTCTTAGAGTTAGTAAGTTGAAGTGGCAATGGGCAGGCCACATCGCTCGTAGAACTGACAACCGATGGGGAAGAAAGGTTCTCGAGTGGCGACCACGAACCGGAAGACGCAGCGTAGGCCGGCCCCCCACTCGGTGGACCAACGACCTGGTGAAAGCCGCGGGGAGCCGATGGATGCAGGAGGCGAGCAGCCGCTCAAGGTGGCGTACTCTGGGGGAGGCCTATGTTCAGCAGTGGACGTCTTCAGGCTGTTAATAATAATAATAATAATAATAACGCAAGCATTTCGAATAGGAGCAAAATTGGTCAAGAGGTTTGTAAAGGTCTGAGTTCGGGACGTGCTAGAATGAACATTAAAATTTGTTACAAAAAATGTTACTAGTGAATTCTACTGTTCGCAACTACTGTTAGTATTAAGACGTTACATTAAAGAATCATCTTAAAGTAATACAGTAACAAAGCAAGAGAACTGTACTAAAGCACAAACTTTGCACCATTATGCGGTCTCGCGTGCCTCTGCAATCATAATTCTGTAATGAGAACCTCGCCAATGTTCTAGCCTCGTATTCGTACTACGCTGAGATTGAAGTTGAGTACGATCACTCAAGACGCTGCTCCACAAACTTCTCACTCAATTATAAAGGAGCGTAATGATTTCAAGTTCAATTGTTTATTTACATTCCACAATGTTGTTTACTGGTGTTCGTTTTCTTAAATAGTTCATTATGGACCCTTTGGGGGCACACAGAGTTAAAAGAGAGGTGGATAGATTATTATTTCTTTTGTCAACGAGCTGTTGAAAATATTACAAATTCTGATACTGGAAGCCTTAAAGCATACAGTTATCTAGCCCTCAAAAGTGCACACTTTCACTTTAAGGTTGATAAAGTTTGAAAAACGCTCTTTCTCAAATAATAATGTTTAGGAAGAGACAAAGTTTAATACCCTCTCCAAATTAAACTCAAGATCAACTCAATTTGAGAGAATTCTGGTGAAGTTTTACTAGGTGGTAGGACTTTTCTGCAAAGTTCGTCTAGGTAGGTACCACCGCTTTGCCAGTTATTCTGCCGCCAAGCAGTAGTGTGCAAGCACTACTGTGTTCCGGTTTGAAGGGCATTGTAGCTAGTGAAATTACTGGGCAAATGAGACTTACGAACTGACCTCACAGTCTATAAAACTTTTTTTAGACTGTGTGATGTCTCAGGATGGCGTGCGCAGTGCGCGGTGTCACGCGAAACAAAAAAAAAAGAAGTACGAACTGGAAAAATAACTATTCCATTAGGACTACAATAAAGCTTACATCTCAGTTTATTGTTTAAGGAGTTGTTGTAAAAACTTCTTGGAATTCCTAAGTTATGAACTTGGGTAAGGTCTGAGTAAGTATTTTGAAATTTACTTTACAACTTTACTGTAAAATCATTCAATTTAGTCGCTTGAGTATTTGGAAATCGATTTCCCCAGTTCAACCCTGAATGTGGCCTTGGTGTAAAGTTGATTGACATAATGTTTGATCTTTTGAGCTTTCGATTACAAGTCAGCTAAGTTTCAGTTATCTTATAGGAGAATAGAAAACGCAGTGTATTCGAAAAAACAAATGATTTAATAAAAAAGGATGTGGACTTAACGCCCAAAGCGTTAAGTCCAACGAAGAAGAAGAAGACTTAACACCGGCGTAGTGATTCAAAATATGGAGGAGGATTTAATCCGTATAGGTCGTCATGGTAGCGGAGTCAGCCATACGGGGCCCGTGCACCGTGGGATCCATAAGGAGCCACCGCTGAGAGTGTCACGATTAATTTATTTCAGGATTAACATTTTCAAAAAAGATTACTCATTTCAAGCCAAGCAAATTTAAATAGGTGCTGTTAGCCAAATATACTCACTAGTTTACTGTAAGTTGTATGCAATCTTAGACTGTGTCTAGTTTGTACGCGATGTTATTATGATTAATAAAGAACTTTTAAAAACAAATCAACTCATTTCGAGCCACAAACGACAGAATATTCATCTAACTACCATCTAAGGTTTATAAATTTATAGCACAACACAGTTTCATTAAATATTTCTAAAATATTAAAAATCCACTAAACACTATTTCTGACATCCCTACCTGCAAGAGTCAACACGTAATCGTGCGTGACCCAACCTTTTTGTTCTTAAGCTTAGTGAAATTTACGCCCCATTTTAACCCCTTTATTTCTTAGCTCATAAAGTTTATTTTGGTTTACCTCCTCCTTAACCGCAATGCGGTCGCTATTAACCGTATGACAGAAACTTTAATGGGGTTAGCAATAGGTGAAAATTATGAAGAACAAGATTCTAATAGCGTTAACGTGTTAAGATTTTAAAAGTGATTTTTATTATGATAAAAACTGTGTGTTTGTTTGTTGCAAGCATCAAAAGGTGTGGTTACGATCACCAGAGCTGTGACGTCATGAGCATCAAGTATTCGCAATCACGTACCTACTGTGTGTTTGTTTTACGTATTTGTTGAAAATAATTTGTGCAAAACACCCATAACGTTTTCCAATTCAGAAAATTTCCTGTTCTACTGGGAAAACAGAATATTATTTATAATTATGACTCACTTCAAAGCCGACGCACAATCAGAGATCAGTTGTTATTATTTAAAATTGTTAGAAATGTTATAGACTCCCCATATCTATTAAGTCAAATATATGTGAATTGTCCTCGTTTAAGTGCACGTTATACCAATAATATATTTTGTTTGCAGTCATATAAAACGAATTACGCCTGTAACTCTTTTATACCCAGAGCATGTAGGTCACATAATGAGAAATTCTCTGATTGTGATATTTTTAATTCATCCTTTTTTAAGTTTAAATCTCAAGTGTCTCTTTCATAAGGTAGTTTATTTAGTTTATTATTCGTTTATATATATTTATTGTTTTGTGAGTATGAGTTATATTAATATTGTCACGTAGGTTTATTATCTAAGTTTATAACATCTTTGTATTGAGTACCGTTTTTTTACTTTTTTTATAGTGTTTCTATTAGTGGCAACTTCATTAGTGTATGTATTTCTAGATAAAAATGTATTGTATATGTATATTGTAAACTGTTTGTGCCTTAATAAAATAAAATAAAATAAAATAAAATAAAATAAATTAATTGAAACTATTGTTTGTATTTTACACTAATAGTATTTCACCTTTACCGCTTCAGTATTTCTGGTCGCCTGGTACTTCACACTTTAGAAACCACTAATAATCAAGATTGGGACACAGATCCTATGCTTTTTATAGGATCTGTGGATCGGGACGATACATTTATTATTTACTTTTACTGGGTGATTTATGGATACCGAATTGATAGTTTGAGTCGAGTCGACTATGATCACCTAGATGTTTTTTTTACATCAGACTTAACTAGCATTTAACCACGCTCTCCCACCTGATGGAAAGTGACGATGCGATCGAAGGTGTAGGATGCTAGCTATGTGAGTACCAGTATCATATTCCCGGGTGATCAAAGGACACTAAAAAGTAGCCTATCATCACCCAGGTGATCATAGTGGAATAAACCGATAACCAGTAATGAAAGAAGAGACAAACTTAGTTTTCTAATAGGAATAAACGAATAGAGCCTGTGTATAAAGAAAATAGCTCTGGTATTATTTATTATGTTGTTTGTACCGTTTTAATTAAATTAAATTAGATTAAATTAAATTAAATTTTTTCTTATATGTCCACTCCAACCCACTCATGACACAGACCCTACTTATGATTAGACATTATTTCAATTGACCGAGATCAACAATAAGACGATAATGCTCTAGCCTGGGAATGCATTGCTCTTCTATCCAGGCCCAGGAGCAGGTTTTTCATAAAGCGACAAATAGTAATAGACCTAGTCAATCTTCATCAACAACCATCAGTCACGTGTAGTATTTTTGTTATATGCAATGCAGGTTTGGTATATTAGACTGACATTTCTAGGTTTATTGTGATTACTTTCCATAGGGTCCACTCTTCCAGTGGACGTAGCCTTCTCGATCCTCTTATCCTGGCAACGGCCCAAGCCGAGGCTCGCACCCCAGGGGTGCCCTTGTGCTAGTTGCCTCCCACTTTTGACGGTTGGGCGCCTTAAGCGCCTGCCCTCCCGCCCGGTGACGCTGTAAAGGTCGGTAGAGACCAACAGCATTAGCCCGTTAAAAAAAAAAAAAAGGTTTATTGTGATTGGTCGCTTTATGAAATACTTTATAGGGCACTGGTCTAAGTGGATGTTTGACAGCGACAAGATGATTAGGGTTGAGAGAGTTGGTTCTATTTTTTTTAGTGTTTGGTCACCATTAGTTAATATGGTATTACCAGAATAAGATTTTCTTCAAAAAGTCTAAAGTTAGATATTTTATTGTAAATAGGCTATTTTTAGCACTTTTACAAGTCAAGATGATAAGGTAACTTAAAATATTAAAATTAAATTATTCTAGATTCTAAGCATAATTATAGGTAACAATATAAAGTGTCTATTACAAGTCTATTACAATATGTAAGTTTGCAAAATGAAAGATTTATTTTATGTAAACGTCTGACGTGACGAGCAAGTGGTTCGCCTGGTGTTAAGCGTCACAGGCGCCCATTACAGATTGCAGTGTTACTCGGAAATCAAAAATAAAGTTTCGCGTGACACCGCGCACTGCGCACGTCATCCTGAGACATCACACAGTCTAAAAAAGATTTCTAGATTGTGAGATCAGTTCTTAAGTCTCATTTGCCCAGTAATTTCACTAGCTACAATGCCCTTTAAACCGGAACACAGTAGTGCTTGCACACTACTGCTTGGCGGCAGAATAACTGGAAAAGCGGTGGTACCTACCTAGACGAACTTTGCAAAAAAGTCCTACCACCTCTAGTAGAATTTCTCTTTCCCACCACTCTAAAGGTTTGCTTGTTCGTGCCAATAAAACCTTTGTTTAACTGGAATGATGCTTTTAAAGGTTTTTACTCCAGCTCTGTATTTATAAATAAAATCAGTTCAATCTCTAAAAATATTATTCCTTACATCGCAAAAATAACTCAAAAGAATAAAAATGAAAAGCTAAGGCTGACCCCGATTATTTCTTCAATGGTGAAAGTTTCATTAAGCATCCAACAAAATCTGAATAAAAATAACAATTTTAACAACAAAAACCTAAATTTTCATGAATAAAATATTTTGCAATATTTATAGCATAATAAACAGTTTGGTTTTGTATAATGATACTAAAACATAGATAGTTAAGTTTTGAAGATTCGTGAAGCGATTAATCATTTGGCAGCGACGTGGATTCGGAATCCACGAGTTGTAGGTTTGAATCCGGCAATGAGCTTGAGAATTCGGTGATGTAAAACGTTGTGATGTAAACATTGTGATGTAAAATATTGTGATGTAAACATTGTGATATAAAACATTGTGATCACATTGAACATTGTTGGTTTTCCCTGCCAGATAAGATCCGTAATGAGAAGATCCGCAGGAGAACTATAGTGACCGATATAGCTCTTAGAATTAGCAAGTTTAAATTGCAATGGGTAGTCCATATCGCTCGTAGAACTGACAACCGATGGTCAAGAAAGGTTTTCGAGTGGCGACCACGAACAGGAAGACGCAGCGTAGAGCGGCCCCTACTATGTAGACCGACGATCTGGTAAAAACCACGGGGAGCCGATGGATGCAGGAGGCGAGCAGCTGCTCAAGTGGCGCTCTTTAAAGGAGGTCTATGTTCAGCAGTAGACATCTTCAGGCTGTTGATGATGATGATGAGGGCGGAATTTGAACCTAGGTGCGTCTGTTCAAAAGTCGCTTGGGCCGCCACTGAGCTACATTTTTTGTATGTTATTGAACGACGTGACGAGCTGGTCGTTTACCTGATGTCAAGCGTCACAGCTGCCCATAACAGCTGCAGTGTCACATTCACCCAATTTCACTTAATTACTACAACAATAAACTAGCTACACTATCTACTACAAAGAACATTTGGACTGTATACTAGCCGCGATGGTAATGGATCAGCATTGCAATTCAACGTGGCAATGTTGCCAGCATGTTGGGTACGCTACCTACCAGTAGTGGGCTGGAGCATTTGGACTGTCTATAGTATAGGTATAAGCCGTCGCGGCTAGTATACACAGTCCAAATGTTCTTTGTAGTAGATAGAGTAGCTAGTTTATTAGTTATTATTATTTAATTCAACTAAACTAGATAATTCAACAGATTTTATAAGTAAAGCAGTAAGCCTTGAGCTTTTAGTTAAAAAATAGCCCACACTTACACTTAATCATCATCATCATTAACAGCCTGAAGACGTCCACTGCTGAACATAGGCCTCCCCCAGAGCACGCCACCTTGAGCGGCTGCTCGTCTCCTGCATCCATCGGCTCTCCGCGGCTTTCACCAGGTCGTCGGTCCACGAGGAGATCCGCAGGAGAACTAAAGTGACCGATATAGCTCTTAGAGTTAGTAAGTTGAAGTGGCAATGGGCAGGCCACATCGCTCGTAGAACTGACAACCGATGGGGAAGAAAGGTTCTCGAGTGGCGACCACGAAACGGAAGACGCAGCGTAGGCCGGCCCCCCACTCGGTGGACCGACGACCTGGTACACTTAATAGCCCAATTTAATTGTGAGCTAGTTAAAATGCATAGAAACACAAATTGGTCGAGATTGACTTTCCCAATGATCAGTTCGTTAAAACTTTGTTAACAATCGGCAAATTCAACTCGATTTCATGTTCTGATGAATACGATAACTTATATTGATTGCTTTTATGCGGAGGTACTATAATAAAATATATTTTGTCACGAGGGACTAAAATAATGTATTTACGGCGAGAGTGATTGTTTGAATCCAAAGCAAAGCGAAGGAATCCTAAGCGTAGTGAGGCATTCAAAGTATGTCGCTCAAGGTGAGGCTGCTGTATACGCGGACTCACTACCTCGCTTTTGAAGATATTAAATAACTGAATTTACTTACGAAAAATCTGGCTAAACTATGTTCTCATGAATAACATTACAAATGTTCAACAAAAATATAGGTGGAACGTTACACTCGCGCGGCAAATTCAAATTTTCTTGCGTTCTTTTGCCAATAATAGCCTAATTACTCAACGTGATTACATGAAAACTAATATTGCGCAAATAAATAGAATGTATCAACATCTGGTGAACGACTAGCTCGTCACGTCATTCAATCACATTAAAAAAAAACTAAAAGCAATTGAAAAGTACCTACATTTCCAATTTACCAAATACCAAGTATGTGTGTTCTTACGCTAACTGAAATAAACCGCGCCAGAAGTAGGTAGCAACCAATTTATTTACCCAATTCCATTGCAAGCCATAGATTAAATAAGACAGAACGAGTTAACCCCGCAAACGATGTTTATGCCGGATTTATTAGCTGGGGGAATGAGTGCTACAATTGCTGTAATCGTAGATTTTGGCGGGGAAGATGTTATGTTGTTGCTTTTTCCAAGGTCGGAACGCAACTCCCACTAGGGACGCTGGATAGGATTTAGGGTCCAATTGATTCGCATGCCAAAATGTCAAATTGATTGATTGTATCTATAACATACATGTGTCAGCATAATGTATATTAAAATGAGCAGGTGCCAGAATGTATACGTTATTTATTTATTTATTATTTATTTAATTCTTTATGCACAAAACGTGTACAAAGGTGGACTTAATGCTAACAGCATTTTCTACCAGTCAACCAAGGTGTGCAGAAAAGAAGTAGATTAGGCGTGCACAAAAGGAGATAGCAAAATTGGTGATCATACAAAAAAAAATATAAGTACTTAAAGTATTAACTACTGAGATACAAGTATATACATATAATTTTATGAATTTAATAAAATACAGACATTACAGTTAATATGTGAAATAGTAATAAGGTGTAGTGCGTGTGCGAGTGCCGATTGCGAGCCGGTTGGCCGGGTCTTCCTCCCCCGTACTCCGTGGCCCGCGGACGCTAGCAGCTTCTCATATATGGCGTAAACAACCATGATGTTTGAACGTTTTAACAGTTTAACGTTTTGACTGTTACACATTTTGATCATGATACAATCAATTATTTTGGCATGTGAACCAATTGGACCCTAAATCACGGATGGCGCTTGAAGAAGAAGACCTCTTCCTGATTAATGCTGCCCTGGTACACTGGTACCCCGTTACTTTGGCAAAACAACATGAAAGCACTTATAATTTTATAATTATGGGATATCCCATAATTATGAAATTGTAAGCGCTTTTCTGGGAATGAGTTTGACTGTTTTTTTTTCATTTCCGTAAGAGCACTGATCGGTTTGTTTTCTGTCGTTGCTCTTGCTCTTACGCATAACTTGTGCTCATTTGAGAGTAAGTAGGTGCCTCTAATAACCGACTACATTTCTCTTCTTCAAAACACGAGCATGAAATTTAGAAATTAGGGCTCAAAAACCAGCCCCCCGCATCCGGGAGGAATAGTTATTTTCACCTCACTAACTCGGAAAGATTCTCTTTTTTTTTTAATTTTGGCTCCACACTTAGTGTATTTAGCCAGTGTTCAAGTATTGTAATTATTCATCGAGTTATGAAATATTTCACGTGTAAAGTCAAGTCTTCAAGTCGTAGTCACAGTCCAGTCTTAGTCAGGTAATCATAGTCCAGTCTAAGTCATACCCTAGTAAAGTGGTGGCGACTTTACTAGAAGCTTCTATGTCATTTTGGCAGCAACACGAAAAACCACGTTTCACTACATTATATCACTTGCCCACACTCATGCTCGTAATTCAGCACTTAATGCGTAAAACACCACCAATTTTAACCATTAACACTGGAAAAAGCACAAGTTTAGAAAAATAATACAATGAAACGACATGAACTTTTTCGAGTTCCCGCCAAAACTCCAAAGATTCTCTTTGTCATTCAAAATCTGGGCGCAAAAACGCATTTTAAACGCTAGCGTGGAAAGTGTTTTTAAAATTCGAACGTTTCTATTCAATAATTTTCTCGTCAAGAATTGAGGATTTAATCACAGATCTAACCTGCTTGATATTGCCAGTCCACTGAAAACTCCTAGAAAACTCACTAATACCATAGACTACCTCCTAAAAGATACAATCTTTTTCTCGTTCACGTTCTCGTTTTAGTTGTTTACCTGATGTTAAGCGTTACCGCCACCCATAGCAAATTAATAAGCTAATAATCTTTTCTTAGCCTTTTAGCTGTTTTTCATGCATTTTCCTCGCTGTAGTGAGGTGAAAAGTTGTGTGTTGCACTCGGCAGCAAACGATTTTCTGGGTCTCGTACCTTTGTATCCTTCGCTTGCTCAGGTTTCAATTCATGTACTCGCGCCAAAAGCCAACTTTGCAGCCTTGTATAACAAATAACTATTTTCCCCAACGTGTCTATCTCGATCCACTATCTAGAGCGATGGTGGCCGAGCAGTAGCATGTGCGCTTCGCAATCTTACGGCACCGGTTTCGATCCTCGGCCCTGCACCAATCACTTGTCTAGTAAGTTATGTGCAGTTTGTGATGCCATCGCTCCGTACCTCGGAGAGCACGTTAAGCTGTCGGGCCCGGTTGTCATAAGAGCATCTATGGCAATCGTTACGGGTATTCAGACGCCTTTTTTTTGAGGGGGGGAAATGCCCTCGCACTTCCCTGCCACCACGGGGGTGATGGCAGGGGGTATGTGGGACTCGTACCCACTGAAACCCCCCCGTGATCCGTCCGCCACCGGGATGGGGCAAGATAGGGTCGCGTTAGCATTCACTATCTCGCCCCGACGGTAGGCTCTTTTGGGCCTACCGTCGGTTCGAGGTCAGATGGCAGTTGCTCGTGTAATTCTGGTAGCTCGCCGCTACAGGTTAGATTGGGAGCCAGTCCCAGTAACAAATGGGAAATGGCAAAGAGGATGATGTGTGTATTCCGATCCCTAACATAGTTACTAACCATACCTACTATAGTAAAGTAACTCCCATTACTCCCGAGTTAAATATTAATTAGAAACGCTCATTATCACCCTGTAATAGGGTAGGAACGGCAATCACCAATGCCGCTATTCTATAGAGAAAAGATCTGTAAAAACGTAATGTTACGGGAATTTTCTGTATTAACGCGCTGTCCCATGGAGATTACCTTTAAAAACGCTACGCCATGGGGATTACACATCGGTTTAAAAATTGCCAGTTACGCTGATAGACTTTATCGAATTATTGAAAAAAGAGGTTTATAGAAAATGGAAAAGTCAATTTATAAAGCATTTTTTCTCATTCGAATACTTGCAGAAGACTTGATTGCTTATTCTACAGACAGACACAAATACCTACTATGTAGGTGAAAAATATTTTTTTAAGTATCTTCGTTCTTTAATTCGTCTTCATTTTTTTTTGTGTATGCATGATCAGCACTGGTGTCAGAACTTTTAAGCGTAACTGTAAATATCACTTTTTGCTGTAACGGTCACCCATCAACGTAATGACCGCAGCGAACGTGGCTTAGGGTGGGTTTTTTCACCGATAGTTAAGGGTAACCAATGGTTAAAAAATCTAACACCAATGGCCAAAATTTGTTAAAGTTTTTAACCATTGGTTACCTTAACTATTGGTGAAAAACCCACCCTTAGCCGTACTTCGCTATTAACTACTACAATAATACCAACTTTTACTAAATATATTAGCCACATTACCTACTTCAAAAATATTTTGACTATAATTATAAATATTTGACTATCTATCTATCTATTTATCTATAATTATAGATTATAGCCGCGCTATAGACAGTTACTCAAATATCTATTTTTGATAAAAAACACAAAGTCAGTATCTATAGCACACTATGGTTACTTTTTTGCTTTAGCTTAAACACCAGTGTTTAATTTTGTATTCGTCATTTCCAGTAATTTTTATCCGTGAATTTGTATCCAAAATCAGTTAAAGTGACCATCTGTTTGGGCTCCAGTAATTAAATTAACTCCCGTTCTTCTTTCCGCTTCGTATCCGGGTTTAATTGGGTATCTATTGGATTATCAAATTTAACATTATTGTTATGTGCTTTTTTACGATGTTTTGATCCAAAAAGAGTAAGTACACTTAGATATACATTTATCGTTATTCTTTTATTAAAAGGGCAACGTGCTTTAGGTATTCTTTAAAACTAGCTATGTTTTAAAGAATACGTAAACTTAGTAAAAAAAGCTCTAACAATAGATATTCTCTGTCAGTACATAATTATAGAGAATATCTTTTTTTCTTTTTTTTATTGTTAATGTTTCAGCGTTTGGCCACATCTCACCTGATGGTAAGTGTAGATGAAGCTTAAGGTGGGACACGCTTACCCAGAAGATACTTATTCACTCTGCTCTTGAATACGCCTAGATTTTACGTGGAAGGTAATACCATTTCGGGAAGCCAGTTCCATTCCTTAGATGTACGGATTATGAACGAACTTCCGAAACTATTTGTGCGAGCATGGGGCACGTTAGCGACATAAGGATGGAAGGCTTCACCACGTCTAGTTGTTCTATGACGGAATGGAGAAGATGGGATGAGATCATGGAGCTCCTGAGAAGACTCCCCAAAATGCAAACGGTATAAAACGGACAGACAAGTTACTTTTCTTCTTTTCTATCGTGATGACAGAGAATTTAAAACTATGTTTTAAGAATACTTAAAGGGCTTAGTAAAAAAAAGCTCTAACAATAGATATTCTCAATCAGTACATATAGAGAATATCTATTGTGATGATAGAGAATATATATTGTGATGACATAGAGCTTTTTTTTACTCTACGTCATCAGAATATTTGCTGGCTACAATGAGCCACACTCGCTCTCGTAAATAAAAATGTAGTAAAATTAAAAAGCAGGCGAATTAATTCGTTTGACTTTTAAACTCTATTACAGAACTGCAAACGTAAACGGCCGCAAGCGACATTATACACCATTAATTCCGTACGTGTGCTTACGACTCATTTTCCTTTTCGACGCGTTCGATTTTACGGAGTTAAGGGGAGGTGAAGAATAAGATTCGTCACATACGACACTGGCTGCTTCTTGGCTTGTCTGGGGTTTTACATCACCACAGTTGTTTCATTTTTGATGGACGTTAATTTGTCAAAATGGCATTTGTCAAAAAAATAACACAGATTTTGTCAACATAAATGCGACATGTATTGGTCACAACCCTCCAAAAAAAATTCAAAGTATCTTTAATTTACAGAATTAGACCTGTTAGAGTTTTATTATGAGTAGGTATAGATGTCTATTCTATACAAGCATTTCAAAATACAGGAATAGAAAGAGATACAAACGTGCAGTGACGTCAGTTCTTGCTCCTTCGCAGTACCTCATTACTAAGCTGTGGTAGCTTTACAAACAATCTCTTTGGCATGTGACGTCACTATCGTGCATTTTCATTGTAACTCTGGGAAAGCTCTGTTTTGCGAGTAAGGCAGAGGCGACGCCCCCTCCAGAAGCTTTAAAAGCTTATTACTCCGTAATGGAAAGAGACAGCTCAAACATGCAGTGACGTCAGAATTTGCTCTGTTTAGCGAGAAAAGGACAGGTGACGCGGGGGCATCACCTGTCCCTTTCTCACTAAACCAGGAGGGGTCCAGAAACTTCAAAAGCTGATTACTCCGTGATTTATTTACCGATATTACTATTTTTTTCAATTACTGCATTCATTTTTAACCTACTTTATTAAAATAATATTAAGTTGTTAATTTTTAATAGCAGGACACTGGCCTATATTTTAAACGTTTTATTTACCTACTCTGAAACAAAAGTTTAAAATAACCAATATCCGATCACCGCCTTAACTGATACTATTTACATATGCATGGATGTGGAATTGGATGCCAATTGAGTCACACGCGCACGCTTTGCTTTTCCATCTGACTTTAGTTAAGTATATTAAATGTTTTTGTCTGTAAATGGACTTGTCTTGGAGACCTGGTGTTTTGTGTTTCGAAAATAATTATAAGAAAGAATTTACCCCGATAAGTACCTACAATCTAACCACCAAACCGATACTAAAGTCACCGATATAGCTTTGAGAATTAGTTGAAGTGGCAATGCAGGTTGAAGTGGCAGGCCACATCGCTCGTAGAACTGACAACCGATGGGGAAGAAAGTTTCTCGAGTGGCGACCACGTACCGGAAGACGCAGCGTAGACCCCCTACTAGGTGGACCGATAACCTGGTCAGAACCGCGGGGAGCCGATGGATGCAGGAGGTAAGCAGCCGCGCTCAAAGTGGCGCTCTTTGGGGGAGGCCTATGTTCAGCAGTGGCGGATGATGATGATGATGAAGGACAATCTGGTGCCCTTCAAGTCGCGAGTGGATAGGTATTTTCCAGGCAAGCATGAACCATCGTAGACAGCGTCGTCACTCTCCGTCAGGTGAGATTGCGGTCAAATGCGGGCGCCTACAAAGTAATATAAAAAAAAATGTGGGGGAAAATTTTACCTATCTCGTGTGGTCTCTGACCATTAGAGGGACTAGGACTTAATGCTAACAGCATTTTCTACCAGTCAACCAAGGTGTGCAGAAAAGAAGTAGATTAGGCGTGCACAAAAGGAGATAGCAAAATTGGTGATCATACAAAAAAAAATATAAGTACTTAAAGTATTAACTACTGAGATACAAGTATATACATATAATTTTATGAATTTAATAAAATACAGACATTACAGTTAATATGTGAAATAGTAATAAGGTGTAGTGCGTGTGCGAGTGCCGATTGCGAGCCGGTTGGCCGGGTCTTCCTCCCCCGTACTCCGTGGCCCGCGGACGCTAGCAGCTTCTCATATATGGCGTAAACAACCATGATGTTTGAACGTTTTAACAGTTTAACGTTTTGACTGTTACACATTTTGATCATGATACAATCAATTATTTTGGCATGTGAACCAATTGGACCCTAAATCACGGATGGCGCTTGAAGAAGAAGACCTCTTCCTGATTAATGCTGCCCTGGTACACTGGTACCCCGTTACTTTGGCAAAACAACATGAAAGCACTTATAATTTTATAATTATGGGATATCCCATAATTATGAAATTGTAAGCGCTTTTCTGGGAATGAGTTTGACTGTTTTTTTTTCATTTCCGTAAGAGCACTGATCGGTTTGTTTTCTGTCGTTGCTCTTGCTCTTACGCATAACTTGTGCTCATTTGAGAGTAAGTAGGTGCCTCTAATAACCGACTACATTTCTCTTCTTCAAAACACGAGCATGAAATTTAGAAATTAGGGCTCAAAAACCAGCCCCCCGCATCCGGGAGGAATAGTTATTTTCACCTCACTAACTCGGAAAGATTCTCTTTTTTTTTTAATTTTGGCTCCACACTTAGTGTATTTAGCCAGTGTTCAAGTATTGTAATTATTCATCGAGTTATGAAATATTTCACGTGTAAAGTCAAGTCTTCAAGTCGTAGTCACAGTCCAGTCTTAGTCAGGTAATCATAGTCCAGTCTAAGTCATACCCTAGTAAAGTGGTGGCGACTTTACTAGAAGCTTCTATGTCATTTTGGCAGCAACACGAAAAACCACGTTTCACTACATTATATCACTTGCCCACACTCATGCTCGTAATTCAGCACTTAATGCGTAAAACACCACCAATTTTAACCATTAACACTGGAAAAAGCACAAGTTTAGAAAAATAATACAATGAAACGACATGAACTTTTTCGAGTTCCCGCCAAAACTCCAAAGATTCTCTTTGTCATTCAAAATCTGGGCGCAAAAACGCATTTTAAACGCTAGCGTGGAAAGTGTTTTTAAAATTCGAACGTTTCTATTCAATAATTTTCTCGTCAAGAATTGAGGATTTAATCACAGATCTAACCTGCTTGATATTGCCAGTCCACTGAAAACTCCTAGAAAACTCACTAATACCATAGACTACCTCCTAAAAGATACAATCTTTTTCTCGTTCACGTTCTCGTTTTAGTTGTTTACCTGATGTTAAGCGTTACCGCCACCCATAGCAAATTAATAAGCTAATAATCTTTTCTTAGCCTTTTAGCTGTTTTTCATGCATTTTCCTCGCTGTAGTGAGGTGAAAAGTTGTGTGTTGCACTCGGCAGCAAACGATTTTCTGGGTCTCGTACCTTTGTATCCTTCGCTTGCTCAGGTTTCAATTCATGTACTCGCGCCAAAAGCCAACTTTGCAGCCTTGTATAACAAATAACTATTTTCCCCAACGTGTCTATCTCGATCCACTATCTAGAGCGATGGTGGCCGAGCAGTAGCATGTGCGCTTCGCAATCTTACGGCACCGGTTTCGATCCTCGGCCCTGCACCAATCACTTGTCTAGTAAGTTATGTGCAGTTTGTGATGCCATCGCTCCGTACCTCGGAGAGCACGTTAAGCTGTCGGGCCCGGTTGTCATAAGAGCATCTATGGCAATCGTTACGGGTATTCAGACGCCTTTTTTTTGAGGGGGGGAAATGCCCTCGCACTTCCCTGCCACCACGGGGGTGATGGCAGGGGGTATGTGGGACTCGTACCCACTGAAACCCCCCCGTGATCCGTCCGCCACCGGGATGGGGCAAGATAGGGTCGCGTTAGCATTCACTATCTCGCCCCGACGGTAGGCTCTTTTGGGCCTACCGTCGGTTCGAGGTCAGATGGCAGTTGCTCGTGTAATTCTGGTAGCTCGCCGCTACAGGTTAGATTGGGAGCCAGTCCCAGTAACAAATGGGAAATGGCAAAGAGGATGATGTGTGTATTCCGATCCCTAACATAGTTACTAACCATACCTACTATAGTAAAGTAACTCCCATTACTCCCGAGTTAAATATTAATTAGAAACGCTCATTATCACCCTGTAATAGGGTAGGAACGGCAATCACCAATGCCGCTATTCTATAGAGAAAAGATCTGTAAAAACGTAATGTTACGGGAATTTTCTGTATTAACGCGCTGTCCCATGGAGATTACCTTTAAAAACGCTACGCCATGGGGATTACACATCGGTTTAAAAATTGCCAGTTACGCTGATAGACTTTATCGAATTATTGAAAAAAGAGGTTTATAGAAAATGGAAAAGTCAATTTATAAAGCATTTTTTCTCATTCGAATACTTGCAGAAGACTTGATTGCTTATTCTACAGACAGACACAAATACCTACTATGTAGGTGAAAAATATTTTTTTAAGTATCTTCGTTCTTTAATTCGTCTTCATTTTTTTTTGTGTATGCATGATCAGCACTGGTGTCAGAACTTTTAAGCGTAACTGTAAATATCACTTTTTGCTGTAACGGTCACCCATCAACGTAATGACCGCAGCGAACGTGGCTTAGGGTGGGTTTTTTCACCGATAGTTAAGGGTAACCAATGGTTAAAAAATCTAACACCAATGGCCAAAATTTGTTAAAGTTTTTAACCATTGGTTACCTTAACTATTGGTGAAAAACCCACCCTTAGCCGTACTTCGCTATTAACTACTACAATAATACCAACTTTTACTAAATATATTAGCCACATTACCTACTTCAAAAATATTTTGACTATAATTATAAATATTTGACTATCTATCTATCTATTTATCTATAATTATAGATTATAGCCGCGCTATAGACAGTTACTCAAATATCTATTTTTGATAAAAAACACAAAGTCAGTATCTATAGCACACTATGGTTACTTTTTTGCTTTAGCTTAAACACCAGTGTTTAATTTTGTATTCGTCATTTCCAGTAATTTTTATCCGTGAATTTGTATCCAAAATCAGTTAAAGTGACCATCTGTTTGGGCTCCAGTAATTAAATTAACTCCCGTTCTTCTTTCCGCTTCGTATCCGGGTTTAATTGGGTATCTATTGGATTATCAAATTTAACATTATTGTTATGTGCTTTTTTACGATGTTTTGATCCAAAAAGAGTAAGTACACTTAGATATACATTTATCGTTATTCTTTTATTAAAAGGGCAACGTGCTTTAGGTATTCTTTAAAACTAGCTATGTTTTAAAGAATACGTAAACTTAGTAAAAAAAGCTCTAACAATAGATATTCTCTGTCAGTACATAATTATAGAGAATATCTTTTTTTCTTTTTTTTATTGTTAATGTTTCAGCGTTTGGCCACATCTCACCTGATGGTAAGTGTAGATGAAGCTTAAGGTGGGACACGCTTACCCAGAAGATACTTATTCACTCTGCTCTTGAATACGCCTAGATTTTACGTGGAAGGTAATACCATTTCGGGAAGCCAGTTCCATTCCTTAGATGTACGGATTATGAACGAACTTCCGAAACTATTTGTGCGAGCATGGGGCACGTTAGCGACATAAGGATGGAAGGCTTCACCACGTCTAGTTGTTCTATGACGGAATGGAGAAGATGGGATGAGATCATGGAGCTCCTGAGAAGACTCCCCAAAATGCAAACGGTATAAAACGGACAGACAAGTTACTTTTCTTCTTTTCTATCGTGATGACAGAGAATTTAAAACTATGTTTTAAGAATACTTAAAGGGCTTAGTAAAAAAAAGCTCTAACAATAGATATTCTCAATCAGTACATATAGAGAATATCTATTGTGATGATAGAGAATATATATTGTGATGACATAGAGCTTTTTTTTACTCTACGTCATCAGAATATTTGCTGGCTACAATGAGCCACACTCGCTCTCGTAAATAAAAATGTAGTAAAATTAAAAAGCAGGCGAATTAATTCGTTTGACTTTTAAACTCTATTACAGAACTGCAAACGTAAACGGCCGCAAGCGACATTATACACCATTAATTCCGTACGTGTGCTTACGACTCATTTTCCTTTTCGACGCGTTCGATTTTACGGAGTTAAGGGGAGGTGAAGAATAAGATTCGTCACATACGACACTGGCTGCTTCTTGGCTTGTCTGGGGTTTTACATCACCACAGTTGTTTCATTTTTGATGGACGTTAATTTGTCAAAATGGCATTTGTCAAAAAAATAACACAGATTTTGTCAACATAAATGCGACATGTATTGGTCACAACCCTCCAAAAAAAATTCAAAGTATCTTTAATTTACAGAATTAGACCTGTTAGAGTTTTATTATGAGTAGGTATAGATGTCTATTCTATACAAGCATTTCAAAATACAGGAATAGAAAGAGATACAAACGTGCAGTGACGTCAGTTCTTGCTCCTTCGCAGTACCTCATTACTAAGCTGTGGTAGCTTTACAAACAATCTCTTTGGCATGTGACGTCACTATCGTGCATTTTCATTGTAACTCTGGGAAAGCTCTGTTTTGCGAGTAAGGCAGAGGCGACGCCCCCTCCAGAAGCTTTAAAAGCTTATTACTCCGTAATGGAAAGAGACAGCTCAAACATGCAGTGACGTCAGAATTTGCTCTGTTTAGCGAGAAAAGGACAGGTGACGCGGGGGCATCACCTGTCCCTTTCTCACTAAACCAGGAGGGGTCCAGAAACTTCAAAAGCTGATTACTCCGTGATTTATTTACCGATATTACTATTTTTTTCAATTACTGCATTCATTTTTAACCTACTTTATTAAAATAATATTAAGTTGTTAATTTTTAATAGCAGGACACTGGCCTATATTTTAAACGTTTTATTTACCTACTCTGAAACAAAAGTTTAAAATAACCAATATCCGATCACCGCCTTAACTGATACTATTTACATATGCATGGATGTGGAATTGGATGCCAATTGAGTCACACGCGCACGCTTTGCTTTTCCATCTGACTTTAGTTAAGTATATTAAATGTTTTTGTCTGTAAATGGACTTGTCTTGGAGACCTGGTGTTTTGTGTTTCGAAAATAATTATAAGAAAGAATTTACCCCGATAAGTACCTACAATCTAACCACCAAACCGATACTAAAGTCACCGATATAGCTTTGAGAATTAGTTGAAGTGGCAATGCAGGTTGAAGTGGCAGGCCACATCGCTCGTAGAACTGACAACCGATGGGGAAGAAAGTTTCTCGAGTGGCGACCACGTACCGGAAGACGCAGCGTAGACCCCCTACTAGGTGGACCGATAACCTGGTCAGAACCGCGGGGAGCCGATGGATGCAGGAGGTAAGCAGCCGCGCTCAAAGTGGCGCTCTTTGGGGGAGGCCTATGTTCAGCAGTGGCGGATGATGATGATGATGAAGGACAATCTGGTGCCCTTCAAGTCGCGAGTGGATAGGTATTTTCCAGGCAAGCATGAACCATCGTAGACAGCGTCGTCACTCTCCGTCAGGTGAGATTGCGGTCAAATGCGGGCGCCTACAAAGTAATATAAAAAAAAATGTGGGGGAAAATTTTACCTATCTCGTGTGGTCTCTGACCATTAGAGGGACTAGACAATTTGGAAAAAGGAGACATGAGAATTTTTTCTAAATATTTATTAAAATGTAGCTCGAAAAATACAGAAATAATATTATTCATACCTATGTCAATATTTAGGCATGAAGTATAAAATAGACTTTGGTGTTATTTGAAACCCTAAACAAATATGTGTAACAACCTAAAACAATAAACGAGCTATGGAAAAAGCTAGGGTTTTCTTGCGAGCTTAGGGTTTCCTTGCGAGATAAAATCCGAAATGAGGAGATCCGCGAGAGAACTAAAGTCACCGAACAAGCTCTCACAATAGGCTAGATGACTATTATTTTTTTATTCCATAATTTAATAATGTTCCTCAAAAAATAAACAGTCGTGAAAACAAAATTAAATATCTCAAAAATTACAAAGTTACAAGCATTTTAAAATACAGGAATAGAAAGAGACAGCTCAAACATGCAGTGACGTCAGAGTTTGCTCTGTTTAGCGAGAAAAAAAAGGGTGACGCGGGGGCGTCACCTGTCCCTTTCTCGCTAAGCCAGGAGGGGTCCAGAAACTTTAAAAGCTTATTACTCCGTGATTTATTTACCGATTTTACTTATGTTTTCAATTATTGCATTCATTTTTAACCTACTTTATGGAAATAATATTTACTTGTTCATTTTTAATAGCAGGCAACTAGCCTATTAAAAAAATAGTTCATTACAAATAAATATTTTTTTTTATGTAATCGAATGACGTGATCAGCTAGTCGTTCGCCTGATTTTAAGCAACACGGCCGCTCATAACAGATTGCAGTGTCACTCGGAACTCTAAATTAAAGTTTCGCGTGACACCGCGCACTGCGCACGTCATCCGGAGACATCTCACAGTCTATAAAAGTTTTCCAGACTGTGAGATCAGTTCGTAAAGTCCCATTTGCCCAGTAATTTCACTAGCTACAATGCCCTCCAAACCGGAACACAGTAGTGCTTGCACACTTCTGCTTGGCGGCAGAATAACTGGCAAAGCGGTGGTACCTACTAAGACGAACTTTGCAGAAAAGTCCTACCACCTAGCAAAAAAAGAAAAATCAAAGATGATGATGACTATGAAACATCTCATTAATAACTTACAAATCAAGCTGTTATGAGTCACTAATTGAAAAGTGTCGTATCTCGAAAATGGACCATTCAAAAGTGAACCCTGCCCTCTACATATTAAGATACATGCGCCGTGCTCGGCATTTCGCATGGCAAGAATAGTAATAGACAAGATAATCGTATTAGGTACTGTTACATATTCTGTGCTATTACAAGGAAGTTGCCTCCACTGGGGCTTGTTGCCTAGCTCTTGGACAATGGACATACGACACGAATATTCACTTAACTACATTTGATATTATCAGCTGCTAATACTGTTGTTAGGAGGGCCATCAACGGCCCAATTATTGGCCAATGTTGGCGTTGGTGTTTGACATGGTGGCCGATATTGGACGAACGGAAACTTGGGTAAAGTATAAGCTACCTACAAACGTTGGATCATGCCATCAGCCCAGGCCCCAATTGTACAAACCGACAAATCATAATAAACCTACATTATTAGTCAATATGACTGACAGTCATCAAATCAAATCAAATTAAGTTATCAGTCACGTATAGTATTTCTGTTATATAAAACGCAGGTTTGGCGTATTCGACTGACATTTAATTTTGTAGGTATGATTTGTCGCTTTGAAATAGGGGCCAATACCTATGTTCCCGCGCTGGGACACAGCCCTTCTCACAGGCGAATTTGTAGCTCATAATCCAACACTGGTCAAGTGCTGGTCAGCAGATGACACATCGAATTTTTTTCATGCCCTCGAATTTTGTGATTCCTAGATTTACGTGGTCCATTTTTGGCCGTCGCTTACCATCAAAAGACATGCCGGTTTTCTCAAGATTTTTTTTTACAGTTGTAAGTAGAAGTGCAAATTGCAAACATCACTTATTAGTTACTAGCGGCTCGCCCCGTCTTCGCACGGGTATTATAGCTATCGCAGCGTACGCGATGTTAAAGATTATTTAAGTCATTTTTTACACCTTACATTATTGGAATTTAGTAAGGATCCCTAAATTTTTTGTAGATATAATATAGCCTATGTCATCCGGGGATAGTGTAGCTTCCCAACAGTGAAAGAATTTTCCAAATCGGTTCAGTAGTTTTGGAGCATATTCAATGCAAACAAACAAACAAACAAATCTTTCCTCTTTATAATATTGTCATAGATGTTATAGAATTAGATTATAGATAGCGCAAATTGCACACATCACTTATTAGTTGTATAGGTACGAGCAGGATTTGAACCAAACCTAAGAAAATAAATCCAGGATTTTTTTTGCAGAATTACTTGTCTTCCACCTGTCATGAAACAATTCCATGACTCAAGAACAAACTTGAGCTAAGTTAACCATCTCAACTAGTAACTACTAGGGTACAACAGCAGGGTTTGTTGTAAACCGCTTCCGGCCCACTCAGCTCCGTTCAACGCGAGTATTTGCTTAGCTAACTTTGATTTACCTAACTCAGTCCTATTAACTTTGTGGACTAAAATTACAATTACAGTTAGTACCAGTCCGCCAAATTAAGTTAAAGTTGCAAATATACCTATTTAGTAGTGAACATAGGCCTCCCCCACAGAGCGCCGCTCAAAGTGGCGCTCTGTGGGGGAGGCCTATG
Source organism: Ennomos quercinarius (assembly GCA_910589525.2). Lineage (NCBI taxonomy): Eukaryota > Metazoa > Arthropoda > Insecta > Lepidoptera > Geometridae > Ennomos > Ennomos quercinarius. Next base: position 6,426,146 of record OU342513.1, on the reverse strand, counting down.
TTCAGCAGTAGACGTCTTCAGGCTGTTGCTGATGATGATGAGGTTCTAAACATAATAATATAACATAGAACAAAATAGAGCTTTATAATGAACTAACTGACCCACCCCGGCTTCGCATGGGTTGTCAGTTTTACGCCCTAACCATGTTCATGGGAAGAGGGAAGCGAAAGGGAAAAAGATACGGGGAAAGGATGAATGGTAAGGACGGTAATAGAAGGGAGGCAAGCGACGCCTGCCCTCCTTCGCCGGCCTTCCCTTCTCCCTTCCCTTCGACAGGATGAGTAATAGTGGCTTCATTTTATCTCTCTAGAGATCTGCACTGATGTGCCATGAAAGTAACAAAAGGATTAAATTGAATAACTTCGTCATTTTTCAAGATATTGAAATAAATATTTAGCAACATTCATTGTTACCGTATTTCAATCTTATACAAACCAAAAATTAATTGAATAAAAAATATTTTTTAATGCTTCATACAACCCGCACTTGGCCATTTTAGAAAACGTAAAGTATCCATGTTATTCTGAAAAATTAGCTCTAACCATGGCCCTTCAGCGAAATCCGTGCAGTACTTTTAGCGTGATGCGTGTTCAAAGGGATAGACAGACGACCAAAAATAAAATTGTGTTCACTTCTAAATCCATAACAAAACGTAATGTAATCAAAAAAAATGTCATTGCGAGTAAAATTTTATTATAGTCAAACTAATATGTTATTATTTTCTTCGTATTACATATTGACTCTTTTGTGAAGTCGTCCTTCTCTCTCCAAATTTGCTGCGCCCGACGGGGTCCATAATGAGCCTACTTAAATAATTTTATACTTATTCCACCTATGTACACTATGGAAGCAATAAAATATCTGAATCTGAATCTAATTAAAATTTTCAAAAGTTTTTTTAAGTTTTGAAATAAAAGTTGACTAAATTTTCAAAATATTCAATGTACAGATTTGTGTTATTGGGGTCTTATTTTGTTACAACCATCACGAAAATGTCTAGAAGTCCCCATACTGAAAGATGGGGCGTCTGACCGAAATATTTCCCAGAAATCAACTGCCCTCAGAAACGTCCCGAACCCCCCAGGAACTTATTCAAATAAAATTCTGACTTATTCAAATAAAAAAACTGTTATTCAAATAAAACGAGCATAAATCTGAAGCAACGTTCTAACTCGATATAGAAGATTACTAACTAACCCAGTTAGTGCTTATACAGATCTCAGATATCGGCAAGTAGGTCACGCTCCCTATACCTCGAGACCTAAGTATCTAGAAATCTAGGTTTAGGTATCTAGGTAGGTGCAATTTGGCGTGGAACTCGAGGAGGAAGCTGGACGGGCCGTGTGGTGTGGGATAAGTTACAAGAGGATATTATTATTTATTTTAGGAGTTGGCTATTTGGCACAGGCATTGCCATTCAATGGAGCAATGCCACCAGCATTTTGTGCACGTTGCCTATTGGTAACGGCTTCTTAACTAAGTTTACCTACTGCATTTTCATTTTATTTATTCAACTTTGGTGAACCTATATTAATATTAATATATGTAATATTATTGAATTAATTGTAATTATTGCTTGAAAGTAATAATAATTTTAGAAGAAAAGTGTAGCTCAACAGTAGCTTGAGAAGTTTTGTCCGACGTGACGGACCCTGGTTCAAATCCCGGTCGACATCGCACCAATTTTTCAAGTGGGTTTTAGCGGGAACGCGGAAAAGTTTACGTCGTTTCATTGTATTATTTTTCAAAACTTGTGCTTTTTCCCGTGTTAATCTTTAAAATTGGTGGCGTTTTACGCATTAAGTGCTGAATTACAAGCATGAATGTGGGCAAGTAATATAATATAGTGAAACGTGGTTTTTCGTATTGCTTCCAAAATTCCATAGAACCTTCTAGTAAAGTTGCCACCACTTCACTAGGGCATGACTTAGACTGGACTATGACCACCCAGACTATGACTAAGGTTTGACGTTACGTGAAATATTCCATAACACGATGAAAAATTACAATACTTGACACTGGTTAAATACACTGTGTGTGGAGCCAAAATATAAGTACAGTATACAGTATAAATCGTCTGTCTACTGTAAATCTATATTATTATTTGTGTCTGTTGCAAATAAATACTTTTTTCTTTCTTTTTCTTTTTCTATAAGAAAAAAAACTTTTCAAGTTATGTGGTTTTCCTCTTACGCCAGTGATGGAAACTGGCATGTTCAAGAATCAAAAAGTTAGTGAATATGTTGTCACCAACCTCCCCGCACTAGCCGGCGTGGTGGACTATAACTGCACTCTCAGCCCTTGCATGTGGTTACTCTCCGAGTTCCCCGATCTCAGAGGCCCCGTCCTCTGGGTGGACAGGAACAAAAAATACGTAGGTACTTCGTATTTAACTCTTACGAATTCATTCCTGTATTTATTTATTTTATTTGGCACACAAAACAGAATATAACCAAATGCAAGAACAAGAAACAAAAATACATACATTTTGAGCTAGGTTATATCCCAAAACATGTGTACACATCATGATTAACATAACTGTTATTAGAATATTTAGTAAAAATAGTTAACTAAGTACATTTCTTATGGTATCGATTTGAATCTTAAATGCAAAATAATCATTCAAAGTTCCGAAATAATAGCTCAAACGACTCTTTTAAATTTTGCTAGATTTTGATTTAAAATGTCAATGGAGCTGTGGTGTTCCTTCAGGATGTCGTTATACTGCCGACACATTCTAACCAAAGGTTTGTAGTATGAAGTATATTTTTTTATATAGTGCTTAGGTTTATGTTTGGCCACCAACTCGTCTTACGGTAAGCGATGGTGTGGCCGAAGATGTAGCTTGCAAACCTAATTTATTTATTAGGTACTTTTATGTTTTGTTTTCTCATCATTTAATCTCTGAATCTTATAAATTGGACCAAAGCAGCTCACAGTTGAAACTCTATTCTAGACATTTATCTATCCGGCTCGACGTTCAAAACTTTAATATGAGACTGGCTATCAAAACGGAGTTAAATGGGATTTTTAAATAACGGCATTTATTTAAGGCGTTGGTTTTTAATATTTTTATGGAATACAGACAATAACTTCTCTCTTCTGTTTCATAATTATCTCTTTTGTTCAGCATTTTTGAAGGGTTGCGGGTGAAACTAACCAATAAATAACCTGCCAAGTGCAAGTCGGACTCGCGCGCGAAGGGTTCCGTACCATTATCTATCCCTGCTATCTAGTGTTGAGTAGCAGTACTATTTCAAGCAGCACCATCTATGACTCATCTGGTAAACGAGCAAAAAAATCATGTTTGTTGTACCTATGGGAGCCCCTTTAAATATTTGTCATTCTATTTTTTAGTATTTTTTGTTGTAGTTGCAACAGAAATACATCATTTGTGAAAATTTCACCTGTCTAACTATTACGGTTCGTGAGATACAGCCTGGTGACAGACGGACAGACAGACAGACAGACAGCGGAGCCTTAGTAATAGGGTGGTGGATTATGGTCTACATTCTCCATGAGAAAAAGCCCGTGTCCAAGTAGAGTAGAGTATATCTAGCACTTTCATCATCAACAGCCTGAAGACGTCCACTGCCGAACATAGGCCTCCTCCACAGAGCGCCACATTCAGTGACTGCTCGCCTTCTGCATCCATCGGCTCCGCGCGGTTTTCACTAAATCGTTGGTCCACTGCGTCTTCCGGTTCATGATCGCCACATGAGAACCTATCTTCCCCATCAGTTATCAGCACTAATCTAGCACTTTGGCAATTTCAAATGCAGAGTTAACTTCATTCCAAGATAATAACCAAATCATATATTCCATCCATAAGGCGTCGTGCTAAGATATAAAGCTGATTTACTATTCAAAAAACGTTCAAAGCACACCCCAGAGTGGAATCCTGTGAAGCCACGCGTATCGAGAACCAGGGTATAAAATAATAAAATGATCTTCATCCGGCCTAGATAAAGACTGAGTTCCAACTAAAATGGCCATCAAATTTTTTTTTTTTTTTTTTTTTTTTTTTTTTATGCGATATAATGATGTGACGAGCTAGTCGTTCACCTGGTGTTAAGCAACACGGCCGCCCATAACAGTTGCAGTGTCACTCGGAACTTTAAAACAATAAAGTTTCGCGTGACACTGCACTGCGCACGTCATCCTGAGACATCACACAGTCTAGTAATCAGATTACTAGACTGAATGATCAAATCATAAAGTCTCATTTGCCCAGTAATTTCACTAGCTACAATGCCCTTCAAACCGGAACACAGTAGTGCTTGCACACTACTGCTTGCTCACTACTATTTATGTGCAGGTCCTATCTGTTCTAATAACTATCTGCTAAATTAAACTCTTACCTAGACTATGTACTATAAAAAAGAATCGTACCTTATGCTAGTAATGTCGTGAATTAGTTAATTACTACCTATTTTTTAACAATTAAGCAAAGACTTCTATGTATACAATATTTTGAATGTCTACTGCTACTGGCCTTTTACATCCAACAGCTTTCCCCAGCTTTGATTAAATCCTTTGTTATTTGATGCTGCCCTACACTATGTCTTCTGGTTCGTGGTCGCCACTCGAAAGTCGAGAACATTCTTCCCCATCCCTTGTGGATTCGTTAATGTACTTTAAAAAGCTCGGTGGGATTCGACTTTAATCCGGATGCCTATCAAAATTTCACTAAAATCTCAGGTGTTTCAAACGTTCTGTAAAATTTTGGAGATAGATGTAAATTTATGTAGAAATAAACATTTTCAAAGGCAGCGTTCGTTTATATGCTGAAAATTCTTCATCATCATCATCATCAACAGCCTGAAGACGTCCACTGCTGAACATAGGCCTCCCCCAGAGCACGCCACCTTGAGCGGCTGCTCGCCTCCTGCATCCATCGGCTCCCCGCGGCTTTCACCAGGTCGTCGGTCCACCGAGTGGGGGGCCGGCCTACGCTGCGTCTTCCGGTTCGTGGTCGCCACTCGAGAACCTTTCTTCCCCATCGGTTGTCAGTTCTACGAGCGATGTGGCCTGCCCATTGCCACTTCAACTTACTAACTCTAAGAGCTATATCGGTCACTTTGAAAATTCTTACTTGATCCTAAATATTTTAAGACTGCCAACTACAATTTTTTAGGTACATAAAGACCACTTCTCAAAATATCCATTTGCAATGCCACATCTAAAATTGTCAGTTTCCCAAAACTGCCCCCAAATTGTCCGTTACTCAAAATGACCACATCTCAAAATTTCTCTATCTCAAAATTTCCGTGCCCTAAATGCCCGTGTCCCTTAAATGTTACTTAACAACTTTTGCTCCACCGTTTTTTTTTTCAAACTTTTCTCCAATGTAACTTCGCTTAAAAAGCTGTTATTTGCTCTTTTTTCATATTAGGTATTAATACAGACTACAGAGATTATTATTCTGTTTCATTGAGTATTGATCCGCATTATGATTATTTTTTTATATGTATTAACGCCAAATTAAAATAACCGGCCAAGTGCGAGTCAGTCGCGTCCACGAAGGGTGCCGTACCATTATCTATAAAAACGACCAAAAAAAGTCACGTTTGTTGTATAGGAGCTCCTTTAAATACTTATCTTATTCTGTTTTTTAGTATTTGTTGTCATAGCGGCAACAGAAATACATCATCTGTGAAAATTTCAACTATCTGACTATCACGGTTCATGAGATACAGCCTGGTGACACATGGACAGACAGACAGACAGCACAGCCTTAGTAATAGGGTCCGTTTTACCCTTTGGGTACGGAACCATAAAAATAACAAAAAAAATGTGAAAAAGTTCTTGAATTTTTGAAAGATGTAGAACAAAAGTTGTTTGTTGCAATTATGAGAATTATCACCTAAATGATTTTGGTGACTTAAAGTAACCCTAAATATTATTAGGGAGTAAGTAAGATAACATAACATTATGCCGACTAAAGCACCTAATCGCTTCTGAAATTCAGCAGTTCCATATCAAGCATCGTCTCAGTCGGATTCGCGTCACGTATCCATTCCACCCCAACTATTTATCTATTTCATCCCTTATTTTATTGAGCAATATCCACAATATGTCAGGATATGTTATTTTCGTAAACCGCTGTATTCGCGTGACCGGCGGGGGTGAAATCGTAAAACTATTCATAAATAGGCATTACTAGGGTAGGGGTTGAAACGAAGAAATTTTTGAAATGATAAAATATTCTTGTAAAAATATTTGTTACCAGAGTGTTTTTTTTTCCTAGAGTACCTTCCAACTGAAATAATATTACAATCTAGCCATATTTTGGCTAACAAGTAATTTAAATGTGATAAATTTCTAGAAACCTTATTATCTAAGAATGTCCAATAACACTTTTCTTATTGTCTGTATTAAGGGCTTGTGCAAGGCCAGCGCAAATTCAAGCCAAAGCCACAGAATAGATGTATAGTACTTGGCCAAAACGGGGATGAGCCAGGGGCCGAGCGGCAGGGGCGGTCTAAGTTAAACTGGTTCCAACGCGCAATAGTTTAGGTAATTTATTATTACACTGAATATAAAGGGTATTTTAAAAATCCGCTATACATAAGCTCTTCATTATATTTAGTTCAACTACTACACGAAGTTTCATGATCTTATTTAAAGTATTCATTGAATAATCGCTGTTTATTTGTACGGTTTGGAGGTAACTTTGTAATTTTTTCCTATCGAGAAAATTTTATTAATTCGTATTTTCACTATACATTTGCAGTAGCATTAGTCATGAACTTTACCATATATTCATTTCAAAGTCATTGTTGCAATATTGTTGACAGGACCCTGCATCAAGCTAAGCCATTTTAAGCATTTTGGCGTTGTATTGGCTCTTAAGGCGACGACACTTTGTTCTTGTGTTCTATTTGGATAGCACTGTACTATATTACACTAACTTGTGAAAAAATAATTAGAGTTAGCGATGGCATGAATGTGGGTTCCGACTGAAAATGAGTAGGTCATAATTATGACTGGTGTTTTCTGACCTAATATCATGGCGTCACACATTATATTTTTTGTATATTTCTTTTCAGCTTTTTTGTATATATTTTTCATGGTTTTTGTAGTATAACTGTTGCAGTCAAAACTCTTAAGTCAGTCTCACTTTCAATTTTTCAACTTTATGTTTAACTCTAACTTTATGTTTAATTGCGGTTGATTGGTTGTTTACGTAGTGTTGTTTAAAGTACACAATAGAATTGAAGTGAAACACATAAATAACCAGTCAACTAGCAAGTGTGATAATGCCTTGAAGCTTCTTCTTTTCTGACTTTTTCGTCGTCATAGCCCTTCCGACAGTTTCCCAACCAAAACAGTATATTTGAACATTCTATCAAAGTCAAAAACACCTCTTAATTTTTTTAAAGTAAGAATCAATTAATAATCACGACAGAATAATCTTACCTGCACTTATGTTTGGATTCTCTTTTCGAGATATTCAGTAGAATTTTTACTATTTTCCTATGTCTGACATTGAACAACAACAACAAAAACAACATACAAAACACACAACACACACACACACACAACAACGCACATTCAACTTTATCTTTCTTTTTTTAGTATACGTTTGGAGCTTCTCTATTCTTGATTATCAAAGCCCCAGAAGAAAAATCTTCTTTATGTATTCCCTATAATCGCTTTTTTGCCTAACCATCACATACATAGATGCTGGACTAAAACTACAATTCCCTGTATCTATGGACCCAGGAACTACGAGGACCAACACCTGGACTCAAAACAAGTAGGTACTGAGCTCTACGCTGACAAAACCTTCGGTTCATTTTCTATGTAAAGATTGTAGTTTACGGTACAATAAAATTACTGTAATTTTATTGTGGCCGGTATCAAACGGTTGGAAGTTTATAGCTCCCTGTGTGGGTTGTGTTTCTATGGACGTACGTTCATGGTTGTTTCTTTTTGCGCAGCGTCATTTCTTGTACGTGTTCCGAAACCAATCTGCGTATTTTTTTATTGTTCGATAGAAAATGCTCTAGAGTTGAAACGTTGAAAACGGTGTTGTACCAACCACTACTACGTCATGATCATCATCATCAGCCTGAAGACGTCCACTCTGTCGTCCTTATGAAAAATGCAGTAAGTAGGAAAAACATGTTTCTGAGCAAAACGCGAAAACAAAAGTTGCGAGTAGTCGAGAGCAGTCGAGTTGCTGTATTCTGACTTCCTGAGTTTTTGGGTTCCCGGTGGAATTTTCATATGTAAGAACCAAAGATTATAAAGCCCGTTGATAGCTCGTGATTCTCGTACAAACACGACTCACCTGCGCGGGCAGGGAGCGAGGTAATAAAACGAGACAAAAGCATACGAAATTACAAAGAACAGAGCAGGATGGAACAAAAGACATCAACGGGTTCCCGAGATTTGTATAGAAATTATTAGTTGAAATACACTACTAATTTTCGTATGAGGGAAAGTTGTATCATTGGTCAACTGGATTTATAGTCAATGGTAAGAACGAACAGAATATAGTTTTTTTTTGGCAATTCCGAACATGTATCTAACTCAATTTTGTCAAAAGCGTTAGATACTGCGTTCTTCACTATGAGGGCAGCACTGCTACACATAGGTCTCCCTCAAAGAGCGCCACTTTGAGCGTCTGCTAACTGCCAACTAAGCGACTAAAGGTTGTCTTCTTTCAACGATAGTTAAGGTAACCAAGCGTTAAAAACTCTAATAAATTCTAACCAATGGTCAAAATTTGTTAGAGATTTTAACCATTGGTTACCTTAACTATTGGTGAAAAAACCCACACTAGGGGTGGGTTTTTGACCCGTTGTTCAGTTAACTAATAGTTAAAACCAATGGCCCTACAAAGCCGATAATAAAGACGATTATCGATATATAAAGAGGGACTTTAGCTTAGTCCGTAATTTTCCCTGTCTCTCCGCCTGCTTGTCATCTTTTCACGACTAAACGCAGATGAAACAAATGTCACAACAATTACATAAGTTTAATGGATTCTCTAGGCATGCAGATAATAAAAACCGTTTTAAAACATACTTTTTATTAAAATTCATGCCTTAGCTGGGCTTAATAACCTGTTGCAAAAAATCTCACTCATTGTACCAAAATAAGAAAATGAAATGACCCTTTTTGAATAGTCGTCCAAAGTTAAAACTCACACAAAACTCTACCTTCAATCGATAACATACTCATTATACTTTACAGCCACAGTGCATTGAAAAACATGAGGCTTCGGATCGGGGGGAACATTTTCTTTTCATGCTTAGTGTTTACAGCCAATGTATTTGTAACAACAAGTGATTCTCGTAAGCTAACAACGCAACGTAAGCGTCACATTAATGACGCTTCTATCGCAAAGAAGCAACTTGGAGTGCGGAAGCGTAGTGTTACTTAACTGACAAACACAGACTACTGTTTTTAAGCTTTTTATACTCTTTGACGCAGACAAAGAATAAACGACGCGCGTACAACTAGACAATATTGTTCTTTCGCTGGCTAAGTGACCCCCAAGCAATAAAAATAATAATACCGATCCCGACGTCGGGCAGTGCTCGTTGACATCACCATTCCGCATGATGAGAACCTCGTGAAAGCTGAGAAGGACAAACTCAGCAAGTATCTTGACTTGGCTCACGAGGTAACCGCCATGTGGAATGTTGACTCAACGAGAATTGTCCCGATAGTCGTTTCGGCGAACGGCCTTATAGCGAAGAGCCTCGACCAACACTTCAAGTGGCTCTCGCTAGACGGTTGGATCAAGGGTCAGATTCAGGCATTACTCCTTGACACGGCACGTATTGTCAGGAGGTTCCTCACTCTGCAGCCCTAACCACCGGTAGCTTGGGTCCTGCCCCGCTGCCGGCGGCACTCTAGGTTTAGGTTTTTTTATAGCATTTACATAATTTATTTTTATAAGAATATTGTAAAAAAACTTAAATTTAAGAAATTAAAATAAATGAGGTGAATAATAATAATAATAAAATACTTTATTGAACATAAGATAACCTTACTACCTACTGACTTATTTATTTATATTTACTTCTACAGCACAGTAAACCGCATGAATAAAAGAACAGAAAGTAAGATGGTAAGATAAGATAAGATGGTGGGTGACTTCATAGTGGAGTGCACTGGTCTTAGATGTTAAATAGTGGGTTGAACGTAATAACAAAAACTAAGATAATTAACTATAGCAATTACTAGTAAAGTAATTAAAACCTGCAATAAGTTATAAGTTATGTGCCCAGCAGTAGGAGAACACACTTGTTCCATTTCTCCCTGCTTGGTTGATACATTACTGGGCCATACCATGAGTGCTTACACAGTAAACATTGTTTTGTAGAAGCCTATGAAATGGATGGCCCAAGTAAAAAGTAGAAAGTAGAAAAAAAAATAGAAAATCTAATGTTATGGTGACCGACGGCAGTCAGAGACTAGCTAAACTCCTGTCTAGAAAATATAAATCAAATCAAATCAAATTGTTTATTTCAGATCCAGATCCATACTATTACACACATTCCTATTACTATTATTATTATACTGCACTTATTGTTACTATTATAGACTTACAATGTCATCAAAATTAGAAATCAACAATTAAAATAGGTTACATCCGACAAAACAAAAAATAAAAATTCTACATTATATTGTGTCAACATTAAACACGTACTTATAATATCATATCAAATTAAATTAAATTTTGATTACATTACAATTTATGACGGCATAAAATAAAATAGAAAATTCAATAAATAACCTACTTCAATTCTTTTAAAATATGAAGCTGCGCCATATGCCACATGACGGGACAGTCCACCCGATCCGCAACAATACGCAAGATGCTGCTGGCGCTGTCGCGAACACGCCGCAACATCGAGGCGGCTCGCTTTCTCAATATGGCATGAAAACCGTCGGTAGCCGTTTCAGCAAACATCCCCGATGCACTGCAGTACCTCGGCAGCCCCAGCAGCATCCTGAACGCGTTATTGTACTGTACGCGAAGGGCATATAAGTCACCTAAAATTGATGATAGGTAACAGAACTTTTCTACAAGATTTCATCTAGGTACCCCCGCGGCTTTGTCAGACATTCTTTTCGTTGCGCCCAAGCACTCTGTGTTGCTGTATGAACGGCTCTGTAGCTTGTGAAATTATTGGATAAATTAGACTTAATAATCTGACCGCACAGTCTAGGTACTATGACTTAGACTGTGCTGATGTCTCAGGATGACGTCCGCAGTGTAGTGTTAAGACTATAATTTAGAGTTCCAAGTGGTGCTACTGCTGACTTGCCTATGCCTTGACGTTTAACATCAGGAGAACGATTAGCGCAATTCGTTTACATGAAAAAAGCTATCTAGATAGATATACTCTTTGTTGAATAACATCATCATCATCATCATTAACAGCCTGAAGACGTCCACTGCTGAACATAGGCCTCCCCCAGAAAGAGCCACTTTGAGCGGCTGCTCGCCTCCCATCGGGTCCCCGCGGCTTTCACCAGATCGTCGGTCCACCGAGTGGGGGCCGGCCTACGCTGCGTCTTCCGGTTCGTGGTCGCCACTCGAGAACCTTTCTTCCCCATCGGTTGTCAGTTTTACGAGAGCGATGTGGCCTGCCCATTGCCATTTCAACTTGCTAATTCTAAGAGCTATATCGGTCACTTTAGTTTGTTGAATAACACCAATTAATAATCGTTTAATGTTATAGATGACATCTAACGCTTCGTCTTCCGGTTCGTGGTCACTACTCAAGAACCTTTCTACCGCATCTGTTGTCGGTTATGCGAGTGATATAGCCATACCACTTGAAGCCTTTTCGAGTAGCAATTTTTTCAGCCACAGGCAAGCTACTTTTCTATCTTTCTGTTACACATAGGATTTTGGACTTTGATGATTTTGCTCTATGCTTTATGCTTTTTCTCTGCCTATGAAGGCAGACAGAGGGTTATGACAAATTACCCTCCCACTCAATTATATGACTTATTTCGAGCCGCGTTGCTTCAATTTTGCGTCATTCCTGCACGCCATGGTACCATTACGAGTTCCTTATCAGAACCTCTATCTTGAGACCCGAAACACGATTATCAATCAAATTTGAGTTTTTTTTATGATTTATTTAGTTCATTAACTTATTCGATTATCGTTACAGGCTTGAGTGGTTTTGACAGTTTTTTCGTTGCTGGGTTGTCAACTATGCTATGATGATGTCAGTAATACACATATTTCCCCATTGACCTGTCCTAGATGTTTGGTAAAAACCCAATTGTAAAAATAGTTTTTTTTTGTTTTGCTAAAATGGGTATACGTTTGACAACAACTCACCTGATAGTAAGTGACGAAGTTGTCTCCACCTTACCTCCACGTGGTCTTTTTAAGTCAAGAGTAAATGGGCATCTCATGAGATGCCCATTCACTCTTGACTTAAAAGGACCCAGGTTATACCCAGGAGGAAGGAAACACTGTAGCTGGAAGAAGATTCCATTCCTTGGCCGTTCGGACTGTGAATGACTATAAAGTACCTAACACACCACTAGAACGAACTGTTACACAGAAACATATTGCAGACTTAGCGCAAACCCCCAAAAAGGTCGATTTAGTGGATGTCAGCTAAATTAAATAAATAAATAAATAATATTTATTCAAAAAATTACATTATGCTAAAATACAATACAATATGAATCTTAGGAACTATACATAAGTCTAACAAAGCACGGTGCCTGTACTAGGATAAACCTGTGTCACAGGCGGCATAAGTGCTAGCATTCTGCAATACGAGTATTAAATGTATATAAACATCAGTTTGTATCATTTTGAGCTGCTTCTCCTTAATCGCTCTTTGAGCCACCTGACTTCGGACCCGGTTTCGGCCTGCCGGCCAGCTTGGGGAAGCAAGTAGTAGTATCACAGTGATATCTTCTGTATCATCTAACACAGTGTGGTGTGGGAGCTACTATTCAGATAAAGTAAGATTGAATCGCTCTAAAGAAAAAAATATTAAATAATGTGTGTATGTAACTAAACATCGAGTAACCGGCTAGCACTCACGTAATTTTAGTCGAACAAACTCGACCGGTCAGACTCGGACTCGGGTCAGCGCAGAGCCGCCGCCGTGGCCGCGTCCATGAAGATGGGCATCTTTGTTGCCTGAACACCGGTCGAGTTTGTTCGACTAAAATTACGTGAGTGCTAGCCGGTTACTAGTTGTTTAGTTATGAATACTACTCACGTTAGTTTCTATGATAATATGTGTGTATGTGTTCAAATAGTTTTTTTTTATAACATCATTGAAGAGCCACACAACAGAACGAAGGCGTACTACACTACTTTTGGCAAATTCCAGGCCTTCAGGCCATGTAGACGTGTCCTTGAATGCAAGGACACGTCTACAAGGTGCCAGAGGAGTGTCGACGTGCGACGTGATTCACAGTGGCAGCAATTAAATGAGAAGAACCGAAGATCGGGCTCAATAGCGTACCATGGGAGAGGCCTATGTCCAGCAGTGGACTTACACAGAGCGATGATGACATCAAAGTTATAGCGAAAACTATCGTCCGGTCGCGCTATCTTAACCGATTTTCGGAACTATACATTCGCAAACAGTTTTAAACTCAAATAAATAACCAGTCACCACCGGTCACCCACGACCTATTGCGTAACTGTTCTAGACATGGTCTTCGTCTGCCATCCTGCACGCGCCAATTTACAAGTCTGTTAGTTCGAGCAAGAGAGCAAACAATCACCATCTCCATCAGACTTAAAAAAAAAAAAAAAGGCCCCTGGTCAAAACCGCGAAAAGCCGATGGATGCAAGAGACAGCTTCACAGCTGTCTCTTGCATCCATCAGAAGCACAAAGTGGTGCTTTATATGGGGGCTGATGTTGAGAAAAGATGTCTTCAGGCTGACGATGATCATAAAAAAAATAACTCAAAAAGCAGCCGTCCGTCTCTTCATTAGAGTAATCTTACACTTGATTTTAAAACCTATCCATTACATTTCCTGTTATTCGCTGTAAAATTTTCAGCACAATTAGCATAATTTCAGTAGTATAATCAGACATTTTTCAGTGAATTTGTCGTCTACAGGGGTTTGAATAGTGTATGAGCGTCCGTCCGCTAGGAGAGAGCTCTTTGAGCTCGCCGCCCTTTTTGTGCGAATTGTATAGAGGCGATAAAACACTTCTAATATGGCGCTTATGTAGTGGGGTAGAACATAATCGTTATCTAGACTAAGACGAGGTCTGACATGTAGGATAAGGGTCACATAGAATAGTAAAGTAAGTGCATTATTTGTAGCCGGTGCCAAGATGGTTCGACAGTATAGTTTGAGCAAGGCTTTCCGATCTTGTGCTTTAACTACAATTTCTCCTTCGTAACGTGTAGTTACTGACCTGTACTGTGTTGAATGTGTAGTGACTAATGGCACTGAGACGTGGTCTTTTACTGTTGGCCTTATGAGCAAGCTTAAATTCGCGCAGCGAGCTATAGAGAGAGCTATGCTTGGGAGAACTAAAGTCAGCGACATAGCTTAAGAATTAGCAAGTTGAAGTGGCAGTGGGCAGGCCACATCGTTCGTAGGACTGACAAGTAGCAACCGATGGGAAAGAAAGGATCTCAAGTGGCAACCACGAGCCGGAAGACGCAGCGTAGGCTGGCCCCCCACTAACCCTCGGTATCGTATAATCTTATACTCCCACCTAAAAGTGTAGGCGTTAATTAAGTGGCATTTGATACAGTTAATAATAAACAAATTGATATTAAACACAGTCAACCTCATAATGAGATAATCAAGTGTAAAAAACAATTGACCCGTAAAGGTGTAGAGAGTAGAGCAACTCTATATAATTCCGCAATTATTCGAGTGGGCAAATTTAGCCGACGGAAAGTCAGCAGGGTTCGTGCAAAGCCAGTCATCTGATGTGTAAATGATGTGCCAAGTAGGCCTTCTCTTTCTGCCTCGTGGCGTCTTGTATAGCTTTGTTCCTCTTTAATGCTTGCCACATGACCTTTCAGCAAGGGTCGTGTTTTATAATGAGTGTAATAGACGTAGAGGGAATTGTTTAGTCCAATCTCAGAAAAGTTTTAATGGCATTTAATTAGCTGTTTTGGGACATTTTAAACTAATTTTATTATTTAAGCATGGTTCTATAGCGTCTTATTATTTTGTGGTGTTAACACAATAAAATAATAAATCTGAAATCTGAGTCTGAAAAGGTATGCAAAGATATTTTTAAATCCAATTAATTCCATTTTCTCCGGTTGCCTTTTTTATAACTAAGTAGGCCTGCATCTGACCGCAATCTCACCTGATGGAAAGCGACGACGCGGTTTACGATGGTACATGCTTGCCTGGAAGATACCTAATTACTCGTAGACTGCCAACCGAATGGGGAATAAAGGTTCTCGAGTGGCGATCACGAACCGGAAGACGCAGTGAACTAACGATCTAGTGAAAACCGCGCGGAGCCGATGGATGCAGGAGGCGAGTAGTCACTGAAAGTGAAAGTGGTGGGAGGCTTATGTTCAGCAGGTGACGTCTTCTGCTGTTGATGATAAAAAGGATGATGCCTCGTAAAAATGATGAAGGCGTATAAATATATATAGGTATGTAGCTTTTAGCACTCAAATTAGAGCTCGAGTGACATAAAGGCTGAGATCGTCTGATTGTCAGTGGATCTATCGCACCAATTACTGTAATGCGTTCAGCCAAGGAGAGGTAATATCGATATTGGCTGACCCTAGACACATATTGTGTATTTAAGTACGTGTATTTGTGTGCTTTTCAACGGACTTCAAAAAAAGGAGGTTATTTTTTTAATTGTTTGTTACTTTTGAAGTCCGTCATTTGTTAACCGCTGACCTATACATACAATCTCTTTGACATGTGACGTAACAAATTATGCCTTCATAGTAGGTGTGAGAAAGCTCCAAAAATTGGTCCCATTTTTTATAAATATCAATGTGGACTGATTTTCAGCGTAAACAATTTTGGTCTTTAAATCTAAATAACTGAAAAAAACATCATCCATATACTTTTCAGTATGAAATTTATGACGATTGAATACCCATGGTATACGGCATCAGTTATATTTGAATATTTCTTTTTACCTTTGATAGGCTTGCATTTGACCACTGTCTTACTTGATGGTAAGTGATGACGCGGTCGACGATGGAACATTTGCCTTGGTACAGATAATATAATACCTAGTAGCCTTGGTAACAAATAAAATAATGATTTTCAGATAACTCTTTTTTTTGTTAAGCTATATTTCCAAAACATAACTTCTAGTGCATTTAAAATACCTAATAAGAAAACCATTACAATTTTCAAATTATTTTTATTGTAAGTGTAATCTATAAGAACATAGAGTCGTTAATTTCAAATATTTCTTTTAAACTTTATTTTATTTATGCCACTCGCCCTAAAACATCTACTGCCGACCCAATACGCTATTCATAGTTTGCTGTAATATTATTCCTACGCTGTTTTCCAGTTTGGTTTAGATAGGAGTTTGGCAAAGTTTCCAAGTCTCCGCTCGCCTTTAAGTTTAAACCAGTCAAGTTGTGCAACTGCCAGGCAGCTAATAACTTACAACTTGATAAATATTATCTAGCCTAAAACAACTAGAATTGAAATTAACAAATTTATGTAGATCTCCGGTCTCCATTCCAACGCTTGTTTTCTTTTCATGACCTCCAATTTATAGCAGGGTTTTAACTTATATGACCAACAGCCGTATTCTTCTAATCTTCATTCTGCCACACAAAAATCTCCACGTTACACCGATGTTAACTGAACTTTCTAGCATTAAGTTCGCATCATCATTAACAGCCTGAAGACGTCCACTGCTGAACATAGGCCTCCCCCAGAGCACGCCACCTTGAGTGGCTGCTCGCCTCCTGCATCCATCGGCTCCCCGCGGCTTTCACCAGGTCGTCGGTCCACCGAGTGGGGGGCCGGCCTACGCTGCGTCTTCCGGTTCGTGGTCGCCACTCGGGAACCTTTCTTTCCCATCGGTTGTCAGTTCTACGAGCGATGTGGCCTGCCCATTGCCACTTCAACTTACTAACTCAACTATATCGGTCACTTTAGTTCTCCTGCGGATCTTCTCGTTCCGGAGCCTTATCTCGCAGGGAAACACCGAGCATAGCTCGCTCCATAACTTCACCTATGTACCTACATTTGTAGTTTATGCAATAAAGAATTTTTTATCTATCATTCCTCAAGGTTCTCGACTCAAACTTATTTTCAAAATATTGTACTTTTTGCGTTCAAACCATATACCAATCGCATTTGCCTTCCTCGTGAAGAATACTTACTTTCGAGTCGAATGCGAGTTGATAGTATTGGCTAGATTAGGTACTGTAAGTTGATGTGTGTTGTGTAATTAACTGTGTGTGTGTAGTAATCTGACAGTTCACGTTATTGCTTAGTTCTTCTCGTGTAAGCAAGTGGTCAACCCTTTTTGACTAGGTATCTTTAGCCGTTGTCTGTTTTTGGTGTCCTGAGAATCTCAAAAACTATAATTTTATTGTATTTACCAGCTAAGCTAAGCTAAATTAGCTAAGCTTGCCCTGGCTTCGCACGGGTTCATTACTTTTACGCCCTAACCCTGTTGAAGGGAAGACGGAAGGTAGAAGGAAAAAGATAGGAGAAAACGATGAATGGATTGTATGGCGAGGTGGCCATTTGCCTCCTTTTGCCGTCACATCCTTTCATTCTTTTCCTCTACATATCTTTTTCCCTCCACCTTCCAACTGATTCCTTCACCGTTCGATCGGTTCATTCTTTCTCATTTCTTCTTCATCTCTTTTCCCTCTTCTTTTCAACAGGATAAATATTGGCTACATCTTCGTTGCCGGCAATGTTTTATCAAAGCGCTTGGACACGTGGATGAGGTTTGTGGTTGACGCAAAAACCTATGCTTTCAAACCTAAATTAAGTTTATTGCAGTGCATTATAGGTTTTAAATCGGCTTTTATTTGTTAAATACCCAAGTGTTCATTGTAAATCTCTTATAGGATGAAAAATGAGAGTTTGTGTTTGCCGACAAACTGCTCAACAGTTTGGCAGAATGTTGTATTTTTAAATTAAGATTGTGTTCAGTAAAATAAATAATTAAAAACGGCACGTACTGACAAAATAATACATACTAAAATAATCCAAGAGTTTTGACGGGAACGCGGAAAAGTTTATGTCGTTGCATTGTATTATTTTTCAAAGCATGTGCTTTTTCCAGTGTTAATGTTTAAAATTGGTGGCGTTTTACACATTAAGTGCTGAATTACGAGCACGAGTATGGACAACTGATGTATGTGGTAAAACGTGTTATTTTCTTTTTGCTTCCAAAATTTGAAAGAAAGAAAAAGTATACGTAAAGTATGGTAGTAACTAAACAGAGTAAACATAAAACAAATTAAACAAAGCTATAAATAACACTATTTGAGTAAACATATACTGTGGAATTGCTCTCGACATTTTCCTGAAATTTGATAGAAGCTGATTTGATAGTAAAGTGGGCCCCACTTAGACTAGACTAGAATATTTGACCCAGACTGTGACTAAGACTTGACTTTACGTGAAATATTATCATGATAAAAATACTATATCATGATAAAAAAATGACAATACCTTACACTGGCTAAATACTCTATGTATGGAGCCAAAAAAATTAAAAAGAAAACCAACTTTAATGCCAGCGCCATTCACATATTGTTTCCTCCATGTTTCCGTTTATTTATCGCACCATTAAAACTACGCCATTCATTCCGATCATTACCAAATCCACCACAAAGCTTCATTTCGGAAACGTATCGGATGAAATCATTGTTTTGAGTGCAATCGAGTTGAACTCTACATATTGGTGTATCAACATTGTAGGTACTTTTATATTATTTACTAGTTGACCCGCCCTGACTTCGCACGGGTTAATTAGTTTTACTTTCTTACTCTATTCATGGGAAGAGGGAAGTGAAAGGGAAAAGGATGAATGGATGGGCCGGCGAAGGATGGTGGCTTCGCCGGGCATTCATCCTTTCCCCCTATCTTTTTCCCTTTCGCTTTCCTCTTTCGCGTAAGTTTTGGAAAATAATACAATGCATTGACGTGAACTTTTCCGCGTTCCCGTCATAACTCTTGGATTATTTTAGTAAATATTTAATTCATTATTTTATCAGTACGTGACGTGTCCATGCGCTATGATAAAACATGATGAAGGATGAATGGAATGGACGGTGAAGGAAGCATGTGAAAGGGGGAGGGAAAAAGATAGGGGGAAATGGATGGGCCAGCGAAAGGAGGCAGGTAGCTACCTCGCCACCTTTTCATCTTTTTCGCTTATCTTTTTCCTTCTCCCGTTCATCTTCCTTTCGACAGTGTTAGTGCGTAAAAGTAATGAACCCGTGCGAATCCATGGCGAGTAAGCTAATAAATATAATAAAATTAAAGTTTTTCGAGATTCTTAGACACCAGAAACAGACCACAGCTAAAGTTGTGATAATAGAAAAAGGCCGCGAAATTAGTTATTGGCTCAGTGAGCTTAGACTGAAGCCCATATTTTTGATGTTTCCACAAATCCTTTACTCGACATTCACTTTAACTTGACTGTAAGTACCTCGCAAAAGTCTCCTAACGCTTCTTAAAAATCGGTAAGTACTTTAAGATTGCCTTTTCATGCTGATTCCTTCTTGAAAAACAAACCCAGGTATACACACAGCTTTTTGCATCTCGTGCCTTTGAATCCTTCGCTTGCTCGGGAAGTTGGGATTCAACAGCACTCGAAACAAACATCAACTTTACTCTCTTGTTGCACAAATAACTACATCTTCTTCTTCTTATGGTGCCATCTCCTACAGGAGGTCGGCTATCATTAGGCCAATCCTTATTTTGGACGCTACTGCTCGGAACAGGGATCTCGTGCTAATCCTAAACCACGTGCGAAGGTTTTTGAGCCATGAGGTGCGTCTTCTTCCAGGTCTTCTGTTACCTCGGATTTTACCTTGCATTATAAGCTGGAGCAGGTGGTATTTGTCATTTCGCATAACGTGACCAAAACTTTGCTATTTACGGGTTTTAATAGTATTATTTAAGATCTAAAATAACTACATATTTCTCTATAATTGTAATTATTGATCTGTTTTTCGTAACCAATGACCTCCTGACCGTGTTTCTGTTTCTATAGAAATATGACCGCGTTCAAATCTTTCTATCAATCAAAATTAACCCCCTTTGTGCGGCGCACTTTGTAGACCAAACACTTTTATGAGGGTGAATGGTGGCTGGTTTTGGAAACAATTTCTCTGTTTGTTTCATTAATAATACGAGTTTTGAGTCGTTATTTGTTTTATATGTTACTAGTTGACCCGCCCTGACTTCGCACGTAAGAGGAAAGCGAAAGGGAAAAAGATAGGAAAAAAGGATGAATATACATAAATATTTTAAAACTACAACGAAACTATTTTATATTTAAAGTATGCGTACAAAAATCAACACTGGCCGTAAGTAACGAAACAAAAACAAGATCAACATTTCAAATTCAAATCGATTGAGCGACAATTTTCGAATCATGTCATTTGTTTTGTGTCAGTCTGTCGAGTAGGTCTCGCTTTTGGTTCGGTGATTCTAGGAGGCTGATCAATTAGTGATTTAAAAGTAAACTAAGGAAAATGAGGGAAATAGTGCATATTCAGGCTGGACAGTGTGGAAACCAAATTGGCGCTAAGGTGAGACATAACTGCTATATGAATTCCATATTAATCGTCGTCTGCAAAACAGGAGGCTGAGAAAAGCATGGGACGTGAGACGTAAGCCAGTTCCCATTCCAGGCTTAGAGGATAAGATATGAGGTGAAAAAACCTGTCTTACTTAAAAAAAACGTAGATAAGGCCATTTATCGAAGACCATGTATGAAAATGACTAGCACTCTTTTATAGTGGGACCCCACGGGATCGGCTACGGCTATATACTTTCATAAAGGTTGATTTTATAGATATCTTTTGCATCTGTCAATAATATAGGTAATAACTTAGAAAAATTGGTTCCATTTGATCTATGGAACAAAAATGTCATTTGTCTGATGAAGTCAAGTTCCATAGAACTGGGACATACTTCGTCTGAGTTGTACCATGGTAAAATCTGGATGCAACATCTCTTAACAAGTTCTTTTCATTTCAGTTCTGGGAAGTGATATCTGACGAACATGGCATCGACCCCACGGGCACCTACCACGGTGACTCCGATCTTCAGCTGGAGCGCATCAATGTCTACTACAATGAAGCCACTGGAGGAAAGTACGTGCCACGAGCTATCCTGGTAGATCTTGAACCTGGGACTATGGACTCTGTACGCTCCGGGCCCTTCGGTCAAATCTTCCGGCCAGACAACTTTGTCTTCGGCCAATCAGGTGCTGGCAACAACTGGGCAAAAGGACATTACACTGAAGGTGCGGAGCTGGTAGATTCAGTATTAGACGTGGTGAGGAAAGAAGCAGAAGGCTGCGATTGCCTCCAAGGATTCCAGCTAACGCACTCGCTAGGAGGCGGCACTGGAGCAGGGCTAGGAACCTTGCTTATTTCTAAGATTCGAGAAGAATACCCAGACCGTATCATGAACACTTTTAGCGTCGTGCCGTCTCCTAAAGTATCAGACACGGTCGTCGAGCCGTATAACGCAACCCTTTCAGTGCATCAGCTAGTAGAAAACACGGACGAATCATATTGTATCGATAATGAAGCTCTATACGACATTTGTTTCCGAACACTGAAACTGACGACACCAACCTACGGAGATCTGAACCATCTAGTCTCGGCCACAATGTCCGGTGTGACTACCTGTCTCCGGTTCCCTGGCCAGCTGAACGCAGACCTGAGGAAACTTGCCGTGAACATGGTGCCGTTCCCTCGTCTACACTTCTTCATCCCTGGATTCGCGCCTCTAACATCCCGAGGAAGCCAGCAGTACCGCGCATTGACTGTTCCTGAACTAACGCAGCAGATGTTTGACGCCAAGAACATGATGGCTGCCTGTGACCCTCGACACGGCAGGTACTTGACAGTGGCTGCAGTGTTCCGAGGACGCATGTCAATGAAGGAGGTAGATGAGCAGATGATGAACATCCAGAACAAGAACTCTTCGTATTTCGTTGAATGGATCCCTAACAACGTGAAGACAGCAGTATGCGACATTCCTCCTCGTGGTTTGAAGATGTCTGCTACTTTTATTGGGAACTCGACTGCTATCCAAGAGTTATTCAAGCGTATTTCTGAACAGTTCACGGCCATGTTCCGGCGTAAAGCTTTCCTTCATTGGTACACTGGAGAGGGTATGGATGAGATGGAATTTACTGAAGCTGAGAGCAACATGAATGACCTGGTTTCTGAATACCAGCAGTACCAGGATGCCACTGCTGAAGAGGAAGGTGAATTTGATGAAGAAGAAGAGGGTGGTGATGAGGGAGACTAGACTATTGCGTTTTAAGATTTGAATTGTATTGTATTTTTATTTTATAGTTTTATTACATGGTTCGCCAAAGTATAATATCGTTTTTAATTTTCAAGCTAATTAGGTAGGCTCAGTAGGGTTCTAGGTACCTATAGCAAAAATAGCTGGGTTCTCCCTCGTGGTCAAACTGGATAGGATGTTATGTTCAGTGTTTCCCATGTCATGGTGATAATTGACCACCTGTACATCTAGAGTAGGTACACATATAGTACATCTGTACCGTCTATTCTCAGTAGTTCAATTAGCAGTTCAATTGATTGAACTACTGAGATTTTTTATTCACACTAGTTCTTAGTTCTAATTTGGGTTCCACTTGCCATTTAGCAAATCCGTTCAATCCAAGAGTCTGCCGAATGTATGTCTTTCACATATAAAATATTTCTTCTTTAATTTAAGAACTAAACTCTCGTCTGAGGAGTTTCTTCTATACTTCACAATTCTCTGCGAGCCTTTTCAACTCTTGGTGCGACATATAAAATTACCATCGATAAAAACATTTTCCATGAAATGAGGCATTTTATTTTAAAAAAAACACTAGGTCCGCTTCATTTCTAGATGGCGCTGTAAGTAAATAGTTTAAACCTTTCAAACCACAGAGTAGTTTAAAAAGAAAATGCTTAGACTACTTACAATGAAATGTCAAATTCATTTGAGTGGACTACGTGTAAATTGTCTGTAGGGGTCTGTAGTATCTCCTAAGTAGTCTGTGGTGCATTCTTATTAAGTAAATTGATGTACAGTAGGTCTCCGAGATAGATAAACGTTAATATTATGATCCAAAATAAAGCCAAGGTATCCCGCAATGAAGCTAAAAAAACGAAAGAGTTTAGAGTTGACAGTCAGTATCGTGACACATTTCCTTTAACCTGTGGTCTATGCTTGAAACAGTGACAGTGACAGATTTTAGCAAAAGCCACAACTGGCGCCATCTATTCAGTCATGCATAAAATACAATTTCTTTTTTTTAATAAAACACCTCATTAGGTTCACGTATATTTTAGTCTCCATCCACTTGGCTCCCCTAACTCGATTATGCTACGTTGGCATGTTGTATAGATGATTGGAATACTCACTTAACGTATTCTTCCCAACTGCTCTACAAATACCTAGTATAAAAAGAATTCCCGATTGTGCTTTCAAGTCTATCCTGTACTTTAGATGCAGGGCTTGCTGCATAAGGAGGCTGTGGGTAAATCAGTTCATACTGGAAACTACTCCTACCGCCACTCGCGCACGGAGATTGAATAAATTAGAGATGCCATTTTGTGCACCGCTCGGTATAACGCTCTATTTATAAAGGAATGGAACAATTATTGTAAATGGTTTGTTAGCTATTTGCACACGTGTGTGTGTGTGTAATGTGTGTGTGTTTTAAAATAATTTTGTTTGGCAGCATAGAATATATAAGGTATTAGGTCCATGTGTGGTAGTATAAATACCTAACTAAGGTTAGATTATGTACCTGTCCACAAAGCGAAGTGAATACAAATCTTAGATAAAGGAATAAATAGTAAGGATGCGCCACAGAGACTGCCTTGCGGCAACTGTGGCACCAAAGAGTGTATAAGATTTCCTCGTTATTTTAGTGTAATCAAGTTAAGGTTTGTATGCAATCGGCGCCATACTGTGCTTCCATAGTGCCGCAAGTCACGTGACATGTTTCTTATCCTACACAAATATAAACTGGGAATTTTTAAGGCTACAATTAATGAATATATATTTTCTAGACAAGCACGCTCCATTGTTGACCACGTCGTCAATTAACATCAGGTGAGACAGTAGTTAAATATAAAGAAATACCATATGAAAAATCAATGACAAACATGCAAATTGGGAACTTTCGAGTTTTATGAAGGCGCTTAAAAAGACTACTGGGGTCGTACCGTGAGCTCTTAGCGCGATTCAAAACTGAGCCTATATTGGATAGCTTTGTTTTTTTTTGTATGGGGATTTTGACAAGCGATCCAGTATAAGCTCTGTTTTGTATCGCGCTAAGAGCTCACGGTACGCACCCTGATCTTGTTATAAATAGACCAAAAACCTTAGATGCATTTTACGCGGTCAGTAGTGGTTATATCTAGAAGTGGACATTTCTAAAATGGTATTTTCTAGAAATGTCCAACTCTGGAAATAACCACTTCTAGAAATTACCACTTCTGAAAATGTCCAGAAGTGGTAATTTCTAGAAGTAGTTATAGTCTAGTTGCATGTTTAGTCATCAACGAGAATATTCTAGTGGGTTACTTATCCTATCTCGCCCCATCCCGGCGGCGGACGGATCACGGGGGGGTTTTAGTGGGTTCGAGTCCCACATACCCCCCCCCTGCCATCACCCCCGTGGTGGCTCACCCCCGTGGTGGCAGGAAAGTGCGAGGGCATTTCCCCCCTCAAAAAAAAAAAAAAAAAAAAAGTGGTTTAGTTATAAAATATAATAACGTATAGTATAATAGTTTATCATTCTGTAGCAGCCACTAACATTAGCAGATACAACGAAGTACTTTTAAACTTAACTGTAGCTGAAATAATCGTCACCTAAAGCTTGAATTCACCTATTCACCATAACGTGATTTAATCGTGGCGCGCGGTGGCGCTACGAGTAAGTCGTTAAATCGACCCGTCTGTTTACAGCTTTATTTTTAGCACTTCGTGGTTATAGCACTATATTAGTTGGAACTTATATATAGGTACACTATATTAGTAGCGCTCATAGCGAAGCACCATCGTAGGCCGCGTCATCACTTACCATCAGGTGAGACAGAGGTAAAATGCTATGCCTATAAATTGTAAAAAAAATATTTCAAAAAAAAACAGTAACTAGCCGTTTCTAACCGATCGGTAAAGTTAAGCAACGTTCGCTGCGGTCACTACTATGGTGGGTGACTGCTACAGCAAAATGTGGTATTTACAACTGAGCGCTACCGTGGTCCCGGCTGTTGTCGTAAGACAATAGTCGTTAAGCCAAGTTAGAAGCCTTTGGGCAGCGTAAAAATTCTGACACCAGTGCTGACCACTTGTCTACACGAGAAGAAGAAGCTGGAACTTGAGGATCGCTTAAACTTACAACAAACATTATACTGTTTATCGAGCAAATGAAGCGAGCAAAAGATATAGCCTTCTCAGTACTCTATATAAAAATACATAATAGAAAACGGCACCAAAGGCCAGCTTCCACAAACGTATATTGAAACATTTACATAATAATATATAATTTGGATTCCACTGTGTTAAAAAAAAATCAAAATCAATGTGTTTTATTACAAGTAGTAGCACTTTTACAAGTCAAATGAGATAGGTACTTAAAAAAACTTAAATTAAATAATTGTAAATACTGAGCATATAAAATAACAAAGTGCGTAATGGCAAAAATTGTATATAGCAAGCCTATTACAATAAAGTCAGTTTGAAAAAATAAGAAGTTCTCTTTTCCACTACAGGTGCAAGCAATCCGGCACTATGCATAATAGATAACTCCGATCTGTAGCTTCGATTACACTATCCCTAGTTCTTTTAATATGATTTAAAGTGCAAATTTAAATAAAAAAATTACTTTGGTTACAATTTTTATGAGTAAGAATAAGTACCTAAAAAAATTAGAACAAAAAAGGTACAACTTTATTCGTCGTTACGAATACGAATATAGGACCGATAACGTTTTAGCGATCTTAAAAACATATTTATAAACAAACTTCATTATAAAAATGTTAGTATGATTTTTTTTTTATGCGATTGAATGACGTGACGAGCTAGTCGTTCACCTTATGTTAAGCGACACGGCTACCCATAACAGTTGCAGTGTCACTCGGAACTTTAAAACAATAAAGTTTCGCGTGACACTGCACTACGCACGTCATCCTGAGACATCACACAGTCTAGTAATCAGATCACTAGACTGAGTGATCAGATCACAAAGTCTCCTAAGTCTGCAGTAATGTACTATATCTATAGTACATTACAGCGGCCAGCAACAGAGGCATTGGAGGAGCCATCAATGGCTAGTTGTGGCCAAGGCTTGTATAGTACTGTTCTCAAATTGTCATCATCATCAACAGCCTGAAGACGTCCACTGCTGAACATAGGCCTCCCCCAGAGGGCGCCACCTTCAGCGGCGCGGCACCTTTATGGTCGCCACTCCAGAACCTTTCTTCCCTTTTACTTTTCTCAAATAGTGCACGGAAATTAAAACACTGTAATTTATTTGGCCGCTAAACCACGACAGATATGGATTTTCATACATCTTTTGCCGGCCGCTGCTCGCCAGTACATCAATTTCGATTTATTTTGAAGGTTGTCAAAATAATACTCACATTTCCAAGCATGTTTAAGAAAAAACTATTTTATATACAGAAGTAGGTATAGGTACCTACGTACGACCAAAAACAATTTAGAAAAAATAACCTTTATGTCAATTATTATCAAAAGGTTAGGTCTCGGTTAACGCTACTTTTCAGTCCTACAGTCTCAAACCGTAAACATTCTAAGCATTTATCACTCCCCCTTATAAATGTCTAAAAAGAAATATTTTATTGGCAATCACCTGAATTATTAAGCGGCCCGCCTCTCACGCACACTTCATACTAAAGTAATGAAATAAAGTGGATTTTTTTCTTATATTTACCTTTTCTTAAGTTGGTTAGAAGTTTGACAGTTGGACACTTTGGGTTCAGCGTCAAAATTAACGTTATTACGTTTTGAGTGCACGTAAAACTCAATCAATGTGAATATCGTTCAATTTCTATGATTGCACTTGATTTTTCTATTTTCTAATTCAGCTAGTTTTCTTTTACAGACGTAATTGAATGAGGTTAAAAAATATTGTTGTAGTTCTTTTATTTTCACACAACAATGATCATCATTTCTTTCTGTGACGTATTTTGGTTTATCGAGCATCGATCAATGACGATATCCTAGAGGTTACCTACCCGTGGAATACCTACGTGGTTCACCTATAGGTGTTCCACGGATGTCTTTTTGTACCTGTTACCCAGTTGTGCTATGGGTAATTCAGTGTACCCGTGGAACACCCAGGTGTACTATGGGGAGTTCAATGTACCCGTGGAACGTCCAGGTGTACTTACTATGAGTGATATAATATGCCCGTGGAAGACCCTGGTGTACTGTGGGTAATTCAATGTGCCCATGGAACACCCAGGCGTACTATGGGTAATTCATTGTATCTACCCGTGGAACACCCATTTATTTTATTTTTTAAGGGGGAAAATGCCATCGCACGTCCCTGCCACCACGGGGATGATGGCAGGGAGTATGTGGGACTTGAACCCACTAAAACCCTCCCGTGATCCGTCCGCCGCCGGGATGGGGCGAGATAGGTTCGTGGTAGCATTTACTATCTCGCCCCGGCGGTAGGCCCTTTCGGGCCTCTGCGCCAGTGGATGGGTAACCTTACACCTTGGTTACCCACCAGACGTGTGGAGCCATGTGAGCACCACTACGGAACATGGAGAAGGCGTGCGAAACGTTTCCTCCGTCCCCCGGTCCGTCTGCGCCGGAGGAGGTCAGAGTTCGGATCATCGTCCCTGACCCGCTCCGCAGCCTCCTTCTGCGTCATCACCGCCTCGCAGAAGGAGACCTTTGCCTGCTACGCTCTCTCGCTGCCGAGCATGGCATTTACCACGTTGGTCGTTGCCGAGAGGTCCCGGCCAATCCCGCGTAACACTCATCACCAACCATCACCAATGTACATCAATCATCGAGCGATGGTTGATCTATCAGCGATCGGTTGGTGTGGTAACACCCTGAGGGTGGCCATCGTGACAAAACAATCAGGCGATTTTCACAAATGCTTAGGTTTACAGGTTTTGAACCACACCATTGAAACTCCGCACTCATTTATTACGACAATGTTATGTAACATAATACAAATAACGACATACAATTTGACTCGAACGAAATATAACCGTTTTACAACCGAATAAGCCACTTTGCCGGAGCAGTAAAATAACAAAATTGCAGCAATTTGCGAAGGTCATTCGAGTCTAGCGAACGGCTAGCCGCAGGCTGGGTACAGCGATATTGTATTTTTTTTCCACTTGTTACTTTGCGGTTGTTATGTCAGTAATTAATTTAATCTGTGGCAGGCCAGAACTTGATAATATTGTAAAAGTATATTGACTAACTTTCCTGAGATGTGAACTGATATGACATTTATGAATAAATTGATTATTGATTATTGACTATTATCGATTTTCAAAACAGCTGAATGCTCTCGTTCTGTCGTTTCGCCTCCTTCCGCCTTTCTGATATATTTAGTCTTTTTTTACGTCCTGTTAATTTATCTTCTACATATAAATCCAATGTACCATAGAGACGGTCATATTATACCGTAGCAATTTTTTTTTGTTTAGCTATGATTCTCATCCAGGAAACTAATATCTAACTCTAGAATCCTTCGCTCATCCACGACCCAAGAAATCAGCTAAACATCATATCCAAATGAAACCCTATTCATTGTCATCATCACCATCATCATCAACAGCCTGAAGTCGTCCACTGCTGAACATAGGCCTCCCCACAGAGGGCCACTTTAAGCGGCTGCTCGCCTCCTGCATCCACCGGCTCATATTCGCGGTTTCATTGTACTTATCAAATAATTATTTTAACAAATTGCAATGCAATTGTTTGCGTCTGCGGTTCGCTGCTCGCGACATCGACCGCTGTACGACCTCAACTAGCAATTCTGTAATGAGATAAAATTAAATGGCTTAATGTAGCATGGCTTAATAGACGGTGCAAGCGTTAAGTCTAGAGGGTGTAGTTACTAAAACATGTAAACTAGTTGCTAGGGGAGCTGTAGAACTCGCGAGTCTTTGCATATAGCTTGAAACTGTAAAACTATTTTTATGTTATCATTCCCCATGGTTCCACCGTTTTGAACAAGTTCTAATACTTAGGGTGGATTTGACCAAACTTAGATTTATTAAATGCGCGAGTAACTATACCAGAATAAATCTATTCCACGATCTTAAACTAGAATAACTCATTAGTCGTTTTACCATGCAATACAAAGTATAGTGTACTTATACGCGAATAGCGGAGTGAACGATGAACGAAACTATTACCCAACTAACAATTACTGTTCTACAACGCCAAGGTATTCAAGCTTATGTCATATCAACTCAATTTTGTCGTATTATAGTGCAGGAAAGTAAATGTTGGAATTATATGGCGCGCTGCCGCCATTAAAATATTCTCGGAATAGTTTATTATTCCACCAAAAACGGTAGTATAAGTTGTTATTCTCGAATAGGCTTGAGTGTAGATGGTAAAATGTGAAATTGGTTTACTCTCGGATAACTGGCGATTTATTCTAAGTATAACCCTTACTCTCGTTTGGTCGAATCCACCCTTAATCGGGAAAAAATATATAATAATTATCAAACCTGCTTACAAAATGTCACGGGAATCTGTTGGGAAATGCGACCTGTGTACCTTGTCCATTTTATTAATGGTTTTTTGACAGCTCGACGACTGACAAGTTAGTGATTGTCTAAAGATTCTCGAATGTAATACCATTCCTATTGTACTATTATCATTAATTGAATTAGGTACGTAAACGTAATAGTTTGTATCGATAAATGTATATTTTGGTTTAGTTTTGATGAATTCCATGAAGTACAATATCATTTGTATGAAATTTTAAACAATACGAAACTTCATGGGCGTGAGCTGTCAAAAAAACATTAATAAATGGACAAGGTATAGAGGAGAACAACCGCACATCCGCCGGACATTACCAAATCATTTTTGCCCGAGTTGAAACGGAGATGCGCTCGCTTGGTCAATTATTATAATATCCGAAACAGATCTCTCCTATGTCTTAGTTAAAACTCGTTCCAAAATAGATATACTTAATTAGTTATACATCGATTCATCATCATCATCAGCCCACTCTAGTCCACTGCTGGACATAGGCCTCTCCCAAAGCACGCCACTGAGCACGATCTTCAGCTCTTCTCTTCCAGTTATTACCAGCCACCTTACGTATACCGTCGCTCCATCGAGTCGCAGGGCGTCCTACACTACGTTTACCGATTCGTGGTCTCCACTCTAATACTAGTTTGCCCCATCGGTTGTCGGTTCTGCGGCAGATATGACCAGCCCACTGCCACTTCAGCCGGCTAATCCGCTGAGCTACGTCGGTGACTTTCGTTCTTTGGCGAATTACTTCGTTCCGGATACGATCCCGCAAAGAAACACCGAGCAAAGATACATACTAGGTGGTAGGACTTTTTTACTAGGTGGTAGGACTTTTCTGCAAAGTTCGTCTAGGTAGGTACCACCGCTTTGCCAGTTATTCTGCCGCCAAGCAGTAGTGTGCAAGCACTACTGTGTTCCGGTTTGAAGGGCATTGTAGCTACTGAAATTACTGGGCAAATGAGACTTTATGATCTGATCACTCAGTCTAGTAATCTGATTATTAGACTGGGTGATGTCTCAGGATGACGTGCGCAGTGCAGTGTCGCGCGAAACTATTGTTTTAAAGTTCCGGGTGACACTGCAACTGTTATGGGCGGCCGTGTCACTTAACATCAGGTGAACGACTAGCTCGTCACGTCATTCAATCACATTTAAAAAAAAAAAAAAAAAAAAACATCGATTCGGCTGACCTCTATGCGGAGATTTCCAGTCTAAACTTCAGATTCTTGAGCATTCTGGACACACCTAACCGACAGTTAGTCCTATCAAGAGCAACTGACAAATAATGCATTTATCATCATCGTCATATATTTATGCAGAATTCATTATTGACATGGTAAATATCCCGTTAATCTATTCTATATACCTACTATAAATAATACTGTAACTGGGTTAAATCTGTATACTTACACTGTATATTTTTTTAAAAGTATTGTATTGTATTTGTATTTTGTATTTATATATTATAATAAGAACGGCAATACGACAATTACACTACCATTCATTTTATTGCATTACCAATCTTGGCAATTTACAATATAAAGTATTTTATGCAGACGCATACTCGCTTCGGAATGTCTTAGGCTTTACTCTTGCGCATAATTATGTGATTTTTCTCTAAGAATTTACTTTTTAGGTCACTGCCTTATATGTGCGGGTCTGTTTATTTTTAAGCTGTTGCCTGTAGTAAAATGACTTATTATGTATAATACTAGCGGCTCGCCCCGGCTTCGCACGTGTAGTGGTGTAGCCTATGTTACTCAGGGTGAATGTAGCTTTCCAATAGTGAAAGAATTTTTGAAATCGGCACAGTAGTTTTTGAGTTTATTCATTACAAACATCACACAAATATACAAATCTTTCCTCTGTATAATAGTAGTGTAGATTTATTAATTGTGTTCACATTGCTGAGACCTTTGCACTGCAGTATAGGTTAAAAAAAATTATTAACATCTTCGCAGTTAGTAATGCCGTATGGAGATTTGGAGACCTCACAAAGATTTCAGCATATATCTCTACTTACATATTTACACCAGAGCCGGAATCACTTGCCCATTCAGGACAAGGCGTGGCAACGCTCACTATGTCAACTTTTTCAGATCTCAAGTCTGCTACACATACTATATTACTAATAGGGTTATCCATTGTCCACAGGGCCCGGTATAAAGGGCACAATGGCGATCCTGAACTGCCTGCTGGCTCGTCAGCTGTGCTTCGAAGACGCTTCCTGCTCCGCCATCCTCGAGATCATCCCGCGCGTCTGTGGCTCCGAGCTCGGTAAGCAGTAACCCTTTTCAGTCAACATCTTTACCATAATCTATAAAATTGACCTATTGATTGAGACCATTTCAAAGAGACCATTTCTTTTTTGTTTGAGGGGGGGAAATGCCCTCGCACTTCACTGCCACCACGGGGGTGATGGCAGGGGGTATGTGGGACTCGAACCCACTAAAACGCCCCTGTGATCCGTCCGCCGCCGGGATGGGGCGAGATAGGGTCGCGCTAAACACAATACCTCCATTGCAATTGAGTATCCTGCAGTTTCCAGAGCCCTAATTCTGTATGACCACTTACGGTTCCTTCTTTCGAAGCCACGCGAATTCCTTGTCTTACCAAAGAAATCTGCAGAAATCTATTCTCTATGAAATGAAAACGAATCCGCGCAAAATGAATGTGGAATTGGCGGGATTTGAACTGCCAAAAATCATAATGTTCCACTGAGATGTGTTCCGAAACATCAACACGTCAAAGGTTACCACCTCTTATGACAACGTTTATTCAAAATAAAAATAACTTTAATGTAAAGTGAACGTATTTCTAATGCTGTGACACGATTTGAACAAGACACGATAACAACGTGGTTTCGTATCGTGTGGAATCTGTGTTTTCATAGAGAATTAGAGACCAGGTGATGCTGAAGGATACCGTGTTCTGCATGTGACTATGAAGTAGTGGATACTAAATTTCAAATCTACCAGACCTGTGAAAGTTGCTCACTTCCCTTCATCAATTAGAAAAGATCTATCTCTACAAACGGTTGAACAGTTGTCTTGATACCTAATAAATCGTAGGTACCTAAAGTCGGTTCATGGTTTGGGAGCTACGATGTAATAATAAACGCTACGCGCTAACGCGCTTTTAGGGCTTATTAATCATTTTCAAGTACTTAATATGACCAGATAGCAAAGTATTAACCTTTTTACAACCATTCTAAAACCTAAAAGCATTTTTTACAACCTTGGCTCGAATGAAATGTTACTTGGGCAGAGAAATACACAGATGCATAGAAAACACACGTGAAGCCAACCCTTCTGTTTGATTGGGATTTTTAAAAAAAAACTAAAATAAATATATATATTTTTCTCACTGTCCTATAATAAAATGTATCTCTTCAAGGCTACAAAACGAACTAATTACAATTTTGGCATGTCGCACAAAGTCGGCTAAAGAGCTTGGCAAGGAGAGGGTTCTGTTTGCGATATGCAAGAAGATGCCAGCAAAAAAATGCCAGCTTATCTTAAAGATCCGGATACAGCATCGTGCTTGAATCGCAGCTCCTTTTCAAGTGAATCGAGGAGATATCAAGGGCTTTAGATGCGAAGGTCATACCCCTTGTAACCTTATTGACCTTTTCGTACAAAAATCCACATAGGCATTAAAGTATCAGACTGGATCATTCTGACATATCAGACGGTAATTTAGGCTCCCTAGCTTGACAAAAGACAGATTTGAATGAAGCATGATGAAGGTATTACAATTTATACGAACTTTAGTACATTATATTATTAGTGTTGCTATATCGATAGTTTGACCCTTACCTGAAAAAGTTAAAACCGTCATAGAGATTGTATGTAGGTCTTAATCCACCACCTTGTTTAGTGGATGACACGTCCATGCATTCATTCTCGTAATTTGTGATACTTGAACATCGGTTTCTATACAAGGTGAGTTTGAATTGGTATGTTAACCCGAAAGGGGGGGGACTGGAACCATGATAGCCCACAAGTTGTGAGAGTCTTACTTGAAACTGCGTGTTTCCAAACCTCCATAGTAAAAAATAAATCCACTCACAAAATTGCACATGCGATCGCTACGAGAGTTAACAAGATACTATAAATGAATTTCTAAACACAGGTCGTTAAACTCATTTAAGTGCATTCGGTCAAGGACAAAATTCAACCACCCAGCTGCGCTAGGGCTATCTTCGAACGTAAAATTTACATGGCATTTCTACAATGAAAAACTATTAATTTAGAAAAGTCTTTGAAGAAACATTGTCTACCTTGGGGAGTAGATTTACCCCCTTTCGGGATAATATACCAATTCGAACTCAGATAGTATAACAAGGTACTCTGTGATCGGTTTCCTCTATATTTTATCCTTCATCTCTGTATGAGCGAGTGCAAATCGCACCCTGATTCGAATCCTGTTCGGCCCACGCCGATAGCTCTTGAAAAGCCATTTGTGTGTGGCCGAGTTTTGGCCGAGTAGGGTTCTAATCAGAGTGCTTCAGTTTGAAAATCACTCGAACCCACAGAGTAAGCTTTCTCTAATCTGTGCTCGAACCATACTACTGCTGCCCTAGCACCACAAATTAGAGGAAAAAACAGTCGGCTATATAGCACGGACGGTAGACAAAATTGTCTTTCCCCTGCTTTACTCCATCCACTTCACCAGTAAGCGAAGAAAGTGATATAAAACAGAGAAAGACAATTTTCTCTACCACCTTTATCCTCTCACCCGCCGTTATTGTTCATGCTATGTAGAAAAACATTAATATGTTTCCGAAAAGGTTTACATGTTCACAAGTCAACCTCCCTATCTCACGATATGCAAAAGTTCCCACATTTGTACCTACCTACGTTTTGAAGGGAATTTACCGAGGCGAGCACGTTTCTTTTGTTAAGACTCTCTCAGGTTGTATATGAGAACATATTATATGAGAATGTAACCACGGCTTCCTCCCTTAGCGAAGTGCAGGGTTGCTGTAACACCGTAGTGTAACAGCGGCTCGTTCTTTTTTTAGGGTTCCGTACCCAATGGACCCTATTACTAAGGATCCGCTGTCAGTCCGTCTGTCTGTCTGTCTGTTTGTCTGTATGTCTGTCTGTCTGTCTGTCTGTCTGTCCGTCTGTCGCCAGGCTGTATTTCATGAACCGTGATAGTTAGACAGTTGAACTTGTCACAGATGATGTATTTCTGTTGCCGCTATAACAAAAAATATTAAAAAACATAATTTAATAAATATTTAATTTTTAAATATTTTATAGATAATGGTACGAAGCCCTTCGTGCCCGAGTCCGACTCGCACTTGGCCGGTTATTATGCTATAGGTAGCAAACAATCATACGGCCCCCTGATATGGAACGTGATGGGAGACGCCACCGTAGCTTATGTACATCTGTATCACTAGAAGTGCCACCAATGCTTTGTTTATGCTTACCCTGTGACAATACTATTTTTCTCCTCCTTTCAAAATGCTGCCTGGTTTGTTCCTGTCAACTGTTTAGATCCGCAATCGGTGTGGCCAACAATGTTTGTTGGTTTTTTATTACGTATTTTATGGGTATGATAGATATTTATGTATAGCATAGTTTCGTCATACATAGTTGCGTAATCTACAACTTTAATTCAAGTACTTGTATCTTTTTTATAAGAGTTTAATAAAAAAATCCAGCAATCCGTTCAAACTGCTGATAAGGTCGTAATAAATTACCTAAACCAGAATAAAATGGCCGTATAATCTTAGCGCAATAAAATCTTGTCTTTCTTTCTAGGTTATCCGTTGTCACGTGTCTAAGGAAGAAAAAGAGAGATTTTCTTTTATCTGTGGTGTGTGGAGAGAGAAAGAGAGAGAGCGCGTACGCACCGAATCACATACCTAGACTATTTTTGCTACTTTCGAATCTATAAGCCCTGTGGGCCGTAATTGATAACAACGGCCCAGTAGGTGGTTTAACTGCTACAGGCTCAATGTCACAACACAAAAAAATTAAGACTTCGGTGTAATGGTGTGCCAAGTATTTTGACCTTTCACCGCACAAGCTCTCGGGACTACAGAATAAAACATCACAGGCTTCTGTTAAGTGAAACGTCATCAAATAATCACTGCTATGACAGATGGACTCACATTTTGTGGTTTAATGTACAGCACAATATTACTGTGCCAGAATGGTGTGTTTTTATGAATAAGTTAACGGAAATACTGCATTTTTTTATCCTACATGGTAGTCAAATTATGTTTTTGATTAAATTAGTAGCGCGTAGACGTGTATTTCTGTTGCACTCAACTACTTATAATATACAGCCATGGTTGGAGATTTCGTTTTTATAATAAGCTGATATCAATGAGACAAAAACTTAATAACATTAGATTATACACGTTCAAATTTCAAAGCTTTTAAGCTAACCCCTTTAAGTTAATGTTACTTTCAAAGTTCATAATCTATGAATACAGTAGTGAACTAAGTAAAAACATATGCCTACGCTTATTAAAACTTTTTGATCTATTCGGTTAATAACTTGGAATTTATTTTAACCTTTAAAACTTAGTCGATGATATGAAACACGATAAAAAGTTTTAAGGGTTCATTAAAGTTCAACAGTTTTATCATAATTTATTTATAGAGATAGACATTCTGATCTTAAAAACCACTTTAATCAAATATCTCAAAAAAACTGATTAAATTCTAGTATCTCCTCAC
This sequence comes from Ennomos quercinarius, assembly GCA_910589525.2. Lineage (NCBI taxonomy): Eukaryota > Metazoa > Arthropoda > Insecta > Lepidoptera > Geometridae > Ennomos > Ennomos quercinarius. Next base: position 6,389,509 of record OU342513.1, on the reverse strand, counting down.
ATCATCATTCACAGCTGGAAGCATGAACTTTTGGGTAGTAGGTTCATGGCCGGAAGACGTCCCACTGGCAGTGGTCTTCCGGTGCCACCACAGTAGATCACTGCTGAACACAGTACTCCCCCATAAAACGCCACTTTGGACGCTTATCATTATTCGGGTTTGCCATAATTACCATGCTTGGCAGGCGTCTTGGTGATCCTATGCGATTTTAATGTACCAAGAAGAATGCCGGCTAAGGGTGTATGCCCATTCCCTGCATACACCCTTAGCCGGCTCTTACACCCACAGGCAAAGTCATCACACCACAAATAAGGTTGTCCTATTCTCTTACTGTGACCACATGGCAAAATTTATTTATTTGAGTATGCCTCTGTGGTGTGGCGGTTGAGCAGGTCAGCTCATAACCCAGAGGCGGTGGGTTCGATTCCCGCAACAGGACAAGTGATTGAGCACAGGAGAAAAACGCAAATACTTGTTCTGTGTCTAGGTTGTGGGACCATGGTCCTCGTAGTTCCTAGGTCCCTAGATACAGGGAATCCTAGTTAGGGTCCAGGTTCAATGTATGTGATCGTTGGGCGTTATTGAATTTTTTTTATGTATGTACCTACTCTATTTTTTCCAATTATGGTACTGTTTAGTAAAGTCTCGCAACGAGCTATAGAGAGAGACATCCATGGAGTTTTCTTGCGAGACATAATCCGAGCAGATTTATTAGATCTGCTCCTGCAGACTACTAAGACTACTAAAGTTGCAAGTTGCCGACATATTACGTCGGCAACTTGCTAATAGCTCTCAGAATCAGCAAGTTGAAAAGGCAATGGGCAGGCCACATAGCTTGCAGATTTGACAACCCAATGAAGAAGAAAGAAAGAAAGAAAAAACCCAAAGAAAGGTAGTGGTGGTGTGATTTCCCCATGGGATAGAAAGTTGTCAAATGGTGATCATGAACCGGACGACGTAGCATATGCCAACTCTACACTAGGTGGATTGACCTTGGTCAAGACTGTGGAGACCAGCGATGAGTTATAACACAGGATATTTCTTCCCACTAGATAACCAGTTATCAAACTTAGTGTTCTAACGAGAATAAACGGTTGAAAGCAAGATGAAAACCAAGAAGATGTTCAAATCGGCGCTCTATGTTCAACTGTGGATGATTGTCTTTCGGCCGATTAAGATGATGATGATTCTAGTTATGATGGTCAGAATTTGATGTTAAATATTTTATGAAGAAAGCTAAGTGAAATCACGGGCTCTACAACAAAATAAATATTAAATATTAAGGTGGAACGTTACACTAGCGCGGCAAAAACCAATGATAAGTAGGTGATACTTTTAATTGTAATTTATTGATACACTATATTTATTTCCGCCAAATTAGTTTTCATGTAATCACGTTGAGTGATTAAGCTATTATTGGCAAAAGAACGCAAGAAAATTTGAATTTGCCGCCCTAGTGTAACGTTCCTCCATAAATATCTAGTTTAAAATGTAAGTTACCTATTAGTTGTCGGTTAGAGTTGCCGGTCACTGCCGGTGGCTAAGTGCCGTGAGGTTGCAGACGCAGATGTAGTCACAAGCACGCGGGAAATTCAAAATGTTATCTGAAGTTGGGTAGTATTTGTTTGCATAAACAGTTCATAAAATAAACAATTTAAATTCATTTATTTCTTGCATGTTTAATGAAACATGGTGCACACTCTGCTTGTTAATTTTAGTTTCTTACTTATTTTTATTAAAATATTTTAATAGACCTAGCGCACGAAGCACCTTCTTTTGTAAAAAGTTAAATATAAATTTGTGACCTAAGTGTTGTTCACATAGGTATAGGTACATCTTACTAAGTGGTAGCTTTGTGAGCTGTACACCTCACGGCATGTCTTTGAGTTACTTAAAACTAAAATAGTACATTATAACACAATAGTGCTAAGTGTCTATAGGCCATCGCGGATATTATACAGTCCATAAGTATTCTTTGTAGTAGGTAGTGTAGCTAGTTTAGTTTAGTTTAGTTTAGTTTTTATTATTGTAGTAGTTAGCTTGAGTAATAAAGGCACATTGCCCGTTAAAAAAAAATAGTGCGAAGTTGAATGATCAAAGCACACGCGTATCATACGACGTTTTTCATCACAGTTCCGAGGAAAAAACAGACATATTGTTATTGACTTTTGTGAAAAATGTTGTGTAGGCTTCTTGTTTTCACGCACCGTATTACATTGTGATGGTATATTATATACCTTAGAGAATACATAAGCAAGCTAACTGTTCGGTGGCGCGAACAAAATTGACATGCAGTCAATATTAAAAATATATAGAAGAATTAAATTGTATATATATTTAAAATATCGACTGCATAGCTAGTACAGCTCTAGGTACCTGCTTTATTATAATTTACTGGACATCCACCTGACATACGAAATCATATTTGCCCAAACTGAAACTGAGACGCCGTGTAAAAACAGCAAAGCGAGCAGCCAGCAGTTGGAACAAGTGAAGTAGAAAATAAAAGAGTTTTTTTAACATAAAAATAAGAATTTAAGAGATTTTTCTCAAACAGTTGTTTGTTGAGAAAAAATATGAAAAAGCTCGGAAAATAAATATGATTATTATCTTCGCCATATTAGCTCCTAACCAAAACCCTTATTTTCATACGAAAATATTCTAGGTCTTTGTTTTCATCTGTCTTATTTTTATTGACCCTAAATATCAAAACCCAGAAAAACAAAGTTTAAGTTTCATATTGTTCAATAATAAGTAGGTAATTAAGTGACTGACCTGATAGCTCAGTTGGTAGTAGCCCTGCTTTCTGACCTAGGTTGGGGATTTGGTTCCCACCTAGGACAAACATTTGAACATAGGTGTTTTTTCTGTCTGGGTCAGGCGTGGATACAGAAATTTCTTAAGGGGGAGGTGCACAAATCATTATAGTAGGGGAGTCCAAGAGGGAAATTTGGGGATATGTTGATAAAACACATAAGTATACGATACCTATTTGTGCTCTTTTCTTTAAATGATAAATTCCATGCACCTATATCTTGCTGATCTATTGGCAAACCGCGCCTGGTGCTGGACTGCCTTCACCAAGAGGGGGGTGCGCGCCCCCTGCGCGACCCCTCCCCCCCCCCCCTGTATCCGCGCCTGGTCTGGGTGTTATATTGTATCCTATGTATGTATTTACAAACAAAAAGTATCAAGTCACAGAACACAAATAACAGATAAGTTATCTGTGGTTCCCATAGTACAGGCATTGCTTAGTTTGGGAGTAGATGGTGCTGTGTGACGTGTCCATAAATATTTAATTATTTATTTAATTAAATCAGTTGCTCCTAACATGTTTTCTCCCCATATTATCTCCGTCGTAATAATAATAACGTGAAGTGGGTCCTGTCTGTCCCATAACAATGAATTACAACCCCCAAAAATAAAGCACCCTTTCTCACCTGGATTCCCGGCAATATATCATGAAAAAAAATTAATAACCTTAAGAGAGAGCTAACAAAAGATCAGTAACAAAAGATGGCCGATGTTCTGTGTGTGGCGCGCCTTAGGTATGTCGTGTACGGGAACCCTAACAATGGAAGGAGGTCACAGAAGTACGGCGCTTTACTTGGCAGCTATCGATTTTAATGGTTGTGACCGTGATATGACGAATCAAGCTTTTAATATTGTACCTTGTGCTTTAAATACTTTACCGTCCGAGTAAAACTAGAGCAAGAGAACTAAAGTCACCGATATAGCTTTAAGAATTAGCAAGTTGAAGGCAGCACATCGCTCGTAGAACTGACAACCGATGGGGAAGAAAGGTTCTCGAGTGACGACCACGAGCCGGAAGACGCAGCGTAGGCCAGCCCCCCACTAGGTGGACCGACGACCTGGTCAGAACCGCGGGGAGCCGATGGACGCAGGAGGCAAGCAGCCGCTCAAAGTGGCACTCTTTGGGGGAGGCCTATGTTCAGTAAGGTTCTCGAGTTGCGACCGCGAACCGGAAGACGCTACTATCTATTGTGGTGCAACGTAGACCCGGCCACTGATAGGTAGACTGCAGCCATGGGAACCCGTTCCCTTTGGGTACAAGTAGGCAAGCAGCCGCTAAAAGTGGCGCTCTATGGGGGAGGCCTATGTTCAGGAGCAAAAAAAAAATATTTCTTTTTCTTTTTCTTTTCTTTTTTTAGGAGCGGAAAAATTTCAAAATGGCGTAAATTTTCATCACTGCGGGGAAAAAATTTCACCGACCTAAATGTAAATCGATATCTGGATGGTAATCAACATTCTGCAAATCTTTAACATGTGACATTTTTCTATAGCGCTGCCATCATCATCATCATGAACAGCCTGACGTCCACTGCTGAACATAGGCCTTCCCCAGAGAGCGCCACTTTGAGCACTTGCTCGCCTCCACTCGATCGTCGATCCACTGAGTGGGGGGCCGGCCTACACTGCGTCTTCCGGTTCGTGGTCGCCACTCGAGAACCTTTCTTGCCATCGGTTATCACTTCTACGAGCGATGTGGCCTGCCCATTGCCATTTCAAGTTGCTAATTCATCAATGTTTATTTAATTAATGTTATTTTTGTAGTTTCTTGATTTTTTTGTGTATGTATTTTCAATGTTCAACCGGTCATCCAGTTCTTATAAGCTCGTCTCATCAGAAAATTAGTTGTCCTTTACAAAACTTACCTATATTATTATCCGTCGGTCTTGTACGGTCCCGTTTTATGTATCATTACGAGAGGGCTCGGGTAAAGTTGGAGGGCCCTTTGGGACCTCAATAGCTCTTCACTTCAAAATCCATAAAATTCGAACCATGACCCGTATTCTTGGCCCGAATAAAATACCCACTGATTTTCGATGTCAACCATACTGTGATTTTTACGCACTAACTCACATATCCTACAGTACCTACCTTAATATAAAATTAACTTTTTTTTATGTAGGTACTCCTACCTTAATAAATAATATTTACTTTTTTGTTTATGTAGGTACTTACCTTAACATTTTCATTTTCTTTTTTCAAAGGTTAACAAACAAACAGCTTTCTATTTGCAAGCCAGGACCCTAATTCTGTATGACCAATTTACGATTTTTTGCTTCGAAACCACGCGAATTCCTTGTGTTACATAAGAAATCTGCAAAAACCTATTCTCTATGTAATGAAAACGAAACCGCGCGAAATGAATGTGGAATTAACTGGGACTGGCGCGATTTGAACTGTCAAAAATCATATGTTCCACTGAGACGCGTTCCGAAACATCAACCCGTTAAAAGTTACCACCACTTATGTCAATATTAATTATTCAAAATAAAACGTAATTTTCATGTAAAATGAAGGCATTTCTAAAGGTTTTCTGTCAATTTTTAATAATTACCCATGGCTTCGTTATATCACAACATAAATATAAGCCATTCCTTTGTTTTAATTTTTTGTCGGTTTTGGGATGAGAAATCCTTTAGTCTAATTCGGAATGCACTCGAGAGATTCAAAACCTGTCATAGATAATTTGACTTAGATCATACAGAATACAAAAATTGACGATTCCTTGGTGTGACACGATTTGAACAAGACACAATAACGACGTGGTTTCTGTATCGTGTGGAATCTGTGTTTTAATACAGAATTATGGCCCAGATCGAAATTTTAATAAAACCTTCGCTATGTTACCTCCTTGGTTGCCATGTAAAAGATCGTTCCATTTTTAAATTACACGACAGATATGAGTTTTGTATATAATTTATTTATATGGCCGCTAAACCACGACAGATTTGGATTTACATACTACTTTTGCCAGCCGCCGCTCGTCAGTACAGCAATTTCGATTTATCCCGAAGAAGGTTGTCAAAATAATATTCACTTTTCCAAGCATGTTTGAGAAAAAGCTGTTTATTTTATTATAATCTATCCTTTTAGATAATCACAATCATGCATTGTCATGCATGACACAGTTAAGTTAACCAGCGATACGTCAAAAGTCAAAACCAAGTAAACGGTAAGAAAATTACGCGTAATTTTACCTTCATGTGAAAAAAGCCTCTTTTGTTCCTATTGTTCAGCCAAGGTCGAGTTTTCTGAAGTCAGGAAGGAGTTTAAATATGTTTTGTTTTAACCAACCCCTTTGTAAACGGGGAATAGTGGTTTTGAATTTGAAAACAGTTTGAATATTTTGTGCGTTATTTGCTCAGATTAAAAAAATACATAGACTCAACGTAGGCTACTTTTTATTCCACCGGGAAAACGGGTGATTCCAGCTTTTTTTAAATAGGGTTATAGGTAATAAAAAAAAATACCAATTACGGAATCTCTTTTGTTACGTTACTTGTTTACAAAATCTCAATCCTGAGTCACCTGAGTGACCTAAGTGACAAAAACACTTTCCGAAAGTTTTGTGTCACTAATATGCACATGTCACCTACGTAATATTAGTAAGCTATGGAGAGAGCTATGCTCGGTGTTTCCCTGCGAGATAAGATCGGAAACGAAGATATCCACAGGAGAACTAAAGTGACCGATATAGCTCTTAGAATTAGCAAGTTGAAGTGGCAATGAGCAGGCCATATCGCTCGTAGACCTGACAACCGATGGGGAAGACAGTTTCTCGAGTGGCGACCACGAACCGGAAGACGCAGCGTAGGCCAGCCCCCCACTTGGTGGAGCGACGACCTGGTGAAACCACGGGGAGCCGATGGATGCAGGTGGCAAGCAGCCGTTCCAAGTGATGCTCTGTGGGGGGAGGCCTATGTTCAGCAGTAGACGTCTTCGAACTGTTGATGATGATGATGATCATGATGACTTACGTAGTACTATGTAATCTGTGCTTAAACAATACTCGCTGTCACACTCCGAAACTTAACCACGCTAATAATTTTCATGGCACCGAAAGACCGACATACCGAAATACCGAATTACCCGATATCAGCGTACCGTTCCAATTTACGGTTGACAATGATAAGTCGTTCCCAGCCGTTTGAAACGTTGCTAATTAAGATGAATGCTCTGAAGCGAGTCAAGCTGTATTGTTTCCTTCGAAAGAGGCTTTTTTCGCGAATGCTTTGTGAATTTGGCAGAGATGGGAGAACTGATTGAAAAGGTTAGAACACACTGGCGTGATCTGGAGAGCAATTTGCAGATCTATCGCGTAGGCTTCAGGTTCCACCAGTGCTACACATTTTTATTGCGATATTTAAGCGACATCAAGGTTTTACTAGGTGGTAGGACTTTTCTGCAAAGTTCGTCTAGGTAGGCACCACCGCTTTGCCAGTAATTATGCCGCCAAGCAGTAGTGTGCAAGCACTACTGTGTGCCGATTTGAAGAGCGTTGTAGCTTGAAATTAATGGGCAAATGAGATTTTATGACCTGATGTCACAGTCTAGTAATCTGATTACTAGACTGTGCGATGTCTCAGGATGACGTGCGCAGTGCAGTGTCTCGCGAAACATTGTTATTTTTAATCAAATCAAATCAAATCAAAACGTTTATTCGCTAAAATACATGTATAGTAGATGTTACAGCAAGTTTTGTTCATGTATTTAGTCTGCAAGCAGACGTGCAAATTTTATTTAATAACTAATTACAATTTTTATTATTTATAATTTATAAGTAAACATTGGTACAAAATTCATTATAATCCTTAACACTATAAAAACAGTTGCATTGAAGCCAGTCAGTCAAACATTTCTTAAACTTGTTACCCTCTAATATCTTTATGTCATTTGGAATATTATTGTAAATGGTTATGCACATATTATATACATTTCTCTTATACAAGTCTTTTCGAGCAGGAGGTTGATATAATAAGTTAGTAAACTTAGTCCTTTTTTGGCGGGACATAACTTCACCATGCTTCTTAAAAAACTCAGGGTGTTCTTTCGTAAAAATACAAATTTCTCTAATGTACATACATGGTAAAGGGAGCACATTGCATCTTTTAAATAGAGGTCTACAGCTATCTAAAAACCAAGCCTTATTTATCACCCTAATACACCTCTTTTGTATCTTAAATACTCTGAGCATATCAACTGAGTTGCCCCACATTATCAAGCCGTAACTAAGCAGAGATGACACATGACCATGATATGCCATCAACGCGGCCTCCATGGACACAGTATGTCTAATTCTTTTTAAAGCGAATACAAAGCGTTCTAGTTTCTTACATAATAAGTCCACATGCATTTTCCAATTTAGATTTTTGTCAAGAGTAAGTCCTAAAAATTTATAATTATCAACATTGTCAACTAATTCATTATTATATTTTATGTCAAGTGGCAAAGAATTACAATTATAAGAATTAAATTGAATTAACTTAGTTTTATTAATATTAATGTTTAAGTTATTTGTTTCCATCCATCGGATCACATCTGATAAAGCCTTGTGTATGGTTTGCTGAGCCTGTTTTTTATCCCCACATTTAACAATTATTGTAGTGTCATCTGCAAATAGAATACATTTATGAGCCGTAGCTTCAGGAAGGTCGTTTATGTATATTAAAAATAGCAATGGCCCCAGTATGCTGCCTTGAGGAACTCCAGTATTATTTATTAAAGGCTCAGATCTAAATTTTGCTTTTGTAATTTTATTTTGAGAGTTGGTGGCAATTTTTGATATTTCTGTACATTGTTTTCTATTTTTTAGGTAGCTAGCAATCCAATCATGAGCAGGACCCCGTATGCCATAAAATTGTAACTTAGATAAAAGCATCGAGTGGTTAACAAAGTCAAAAGCTTTGGTCATATCTAGAAATAGTGATATCACCGGAGTACCATCATTTATATTTTCAGTTATAAATCTTACTAGTTTAAAGCATGCAAGCGTAGTTGAACTACCCTTACGGAAACCAAACTGTTCCTTTGTTAAAATCATAAACTTCGTAAGAAAGCTATTCAACCTAACAAGCATTGCCTTTTCATAAATTTTTGATATTATTGGAACTATAGTTATGGGACGATAGTTATTTGGATCTGCTTTATGCCGCCAAATTACCGCCGCCGCATTATTAAGTTCCTAGTGACGCTGTAACTATTATGGGCGGCCGTGTCGCTTAACAACAGGTGAATGACTAGCTCGTCACGTCATACATTCACATAAAAAAATTAAGAACGAAGGAGGTTTTTTATTTCGATTTTTATCTTATCTCAGAACTCCGGCATTTTGAGCAGATTTGGAAAATTATTTTTATTTTTTGAAGATTGGCCCCGTAGATACATCAAAATTTATTAGGTAGTTTGAAACAAACATTGGAAAGGAAAACAAGAACTCTTTAAATTAAAAGAAACTTATATATCTATCTTTTAGCCTTGCTACTGCCAATTCTTCAACACACCTTCACGCAAACACATCGTTTACTAAATAACACGCCGATCAAATAAAGCTATGTAGTTATAGTATCGACTCGACACAGAACAATTACTAGTTACTACGCGATCCGTCGGGAGAATAGCCCTCCTCCGGGACCCGTGTGGGGGGATTTTTCAACCATTACCGTTGACAAAATGACGCCTTGCCCGGGTCAACCCCGCGTCACTAAAGGTTTATTGTCCTGTCATTTTGACGGGAAGTGGATACCCGGCTTTATAATGTGATCGGAATTTATGGTTTGCTAGTTCTTTACAGGATGACGTGGGCCTTTTTGGGGGATTTATTACCTGTGGACACTCTATTGAAATGCACTACCGCATATTGAAAACAAAAAGCGTGGTTGTTAGGTATACTTAGATGATGTTGTTATGAAGTTATGAGATTGTTTTTGAAAACCATTTTTCTGGATTTATCAACTCTAATGACAACAAATGCATCTTAAGAAAATGGTCCTCACTAAAGTTAAGCTATACCTGTACCCAAAGCTAAATTGTCGATTTAGTCAATGTTGTCACTTTAATCATAGTATTTAGTAAGTAATCAGTAGGGTTAGCACGGCCGGTAGACAAAACTGTCTTTCCCCTGTTTTACTCCAAGCAAGTATGAAGAAAGTGACGTAAAACGGGGAAAGACAATTTTGTCTACCGTCCATGCTAACCCCGCTGGTGCCACTGTCCCGGTGGAAAAAGAAACCGAAGGCGATGAGACCAAATTAAATTACGTGGACCGTAAAACAGATTTATTTATTTATTGTGGTAGCAACGATAAACTCAATTATAATTACCACAAAATATATTATACACAGAAATGGTAAGATTATGGGTAGAAGAAATCTAGCAGCAACAAGAAGACTAAGAAAATGAACATACAGAAATTGAAAACGCTAGAAATCAAAACTGTTGCCAAGTAAATAAGCAACTAAGTAGGTACAAGCACCCTTACTTAAAAGCCAGTTCGTAATAAAGGCGTAGCCGAGTAGCGTGACGGCACCTTCTGAAATAGTTTCACTTAACCACAGATTATGTATCAGTACTAACTAACGTAATTTAACATCGTGAAATGTGGTAATACAACAGACCTAGACTATATCTATGAGTAAATCCCTCAACTATATGTATACGTACCTAAATAAAAAATCTTAAACTGAATTACAGACCCAAATGATGATAACAATCAAAAAGAGGTGCATAGTTCTAAACAAAAATATGAAATCATAATACAAACAAAAACAAAACTAACAGTCATTCAATAAAAGGCTAAGTAAATTAATTAAGTCACAAACGTAATTCATTCCTTTTATTAGATCCCTAAGGGCCACGATGCGAATGTAGGGAGCCAATAAACGTAAATTATTTATAAATGTCATCCACAATTATTGTATACTCATTCAAACATTATGTAAGCACGCAACTTTGTATAATTATGTTGATAGTTGCTAGACTCTGAAATGAGGAAGTATTAGTTGGTAGCATAGAAATCTAATACTTACTGTATAGTATTAGATCTGTGGTTGATAGTTACCCAGCTCTGAGGCTAGAGTCTAGAGTGAGGAGCTCTGTAGTTGTATTGACATACCTGTATACTGGGTGTAATTGAATTCATTAGCATCCTTTGAAACTGAGTACCTACTCTTGACACCGGACACGTGTGGACCAAAGTTTATAAATTCTATCGCATCAATTTGATATTGATAATAACTCCAAAAATGGGATACAGCCAGCCGGTTACATATTCCATTAGAATTTTGATGATAAGACAAAACACCGTAAAATCAAAACCCAAAAAGCTGTAACTCCGATTTATCAAGGCTCATAATGCCAAAATACGTTAAATATTGTAAGTAGGTATACCATCTTTCAAGGTGATAAGTGTACATCTAAATGAATAAATAGAAGTTAACTATCAGAGCAACTGAGGGTGCGATTTTTGATTAGTGGTTAAGGTAAACAATAGTTAAAATTTCAAAAATTCTAACAAATTTTGACCATTGGTGAGAATTTGCTAGAAGTTCTGACCATTGGTTCCCTTAGCTACAGATCAAAACCCCACCCTAGAGGGGCAGACCACATCAATATCGTCATCATCATCACTTACCATCCTTGCACTTCTTCAATACCTATAATTTCCTCTACATCGATTTAATTAAGCTCAAAATGTATGTCTAAAACAAAATTTATGCTGGCTTGCGAAAAAAGATTTTGAGGATGACAAATGATGTACAATATTTCAGTAGCTCAAAAGGGCAAGAGGCAAATTATAAGGAATGTTTGAGAAAATTTCCGAGCATTAGCGTCGATAAGCGACCCTCGTCAGTTTTGACGCAAGTGTGCGCCGCGCTTAACACTTGTGACACTTTTGATGGGTTTCTTTGTTTTATTCATAGGGACGAAAATTGTTTAAGTACTTTTTATTCAGTCGTGCATTTCAATGTATGTGCTTTGACTACTTGTGGAACCTGCAGCAACTGCAGAGAACTGCTGCGTTCAAAACAGTCGACCTCCGCTAGGGGATGACATAAGAAGATGCAGTTTCATCATCAACAGCTTGAAGACATCCACTGGTGAACATAGGCCTCCCCCAGAGAGCGCCACTTTGAGCAGCTGCTCGCCTCGTGCATCCATCGGCTCCCCGCAGCTTTCACCAAAAACGTAACTTAATTGAAACGGATTAAAACTCAAACTTGTGTGAATTTGGCAGTAGTAGTAGTCTGTTCATATAGGTTAAAATATGTAGAAGAGAATGTCTCCATAGGCATGTGTTGTAATGCAATTAGTTACATCATCATCTGCATCAACAGCCTGAAGACGTCCACTGCTAAACATAGGCCTGCCCCAGAGGGCGGCACTTTGAGCGGCTGCTCGCCTCCTGCATCCATCGGCTCCCCGCAGCTTTCACCAGATCGTCGGTCCACGAGTGGGGGGCCGGCCCACACTGCGTCTTCCGGTTCATGGTCGCCACTCGAGAACCTTTCTTCCCCATCGGTTGTTAGTTCTACGAGCGATGTGGCCGGCCCATTGCTATTTCAACTTGCTAATTCTAAGAGCTATATCGGTCACTTTAGTTCTCCTGCGGATCTCCTTATAACGGAGCTTATCTCGCAGTAGTAAGGAGTAGTAGTAAGTTATATAGTTACCCCAAATCAGAATAATTTACTTAGAGAAAGATCTTTTACCAACCCCTCTTTTACTCTTTTCTCCCTCTTTTATTAGGCTTTCATTTTGACTTCAGAGTTCAGTAGTTTTATCAGCGTCCAAACTTTTTGTGGTCTCTAGCCCGATTTACGAGTTGTATAGTCGTTAGGTTTAAGGACTGCGACTGAGAGAAATAGTGCAGAACGCCCTCTTGGCAATTTTGGCATAGAGAGTATGAAAAAACGAGGCGAGGTCTGCCATGCGTGATGTGACACAATCTACGACAACTTACAACCTTAAGGCTGCTATATACCGTATATACGTGGATTCACTGTTCTCGCTCGCGCATTGCTACATGTCGTGATATATAAAAAAAATGAAAAAAAAAAGAATTAAACCGTGGTTGTGACGCGTGGTTAAACCACGGTTAATCGATGGTAAGAAAGGGTGCCACTGTCACACGGTCAACCGATTTTGAGTCAACTGGGGAAAGTGGTTCCCACCTATAAAATATCACGAACAAATTATTTATCAGAAAAAGTAAAATAAAAAGGATGCTCACGGATAGGGTCAACGGCTTCACACCGGGCCTCTGGTTTCAAGGACCGTCCTGGTAGTGGACACACCGTGCCGGCTGTCCTACCTAACTCGGTCAGCTAATTAACCTGCTTGGGACTGTCGATTGGTGATGAAAGTGTAACTAAAGCGGAATTAGTGCAACTGAATATTTACTCGCTAAAGGCACAAAAATATCCTATGCGAAACAAAGAAATCTACAGAAAAAAGTAACAACTATTACGTATACATCATCAGGCCGCACATAAATTCTATAAACCTAACATGATGACGCTAATCCCGGGACGCACACGGGCTCGCGGGGGGGGGGGGGGGGGGGGATTGAAAACGACGGGGGCAAGAAAGTTCACTTCATAAAAATTAGGAAAATGATACGCTCACACAAAAACGGCGGTGGATTCCTCCTGTCGCGCCCCACACACGGGGCTCTCGACGCGACTTATAAATGAGTCAGCGACTCCTGCGTCATGCCAGCCGTAAAACGGCGGCCTCGATGCTCCTTCAGCGTCCCATCTGCCTGGGGCTTGTCGCAACCGCGCAACTCGGGCAAGAACGGAGGACGCGTGCGCACTTTGGGCAACAAACACATGGGACATTACAAAATTAAGGCGATTTTTCTGATCGTTTATATACATATACGTCCGAAAATGGTTCAGTAATTGTTGTGATATTAGGATGGGAAAAACCGACAAGAAGCTTATGATAAGAAGTGTAAAGTTTTGGCAAATTACCGGTTCCACGGACTACTACGCGTGTGATATGTAATTACTAAATCGTTATTAAGCTTATTTCGATAAATGCTTGTAAATAGAATCCGTATTTCGAACAAACCAAAACATGACCGTCAGAGTTCCTTGTCCGACCAAGTTGCATCAAATTCTCCTAGAAATAATTCAAACCATAATGTAGTTCATCAGCCTTAGAAAACCTTAGGATACCTAGTAAGAATCTATCTAACTATCTAAATGCTAGAACGAATAGGAAAGCTAGAATTAGGAATAATTGTTTTCATATAACAAAGTGCCTGGCCTTGTCAACGCAAGGGCACAGAGCAGCGACGGAAAAGGTTGCTATTGCGAAAGTGTCAGGAGGAAGTGACTATAATTAATAGAAAAAAGTAGCTACACGCTACATACATTTTTGAAGATAATAAATAACTGAATTTACTTATGAAAAATTTGACTTAACGTTGTTCTCATGAATAACATTACAAATATTCAACAAAAATATCATATTAATCCAAACAAGATTTCATAAATTCAACGGCATTTGTTTTCTTACACTGCTTTTATGTATGTAAACTTGTTTGGATTAATGTGATATTTTTGTTGAACATTTGTGATGTTATTCATGAGAACATAGGTTTGGTCAGATTTTCCGTAAATAACAGTTATTTAATATCTTCAAAAATTTTGCAATGCGCGAGCGAGATGGTGGAACCGCGTATACAGCACCCTTAAGCCACTCTGGTTGCGTTTTATTTTATGAGGATGACGTGACGAGCTAGTCGTTCACCTAATGTTAAGCGACACGCCCGCCCATAACAGTAGCAGTGTCACTCGAACTTTAAAATAATAAAGTTTCGCGTGACACTGCATAGCGCACGTCATCCTGAGACATCACACAGTCTAGTAATCAGATTACTAGACTGTGAAATCAGGTCATAAAGTCTCATTTGCCCAGTAATTTCACTAGCTACAATGCCCTTCAAACCGGAATACAGTAGTGCTTGCACACTACTGCTTGGCGGCAGAATAACTGGCAAAGCGGTGGTACCTACCTGGACGAACTTTGCAGAAAAGTCCTACCACCTAGTAAAGTAGCGTTCTATCCACATTACGACAGACATCATAATCCACGGCTGCCATGGATTGTGTCACAGTTGCGTGCAGGCCTTGCCCCTTTAAAGCATTTCTTTTTACTAACACTCACTACAATATGTTTTACCTTTCCTCGTAAATCTTCGTAGAATGCTATAAGACCGTCTATTGACTAAAGAATGATTGTGATTCTGATCAAAAATGATACATTCAATCTTCAACACAATAACGTCACGAAACCCCAACCGCCATTTCTCCGAACCAATCAGACATTCGTAGGGTTGCCAGGCATTAACCGAAAAAAATCCAATTTAGTCATTCGGTCACTCCCTAATGTCTGCCCAACATAAAAACGTATCTAATTCGTGAGATAATCCCGTATAAGGATTTTCGTTACACTTTTTCTATTCTCTTGTTAGGGCGGGGCTGCCAGTCAAACTTAAGGTAGCACCCTTGGCCCTTTCACTTAATGGAAGGTTTTTGCTAAAGGTGTTTTAGTTAGAAGTTCGGAAAGTTTTGGGAAAATAAAAAGTGAGGGGCATCCCTTGTCAAAGTACTTACTAATGGGTTGACTGAGGAGTTTGGCTTAGTTTTATCGAGGGAGTGATCTTTGTTGCTTCGAATAAAGTTTGCTTACTTTAGGTGAATATGGCTGTTCAACATGTGTTTGACTTGAGTTACTTTTCCTACAGTTTACCCGTATATAAAAACAGACCGCATAACTAATAAACACAGCATAACAGTTAAATAGCTACTCAGTGTTTTCTCTCGTTTTACCTTTGCGAATTTCAAACTCAATAGATAGAGACAAAACACAAAACAGCTATCCTTGCGCTATTCAATGTTTTGGAGAACACAGCATAACAGTTAAATAGCTACACAGTGTTTTCTCTCGTTTTATCTTTGCGAATTTCAAACTCAATAGATAGAGACAAAACAGCTATCCTTGCGCTATTTATTTTTTTGGAGATAGACATATATATATTACTTCAGTGCCTACTTATAAATGTTCAGTAGTATCCGAGATTTTTCTGAGTCTGCATTTTACGCGTAACTGATTTTCCATTTTACTACTGTCTTAATAAGGTTTTATTTCCAGTGGCCTGTTCCACGGTGACCGTGACCAAGTGCCAAGCTGCCCTGAGAACCTTGCAAGCCTTCCCGTTCTTCAAGCCGACCTGCCTCTGTCGTGAGCCCAACGTGGACCCTGAGTGCAACTCTTTCCGCGACTTCCTGTTCGATCATCCCTGCGTGTTTGTCATGAAGAAGGGTGAGTGGGACAGAAAAAAAAAAGTAGATAGATAACACTAGTGCATCAACAACACTGAATAGTAATAGTTTACGAAGAGCTAGGTAATCTGTTAATTTTGCTAAGCAGGCGATATTGTAAAACATACGAGTAGAAGTTCATACAATAAAACAGTAATTGGGCTAAATCTGTACATTGAATTACATCAACAGCCGGAAGATGTTCACTCTGGGCCAGAGTGAACTCTGGCTGAACACAGGCTACCCCCATCTGGACGCCCATCATAGGGGAAAGGGGTTTGCCATAATCACCACGCTTGCCATATAAAGGCAGCTTTTTTGAACGGTCAATGTGCCTTTATTACTCAAGCTAACTACTACAATAATAAAAACAAAACTAAAGTAAGCTAAACTAAACTAGCTACACTACCTACTACAAAGAACACTTATGGACTGTATAATAGCCTCGATGGCCTATAGACAGTCCAAGTGAACCAGCCCACTACCGGTAGGTAGCGTACCCAACATGCTGGCCGCATTGCCACGTTGAATTGCAATGCTGATGCGTTGGGCCAAATAAGTGCCAGCATTTTAGTCACGCGTCACATTTAGTTTAGTTTAGTTTAGTTTAGTTTTTATTTTTATTTTTTTTTATTTTTTTTTAACGGGCAAATTGCCTTTATTACTCAAGCTAACTACTACAATAATAAAAACTAAACTAAACTAAACTAAACTAAACTAGCTACACTACCTACTACAAAGAACACTTTGGACTGTATAATAGCCGCGATGGCCTATAGACAGTCCAAGTGCTCCAGCCCACTACCGGTAGGTAGCGTACCCAACATGCTGGCCGCATTGCCACGTTGAATTGCAATGCTGATGCGTTGGGCCAAATAAGTGCCAGCATTTTAGTCACGCGTCACATTTAGTTTAGTTTAGTTTAGTTTAGTTTTTATTTTTATTTTTTTTTATTTTTTTTTTAACGGGCAAATTGCCTTTATTACTCAAGCTAACTACTACAATAATAAAAACTAAACTAAACTAAACTAAACTAAACTAGCTACACTACCTACTACAAAGAACACTTTGGACTGTATAATAGCCGCGATGGCCTATAGACAGTCCAAGTGCTCCAGCCCACTACCGGTAGGTAGCGTACCCAACATGCTGGCCGCATTGCCACGTTGAATTGCAATGCTGATGCGTTGGGCCAAATAAGTGCCAGCATTTTGGTCACGCGTCGCATCGACCAGGCGCTCTGATAGACTTGTTTTTATTATTGTAGTAGTTAGCTTGAGTAATAAAGGCAGCTTGGGGATCGCAGATGTTAATGTACCAAAAAGAATGCTACTGCCCTTACTCTGGTATCCCCTTAGCCGGCTCTTACGGCACCCACGGGAAGAGATGAGGTGATCCTGTTCTCACACCACCGTGCTGAGACACACGACATTAAATATTTTTTGAAAATATTTAATTGATGGTGGCGAAGGAAGGCAAGTGGGCCTTTCGTTGCTGCACCATCGATTCATCTTTTTATCCTATCATTCCCTCTGCCTTCCATCTTCTTTTTGAGAGGGTTAGGTTGTAAAACTAATTAACCCGTGACAAAGCCAGGTCGGGTCAGCTAGTAAATCATAAATATTTAAGCTGACTCGCCTCGACTTCGCACGGGTTAATAAGATTTACGCTCTAGCCCTGTCAAAGAAAAGAGAAGGGAGAGAGAGAAAAAGGTAAGGGAAAAAGATAAAGGAAAAGGATAAATAAGTAGATCCGACGGCGAAAGGATGCAGGTCCCCACTTCCTGTGGATAAATTCAATGTATAGGTTTAAGCCAGAAACAGTTTTATTACACAGGCTGTCCGGTAAATATATTGGATACCTCGGCAGGTAATTGCAGGGAGAACAATTTACAAGCTAAATTACAGAAACATGTTTTGAAAATATACAAAATTAGTTGCCTATGCTCCTTTTTTTTGTAGGAATGATATGACGAGCTAGTCGTCCCATAACAGTTGCAGTGTCACTCGGAACTTTAAAATTATTAAATTTCGCGTGAGACTGCACTGCGCACGCCATCCTGAGACATCACACAGTCTAGTAATCAGGTAACTAGACTGTGAAATCAGGTCACAAAGTTTCATTTGCATAGTAATTTCATTAGCTACAATACCCTTCAAGCCGGAACACAGTAGTGCTTGCACACTACTGCTTGGCAGCAGAATAACTGGCAAAGCGGTGGTACCTACCTAGACGAACTTTGCAGAAAAGTCCTACCACCTAGTACATTTAATTTTGATTCCCCATACAGAAAAGGACCCCTACCCAGTGGAGACCCTGCCGACGTGCACCTATGCTCTAAGCGTGTGCCACAACGAGAAGGCCTGCTCCGTCCTCTTCGACCGATTTAAGAACGCTTGCAAGACTCGTGATGGAGAATGCCGGATGGAAGACAGGTCTGTTTGTACCAGGACTAAGCTTGATCAGCCTTAACTTAGGGTGGGTTTCTTCAGAGGCGGGATGGTTCGACTGCGAACGCGACCCCATCTTGCCCTACCACGGCGGTAGACTGCTCATGGGGAGGTTTTTAGTGGGTTCGAGTGACACATATCCCCTGCCTCCACCCCCGTGCTGGTAGGGGAATGCGTGAGCATGTTCCTCCCCCACAAAAAAAAGGTGCGTTTCGTGCTCCGTGGTTAAGGTAACCTAAAATGGTTAAAAACTGTTACAAATTTTGAACATTGCTTAGAATTTGTTAGATCAAAAACCCCACTCTTAGTTTGGCGTCGTTTATAAACATTGTGAAGCCTATTTGGGATAGCAAATAAATACTGTAGACAAATATTTACTTAATTTTTTCTTTTCTTTATCTCTCTTTCTTTCTCCTTCTTTGTTTCATTCTTTCTTTCTCTTTGTTTCTTTCTTTCTTTCTTCTTTCTTAAACCTGAGACTTAAAAACAGAATAGAGAGAGTAGAGAATACATTTTTGCCGATTTCTTATGTAAGACAAGGAATTCGCGTGGGTTTCGAAGTAAGGAATTGCGGTCGTACAGAGTTAGGGCCCAGCTAACATCAGATTTCCACAGGGAATCGTGCCGTGAAGCCTGGGCTGGTCTTCGTCTGTCTCCCCTCTTCGGCTGCATCTGCCCCAACACTCACATGAAGAAACGCTGCGACCGTATCTTCTCTGTCGTGAACCACAACCCGTGTGTCGGTGAGTACGCACTATAAGTGTTGCCTCTCGCTCGCTGGGTATCGGATTCTGAGTGAAATACTAAAAATCAGTACTAGGTATTAATACTAGGTATCAATACTAATATCAATAGGTAATAGCATGAAATACTATATGTGTTGAAGAAAAAATTATTTATAAAGATATTATAGTTCTTAAAATTTTAGCAACCAGCGGGATTTGAACCCACGCCTTCTAACTCACCGGATTAGACGCCCTACCAATTAGGATATGGTCGCATGACCGCCAGCTGCGAAAATCTTAACGACTATGTGTTCACCGACTAAGCAGTCGTGGCGACATCTATAGAACCTGTTATCTACCTGTTATCTTTATAGATATACCTGAAGTGTGGTTTACACTTAAAAATCAATCCATGAAAAAATTATTTATCTAGAAATCAAAACTATTGAGAAAAAAGTATAAAAATCAATACTATAATTTTATTATGGTTAATTGACCTTGAGTAACAATCAATATTTAAAACCCTGCTGCTGCTGAAATGAGATGAATGTAATGTGAGAAATATTCTACTGTGAAGTAACTAATTGTTAGTAAATAAATTTAGGTACTATTTATTGGCTTATATATCGATAATTTAGCGAACTTCGATGGGTTAACAACTAAAATAGTGACTCTGTATCACAAGCAAACAAGACAAAGCTACTTCTTTTTATTTAATTTTTATTTAAGTATTCAATTAATTAGTACGGTTACACCATTCACACTAATTATTATTTAAAATCAGATTAAAATAAATTACAATAATATTAAAAAGAAATAAAACATAGGTCAGATGTAAAATAGTCATGTCCATAGAAATAAATTAGTTCGTCAAAGAAAGTCACTTACATGTCAAATTGCTATTAATATTACATACGTTTAAAATGTATGCATAATAGATAATAATCGAAATTAAATAAAGAATTACAGAGCATCATCTGCGCCTAAAAGTAAATGTAAATAAATTAATTTATATAGAAATATACTTTATTGCCTCACGTGTATATTAGCCAAGCTGGTTACATTTATTATAATAGTCACAACTCACAACAGTTATAGTAAAATGAATCTCATGTTTATAGCAACAGGGGTGATTTCAGTATTCAACTCAAACTCAAACTCAAATTCTTTATTGCAAATAGGCTATTTTTAGCACTTTTACAAGTCAAAACTAGATAATGTATTTATAAATAATAAAAATTAAATTATTGTACATATTAAACAAGCATGATTAAACAAAATCACAGAGCTTGATGTCAAAAATGTCAAAATAAATGTTAAAATTATAACAAGCCTATTACATTACGAGTTTGAAGAAAAAAAGTTCTCTTTCTCACTACAGGTGCAAGCAATCCGGCACAATGTAGAATAGAAAACTCCAAACCGAAGCTTCGCTTACATCTGTAAAGAAGAAGCTACAAGAAACTTTACAGTGTCATTTTTGTTCCATTTTTTTAAATTTGTTAACAACATTTATAATTTGTTACGATTGAGACAACATAATGAAACATACTACAAAGTAGGTAGGTACCTATTTCACACCAGTGTAAGAGGAATATTAGAACGATCTTAACATAAAAAATACATGTAGATAATAAAAATTATAGGTATAGCCAAGCGATAGACACGGTACCTAAGATTACATAACATTAAGCTTGGGGCAATCAGGCCAAGCTGTTTTGTCTGACAAATAATCATTTATGGTGTATAGGCTTTTTTCATCAGATTTGACTTGACAAACGATTTAAATTTACGCATTGACAAATGTTCAACACCGACAACTTGTTAAAAACTGCCTGTCAATCAAACGCTAGTACAACGGAACCCTTATCAAATGTATTAATTAAGTGTGGTAAACAAGCAAAGCTATAATAACACCGAATAACCGCACTACTCAATCACGGAACCTTGGAAGTCCCTTAACCCTTCCGAAAACTAAGTATTTCCATTAGCAGAAATCAATACAAGCCACTCACAGGTGAGAGCTGTCGGTTTATTCAAGACTTGAAGTATCGATATTATTTTCGAAGTATCGATATTAAGAAGTGTTGATACTTAATACTAATCGATATCACTTCTAAATATCACAATCCCTATCACTACTAATATATTATAGTGAAACATTGTCTGTCTGTTTATTTGTTTGTTTGTGTGGCTCTCACTCCTAAACGGCTGGACTGATATGATTGAAATTTCAGCTAATTGTTGACACACAACGTTGTTCACAGTTTCTCACGAAAAGTATTCCATTGTCTTTCTTCAAAGTGCCTGCTCAAAATATCAATTTGATCAAGATTCGTTCAGCTGCTTAGTCATGAATAGATATCACAGACCGACTGCTTGCCGCATGCATCCAATACCTCGCGGTTTTCACGTCGCTTGTCGATCCATATAGTAGGGAGTTTGGGTTACGCTGCGTCTTCCGGTTTGTAGTCGCCACTCGAGAACCTTTACAATACATAGGTATATATGCGTAATATTTGTTACAACAAGATGACCACAAATATTCTATTACAGTTTTAACTTCTACTCGTAATTCGTATATCGTCGATCGATATATCGATACTAATATCCTCAAAGTATCGACTAACGCCTGCCCTACAAACCTGCGCTTCGAGGATCGCTGGCTAAGCTCTCACGAACTAATATAATAGACCTACTTTATATAAACCCTTTCATTGACCAGCGGTCAAAGATTGTGAGATTAGATGAACACGTCACGCGATATTTACGACTCAAGTACCTACCTATTTTTATAATGGAGCCTATTTATTTATTTCAGAGTCTGACTCTTGTCCCGTGGTTCCACTGTACCCGTAAAGGAAGTGAATTCAAATTAAGAATGTGAATTCATTAAATCCATTACTTGAAAATTTCAGTTACTTGAAAAACAGACATGGATTTTTTTAATGTTAATAATGTACACAGCTGTTTAGGAGCGATGGTGGCCGAGCGGTAGTATATGCGCTTCGCAATCTTACGGCACCGGGGTCGATCCTCGGCCCTGCATCAATGACTTATCTAGTAAGATATGAGCAGTTTTCGATGCCACCGCTCCGTGCCTCGGAGAGCACATTAAGCCGTCGGTCCCGGTTGTCATAAGAACATCTATGGCAATCGTTACGGGTAGTCAGACGCCTGATAGAATCTGAGGCCTGATCTAACCATCCCTGTTACTGGTTCCTTATGATTACGAGGTCAGATGGCAGTCGCTCGTGTAATTCTGGTAGCTCGCCGCTACAGGTTAGATTGGGAACCGACCCCAATAACAAATGGGAAAAGGCAAAGAGGATGAATAATGTACGCAGCTGTTTTTATTTAACTATATAAAAATGTGATATTATTGTTATGAGCTCTTCAGAGGATTATCTCAAATTGGTTCTTGAATTATGGGACCATCCAAAAAATGAAATGTTCGGATCCAAGATAAAATAACAATTTTGATCAAATCAGAAACATCATGTTGAATGCATGCTCATTCATTATGATAATAGAGTATAATCTAAATTAATTTCAGTGCTTTGAGTAGAAACTAGATAGGTATTTTACATCTGCTTAATTTTGCCTAGCAAAACCATCATATCTACATACATACACCCAGGGCCTTAGCCAGGAATTCCCTTCGGGGGGGTTCAACGATTAATGTAATTATATTAACTTTATGTAATCTTTCCCCGCACTTGTTCGAATATCGCTCTCCGTATATCTAAGTACCTAAGTGTATTTAATACATTAAAAGCGCGAGAGCACCGAGTGCGAAATATTTGATATTTGCCGTATAGTATTTCAAAAATCGCGTATGGCAATTCAAACATGAGTTACATGTCAGTCAGGACAAACGCGCTTGTTATAAAACAAAACACAGTAGAATTATTAAATGCGTGAGCGAAGCAAGCGCGAACATTTTTATATATACCGTGTTGTATTTCAAGACATATGTCACTGTGTGTATGTGTATGTGTGTGTTGACAATTCAAACGTTCTTGCTCTAAACTCGGACCGGCACTGATTTTGGAGGGTTTGAACCCCCAAACCCGCCTGCCTACGGCCATGCATACAGCCACTAGTTAAAACCTTCTCAAACCAAGTGAATGTTTTGAAGTCAAACAGTCTATGTTTCAAAGTTCAAAGCGTACGTTTATTTTCGCCCACACGTTAACTTGTTCGCTGTTCGTACCCACTCTTCTATTACTAAACTTAAGTATAAACAAACACACAAAATAATCTTGTTTATGTGTAAGCGTCCATGGGTCCATTTTCAAATGCTATAAAGTATTTATATAGCTATAAATAACAATAATATGTATATAATTATAGGTAGGTATGTAAAACATTAACATATTATTACGTAGGGAGCATGGGCAGGCACCCTTCTACGTGGACCGACGGCGACGACCAGTGAACAGTGGGGAGCCATTGGATGCAAAAGAAACTTAACCAATGAAAGTGGCGCTATAGGCCTATAGTTTTACCACAGAATAAGTAATAGTAGGTATTAAGTCGTATTGGGTGGAGATGAAAATCAATAGATAGGTATTTATGAAGCATCTCGTGTTCGAGCATGATGCAATTTTTTTTGCTAATTCTTAGTAATCCTTTTTAAGTATCAAGGAATTATATCATCCCTAAAACTCCCTGTTTCTAGGGATTCATGTCTAAATCAGTCCATTTCATTTTGTTGTTTATTTAATCGAATAGTCACTCTCAAATACTCAAAGAACTGTCTCATTTCCACCCTTCTCACTACAATCTATCACTTTTAATCTACGGATTCAATATCCCGCAGTTGGATTCGTGTCTTATAATCTCTCAGTTCTTATTACGATTCCCGGGTTTGAGGGTCCGTTCTCCGTAATCCCGCACTGATCCTCGCCCGTCAACTTTCAATCTCTAGAACGGCAGTGACGTCGGTGAAGCGTCAAAATCGGTAATTCGGCACCCATCACTGCGCGTATTCGTAGACAACCGCGCCGCGATCCCCACGGGCAGCGATGGGTACCGAATAGTTTCGCGTCGCTGGCGCTGCCGCTTCGCAAACGCGCCGGTGGAGCCCAGGCTTTAATGAGGAAGTGGAATGGGTATCAAATAGAAGACACTAGATGGCGCTAAACGAAATGCTGTGAAATCAATTTGAAACGTAACGTAGAGACTTAGGTCTATTGCTATTAATTACTTACATACTTTTCTGTTATTGCTTATAGTTTTGTTAAGTATATTGTTGGAATTTGAGTCTCTTTCATATGAACTGACTAGCGTTTGTAATAACTATTCAGCCATATTGACTGCCTCCGTGGTGTGGTGGTTGAGAAGGTCGGCTCATAACCCGGAGGCGGCGGGTTCGATTCCCGCGACAGGACAAGTATTTGTGCACATGAAAAATAAAGCGCAAATACTTGTTCTGTGTGTGGGTGTTGTGGGAGCTTGGTCCTCGTAGTTCCTGGGTCCCTAGATACAGGGAATCCTAGTTAGGGTCCAGGATCTATGTATGAATACGCAAAACGGCACAGAATTGTTTATTATTGTAGCTAGAGACGGGAACTCTTAATTTTCCGAGATAAAACAAAGTTAAACTTTGTAGAATTAGCAATTGCTGTGTAAAATTTGCTTGCAGTAGAACAAGATTTCATACTGGGATATCTCATGCTATCCATCACCTAATAGCTTTGTTGTAAAGCTGAAACCTATGACTTTTGCCAATTGGGCATACTTACCTACAGTACGGGGGCATATGGTACCGGGGGCATATCAAACAGACCTGTCACGCCGAGGCGTTAAAATTCTCGCTTTATTTCAATCGTAAAAAACTCATTTCAACGTCAGCGTATTATCTGTTTATGAGTTCATAGGACACGTAACATCCAATATAAATATAAAATCAGGGCAGCCATACAAAGTTATTACGCCACGGCTGAAGTTAATGGCCCAAGATACACACGATGGAATAAATATAACGTAATCTCATTCGAAGAAATCCGACGAACTCTGATTCACAAGAAAAACTGAAATCTTTGAATTTCACTGGCTTCGTTAAAGCGCGGTTTGAGCGATGAGCTTTTAACGATCAAACAATCAAAAATACTTTTTTTTATAACTAAATAAGCCCACATTTGACCGCAATCTGATCTGATGGGAATATATCTAGCTTATTAATAAGTATGCATGTGTTTTTCAAGTGTAGACTGTAAGTCCATTAATACAGGTGCCCGTATCATCATGGGCCCTAATTCTGTATGAAAACACAGATTCCACACGATACGAACCACGTCGTTATCGTGTCTTGTTCAAATCGTGTCACAGTATTAGAAATACCTTCACTTTACATTAAAGTTATTTTTATTTTGAATAAATATTGACATAAGTAGTGGTACCGTTTGACGTGTTGATGTTTTGGAAGCCGTCTTAGTAGAACATTATGATTTTTTACAGTTCAAATCGCGCTGATTTCAAATTCATTTTACGCAGTTTGTTTTCGTTTTATAGAGAATACGATTTTTACAGACTTCTTATGTTAGACAAGGGATTCGCGTGGTTTCGAAGTAAGGAATCGTAAAGTGGTCATACAGGAGTTAGGGTCCAGGTCTAATTCGACTTGGCCCTGCATTAATGACTTTTCGAGCTGGTGCGGGATTTGCTCGCTCTTACAACGGTGAAAGAAAAAATCGCGAGGAAACCAGCATGTTCAAGAATCACAAAATTCGAAAACATTTGTATGATCCACCAACTCGCACTATAGACCAGCGTGGTGGATTATACCCTGTCACGTAACGGCTCCGCCCAGGGCCCTAGGATGCCTAACTAGGTCCTGATCCTACCTAAATCAAACCCTGGAGGGAGACGGCGACATGAAAGAGAAGAGAAGAATAGGGCTGGAAGGAAAGACACGTTAAAGTAGTATGTAGGTAAAAAACAATTAGGATTAAAGAAAGTAGGAAAGGAGGTATAAAACACTTTAAGTCTCTAACGGTATGTACACTGAATTTTGAAGAATGCCAGGGGGAAGAAAGGATTAGTAGTAGTAGATAGATACGTTACGCAACTTGCGGAATGTAGTTGGAAGTGTGGTTCCTGTGATTATAGCGTTGTGGTATGGTGAGCTCTGTATAACGGTGGCCTTGCTGTCCCTTCTTTTCTGAGGGGAGTAGGTACGGAGGCGCTCAATCAACATATTCTAAAGCCACCGAATACAGTCCCGCGCATTAACCAGAGTCGTCGGACTTTCTTTGCAGAACACCTCAGGGCACAGATCAGTAATATGTAGCCTCAGAGTACTTTTTTATACATCAGAACCCACAGACCTCATTTCTGTGGAGAAAGCCTTTGCCCCAGAAGTGGGAACGTATTTAACTAATGACAATAACGATGACGTTCATAAGTAAATTGTATATTGTTACTAAGTGGTAAGAACTTTTCTGCAAAGTTCGTCTAGGCAGGTACCACCGCTTTGCCAGTTATTCTGCCGCCAAGCAGTAGTGTGCAAGCACTACTGTGTTCCGGTTTGAGAATGTTTGTAGCTAGTGAAATTACTGGGCAAATGAGACTTATGATCTGATCACACAGACTATATTACTATACTGTGTGAAGTCTCAGGATGGCGTGCGCAGTGCAGTCTCACGCAAAACTGTATGAATTTAGAGTTCCGAGTGATACTGCAATCTGTTATGAGCAGACGTGATGCTTAACATCAGGCGAAAGACTAGCTCGTCACGTCATAAAATTCGAAATGTTCTTAATATGTTCATAACTTGTACCAAACTCCAAGGAGTTCGGATTGTAACACGAAGCGGCAGATTAAGGATTAGCAGGATTTAACAAACAAACACAAATAGAAAACACGTAATTCAAATCTCCCGTTCTCCCGCAAGAATTCAAAGGAGACGCGAGAATTTACGCCGTTGAAAAATAGGTTTTGAAATGGAAAATACTAAGAATAAGCTACAGCTTTGCGTCCTCATCATCATTAACCTAAAGCCGCCCACTGGTGAACTGCCTTTCCTACAGAGCGCAACAGCTTTAAGCGTTTACTTGCATCCAACGGCTTCCCGAGGTTTTGACCAGCTGCACCCCTATCGCGTAACTATTCTAGACATGGACTTGGCCTGCTATCCTGCACATGCCAATTTACAAGTCCGTAAGTGCGAGCAAGAGAGCGCACGATCACCTTCTCCATCAGACTTACGCGATAAGGTCGCATGAGCTCTAGAAAGCGACATAAAAAAAAATATGTGTGGACATTTCACACAGCGCCACATCTAGCCCCAAGCTAAGCATAGCTTGTACTATGGGAACCAGATAACTGATACACTACTTAGATACTTTTTTGTTTTTATAAATACATACATAGAATACAATATAACACCCAGGCACAGAACAAACAGCTATGTTCATCACACAAATGTTTGTCCTGGGTAAGAATCGAACCCACGACCTATAGTTCAGAAGGCAGAGGTACTACCAACTGAGCTAA
Source organism: Ennomos quercinarius (assembly GCA_910589525.2). Lineage (NCBI taxonomy): Eukaryota > Metazoa > Arthropoda > Insecta > Lepidoptera > Geometridae > Ennomos > Ennomos quercinarius. The sequence continues at coordinate 6,361,689 of OU342513.1, read as the reverse complement.
CAGGCCAGTCAACGACTTCGAGAAAGCGCTTGACCAATGATTGATCATTCGGATTAACCTCTTGTTGCATTTTCATTGAACACTTTCTCGATAGAAGAGATAATGTCAATTTGTACAGCTCGTGCTAACCGTGCAAGGGGTCTGGCAAAGATGCCAGGCGTTGACGAATGTACTAGGTTCTATAGGTACTTATTATAAGACTTCATCACTATTTTAATTACTGATTTAAAATTAAAACGTGTTTCCTTCGCGTGGTAGTTATAGCCTTAAGGTGGAACGTTTCACTAGCGAGGCAAATTAAAATTTTCTTGTGTTCTTTTGCAAATAACGTGATTACCTACATTAAAACTGATTTAACGTAAAGAAATAGAATGTATCTACAAAGTACCATTAAAAGTATCTCTTAGATATCATTGGTTTAGCGATAAATGGCAATAAACAAATTTCGTCTTAGTTTTTCAGTCTATTGCCATTTGTCGCTAAACCAATGATATGTAGGTGATACTTTTAATTGTAATTTATTGATACATTCTATTTATGTGCGCAAAATTAGTTTTCATGTAATCACGTTGAGTAATTAAGCTATTATTGGCAAAAGAACGCAAGAAAATTTGAATTTGCCGCGCTAGTGAAACGTTCCACCTTAATGAGGAGATTTATTTAAAAAAAACACTAGTTCCGCTTCTTTTCTAGATGGCGCTGTAAGTACATAGTTTAAACCTTTCAAACCACAGAGTAGTTTAAACATAAGAAAATGCTTAGACTATCTACATAGAAATGTCTAATTCAGTTGAGTGGACCACGAGTACATTGCCTGTAGTATCTCCTAAGTAGTCTGTGGTGCATTCTTATTAAGTTAATTGAAGTACAGTAGATCTGCGAGATAGATAAACGTTAATATTATGATCCAAAATAAAGCCAAGGTATCTCGCAACGAAACTAAAAAAAAACGAAAGAGTTTAAAGTTGTCAGTCAGTATCGTGACACATTTCCTCTAACCTGTGGTCTATGCTTGAAGCAGAGACAGTGACAGATTTTAGTAAAACCACAACTGGCGCCATCTATTGGGTCATGCATAAAAGACGATTTCTTTTTTTTAATAAAACGGCTCATTAAGAATTGTGTGTGTGTAATCTTTTTGGTAAACATAAAATTACTTAGGCACTTACTTTCTTCACCATTTTGTGAGCTGCAGACTAGGTGAACTACTATGACTGATGATGAGAATGCTATGCCTATAACTAAATTAAAAAAAGAAAAAAGAAAAATATCGAAACTTGATTTGAACATACTACCTATTGATCAAAAAGTCTTCACGGTGTCTTTGAACCTTTGTCTACTACTATTATAGTATTTACAAGAATCACTTTGATCTAACACAAAAGTTAACAAAACCGAAATGATACGGCCCTAAATAAATTAATGTCATTTTCCGGTACAATACTTTAATCACCTTTATCAAGAACTCCTCAAAAGCAATTTATTCTATTTCCCCGTCGTTCCGACAATAAATGACTTAATAAATAACTTAATTACGAATAAGTATTTATTGTGACTGGCCTGATAGCTCAGTTGCTATGTAGTAGCTCTGCCTCCTGAACTATTAGGTTGTAGGTTCGATTCCCACCCGGGACAAACATTTGTGTGATGAACATCGATGTTTGTTCTATGCCTGGGTATTGTATTCTATGTAGGTATGTATTTACAAACCAAAAAGTTTTATTTTATTTAAATGAATGACATCACGAGCTAGTCGTTCGCCTGGTGTTAAGCGATACGGCCGCCCATAACAGCAGCAGTGTCACTCGAAACTCTAAATTATATACAGCTTCGCATGACACTGTACTGCGCACGTCATCCTGAGACATCACACTGTCTAAAAAGTTTTCTAGACTGTGAGATCAGTTCGTAAAGTCTCATTTGCCCAGTAATTTCACTAGCTACAATGCCCTTCAAACCGGAACTCAGTAGTGCTCGCGCACTACTGCTTGGCGGCAGAATAATTGGCAAAGCGGTGGTACCTACCTAGACGAACTTCGCAGAAAAGTTCTACCACCTAGCAAAAGTATCTAAGTATTCTATCAGTTATCTGGTACTCATATTACAAGCTATGCTTAGTTTCGGGCTAGATGGCGCTGTGTGAAATGTCCACGCATATTTATTATTTATTTATTTATTATTCATTACTTATCAAAACAGACAGCTTTAGCCTACTTCGAAAATAAATAAGCAAATAATGCATTGTGCTATAAGTTTGATTAACTAGCCTAACTAGCCTAGCCGTAGGTTGTAACATGGATCCAAACGGTTGGCCGTTTCGCGGAAAGTGGAGAATATGTACATAATTTAAAAATAGTTTACATAGAGGATTATTTTAGTATAAAGTATAATGTCTTCTGCCTTCGATTATACCTAATCAAGATATAAGATCTTAATTTTACTTAGGCTAAGCATAAAAATATAAAAAAAACTGTTAAATATCTGAATTTGCCGCCTCAGAAATAGACCAACATCGAAAACATAACCCTTCCTTGGCAGTCGGGTAACACATATGATTGAGTATTCGCTAGCTAAGCTAGTCAAAAAATGAGAAAAATGGGGAAAAAGATGAATGAATGGGACGGCGAAGGAAGGCTGGCTTCGCCACCATCTTAATTTGGTCGGATTATAGGCTGCTAACTTTTAGCTTCTATTTTCACACCGGTTACTTAGATATTAGTATCATCCAAATTGTTCTCAGTATTTTTAAGGATATTTTTATTAATTACAACTAGTAAACGGCTAGCACTCACGTAATTTTAGTCGAATAACTCGACTGGTGTTCAGGAATACCATAATTATAGATGCTCTCTCACGGAGTGTGCGCGGCCACGATGGCGGCTCTGCGCTGTCTGCCTCGACTAAAATTACGCGAGTGCTAGCCGTTTAGTTATAGTTATGAATACTACTCACGTTAGATTCTATAATATACTACAAATTCATAGATACGTTTAGATACGAGTATAACCAGGCAGGTAAAACAAATTTATTGACCCACCGTTCATAAGCTAGCCAAACAGCGTGTTCAAACAAACCGCCCGAGAGACTTCGGATAACTGAACGAAGAAAACAGGAAAGTAAACGAATCAGAGACAATCGATGGCCGACTCGTCGAACCTTCAATAGACCGTTTCGGACTGGTATAAAGCCTAAACATAGTTGAGTGCAAAGAAATGAGTAGTTTCAAGGCTGCTTAAGCAGATCCACTGTCTCGCTCGCACATCGCAACATTTTTGAAGATATTACTGAGTTAACTGAATTTACTTACGAAAAATCTGGCTAAATTATGTTCTCGTGGATATCAGTTCAACAAAAATTTATTATTAATCCAAACAAGTTTTCATACATAAAAACAGGATAGCAAGATAAAACTTTGATACCGTTGTATTTATGAAATCTTGTTTTTAGTCATATGATATTTTTTGTTGAGCATTTGTAATATTATTCTTGAGAACATAGTTTAGCCAGATTTTTCGTAAGTAAATTCAGTTATTTAATATTTTTTAAATTGTAGCAGTGGGCGAGCGAGATAGTGGATCCGTCGCGTATTTTCAGCCTTATAGATCTAGTATTATTAAGTCTGGCTCTGGGATAAGGTAGTCCTTCGTACTTTGTTCGGGTTATATAGAGTGCATTATTTGACGTTAAAAAAATCCGGACTGAAAGCGCTTGAACCGACGTTATTCTTCCTCACTTACACTACAGATGGTCCATATATAACAAAAGTATATAAAAAATATATAATAAACATATTTTTGAATCACAATTTTTTATTGACTGGAAAAACATAACATTGCTTACCATCAGGCGAATTGATGGTCAAACGTAAATCTATTCAGATAAAAAAGAGATTGTTTTAATAATCATCATTCGTTTTCAAAGACGCAAAAAATGGAAATAGGACGAAAGCTTTCATACAAACGAGTCAGTCAGTGTAAATATTATGTTTAAAAATATTACAATAAGGTAGGTTAGGTACTGAACTAAACCACTTACCTAACTGCGTACCTATCTTTTTTTCTATTGCACGTCGCATTTATGTACATACCTATTATTTATGTGTATTGTAAAGTAGTGTTGTGTGATGACCTGAAAAATAGTCTTTTTTTTATTCTTTTCTTTACTGTTATTTCATTTTGTGAATAAGAAAAATATTACAACCCTACTTGATATTTAGTTGAGTTTCAAAGGATAATCGAAATCGGAGGTCGGAATTCGATTCCGCTTATCTTTTACAGCGGCGGTTCGAAGGCAGAATGGGACCTAAGATTAGATACCTACCTACCTTTGAGGTTAGTCGCTTTTATTTGGAAAGTTGCGCTTTTGGTAGTTTGAATTAGGTACCTAGATCCAAAAAATTCTACTGCGCTAAATTTCCTCTTTATTCTGTGTTTTTTTTTAATTATTTGTCATCGGAAGTTATGAGACGATTTTAGTGTTGTGTAAAGTTGTAATCAGTACCAACATATGTGTCTAAGTAGTTGGTAATCTTTATGAAAGTGGTTACTAAATTGGCTACTATAAGGTTCAGGCGAACGAAGCAAGACTAGCCGTTTCAAACCGACGTTTGCTGCGGTCACTACTTTGATGGGTGACCGCTACAGCAAAAAGGGGGGTATTTACAACTGAGCGCTACCGTGCTTCGGAGGGCACGTTAAGCCGTCGGTCCCGGCTGTTGTCGTAAGACAATCGTCGGTAAGCCAAGTCAGAAGCCTCTGGGTGGCCTAAAAATTCTGACACCAGAGCTGACCACTTGCCTACACGAGAAGAAGAAGAAGAAGGTGAACGACAATCTCGTGACGTCATTTTGTTCAAATACAAATATAAATTCATTTCGACCAATCAGTTTATTATTATCATACACCGAAACAATCATTGTATTACCCAAAATTTAATTTTTTTAAACATTTGTTTATAGCAATTTTTACTACCTATGTATTTTGATCAATAGATGTCACTGAAGCCCATTTTCTACCGGCTTAAAAAGGAAGAAGCAGTTTTACTTTTTTAAATGCTTATTCTCCAACATTAGTGCAAAAAAATCGCGTTGTAAAATATTTTTTGTTTGAAACTATATATACTTTCAGATTGTTATATAAACTTCATCAAAATCGATTCAGTAATTTGGTTTTTAATTCAAAATAACTGTAAAAAAATGAGAAGTACCTGAAATAGCTTTAACCTCTTATAAATTGTCCTTTGCTATATTTAATCACTCGTCTACTTATCTAGTCTTATTTTAAAGGCAATAAATAGCAGCTTTTTGAAGTCAAGAATTTTAAAGCACATGGTCTTTTCTTTTACTAGAACAAATAAGACCATGACTTACGGCAAACTTATGGAATCTGAGCATTTATCTCAAGTGTTTGCCAAATGCAAGCCCATTGTACATACTCTTTCCGACTAGATAGTCAGTTCCCATTCCCAGCATTGAATCGCCAAATATTTGGACGCGGAAGTTCTCTTTGCATAGGACTTTTATACGTTACGATACGATTTCGTAATTACTGTGAAAAGTGTGAAAGTTGGTCTCACTAATTTGCTTTAAGGTGGAACGTTTCACTAGCGCGGCAAATTCAAATTTTCTTGCGTTCTTTTGCCAATAATAACTTAATTACTTAACGTGATTACATTAAAACTGATTTAACGTAAAGAAATAGAATGTATCAACAAATTACAATTAAAAGTATCTCCTAGATATCATTGGTTTAGCGACATATGGCAATAAACAAATTTCGTCTTAGTTTTTCAGTCTATTGCCATTTGTCGCTAAACCAATGATATGTAGGTAATACTTTTAATTGTAATTTATTGATACTTTCTATTTATTTGCGCAAAATTATTTTTCATGTAATCACGTTGAGTAATTAAGCTATTATTGGCAAAAGAACGCAAGAAAATTAAAAAATTTGCTACGCTAGTGAAACGTTCCACCTTAAGTTCACTGTTTTCATTTTTTATTTAGTTTTTTATTCGTTAATAATGAAGAAAAATAGAAGGTCTCTTGACTTTTCAAGTGCACAACTCTCCAAATTTTAGTGAGCATCAGCTGTTGCGGCTTGCATACTCGGTCAATGTTTTATAAATGCTTCTCTTAGATCCCTCCTTTCTTCTATTATGCCTTCCTTCTTATGGAGGCTATTTTCCTCCATAAGAAAGAAGGCATATATGTATATAAGAAGAAAGTTGATTTAGGTATCAGAAGAATTTGTAATCTGCCCTACAGCTTCCTTTTCTAAATGATTTTTAGCAATTAAAAAATGTACCTTCCTAATTTTGTTGGATGAAAAAAAAATGAAAAATATTTATTTGATAAAAAGGCAAACATTACATTTTACGGTTAGTAGAACACCTGGTTCCTACACTAGGCTCGAAACCCGTGCTGTAGAAGCCAGGACTCTTTCGTCGGAGATACACTTTATACGCCTATACCTATATTGCAAATAATAAATTTAATATGTATATAAAATTTAAAAATATAATCTAACTTAAGTGTAAGTGTGGATATTTGACACCTGAAATGATGATGAATGAGGGTGATAGATGAAGTGAGTGTTATTGTATGAGGTGTGTGTTAGTGTATGGGGTGTGTGTTAGTGTATGGGGTGTGTGTTAGTGTATGGGGTGTGTGTTAGTGTATGGGGCGTAGTGTATGTGGGGTATGTTTGTGTATGTAGTGTGTGTTGATGTACGGTCCAATTACCTCCGGGGTGTGCGTTAGTGCAGTATGTGTGTAAGGTGTGCAGTAGGTGTTTGATGGATTATAGGCTGTTACTTTTTGATTGCCAACTTAAAACCGGTACACTAAACTACGAAGCAGTTTACAGGAAAGTTAAAAACATAAACTAATAAGGAACCTTAGGAGTTATTTGAATGTACATTAGGTACTTTACTCGATATGCATAGAGTACCTAAGTACCTATCGCGCAATATTTAGGTAGGTATTTTTTTTTTTTTTTTTTGTGGACATTTCACACAACCCCATCTAGCCAAACTAACCAAAGCTTGTACTATGGAAACCAGATAGAATACCTATTTTACTTTTTGTTTGTAAATACATAAATAGAAATTTTCAATGAGGCTTTTTATTTAAAAAAAACGCTAGTTCCGCTTCTTTTCTAGATGTCGCTGTAAGCACATAGTTTAAACCTTTCAAACCACAGAGTAGTTTAAACATAAGAAAATGCTTAGACTACCTACAAAGAAATGTCAAATTCAGTTGAGTGGAACACGAGTACATTATCTGTAGTATCTTCTAAGTAGTCTGTGGTGCATTCTTCTTAAGTAAATTGAAGTACAGTAGAACTGCGAGACAGATAAACGTTAATATTATGATCCAAAACTAAGCCGAGCTATCGCGCAACGAAAATAAAACAAACGAAACAGTTTAGAGGTGTCAGTCAGTGTCGTGACACCTTTCCTAATAACCTGTAGTCTATGCTTGAACCAATGACAGTGACAGATTTTGGCAAAACCACAACTGGCACCATCTATTGGGTCATACATAAAACACCATTTCTTTTTTTTAAATAAAACTCCTCATTATATGAAATAGCAACACAGCGCCCCTAGCGGTAACTAAACGTAACTAAGGACTAACAAATAATTTATGACATCGAGTACTTTACAGTAAGTACCTACATTTATTCCTTTATTACATTACACTAAATTCAGGTGCCTAAATAATTCAGGCACAGAATTCAGTGTAATGTAATCGCATTCAGTCAGTTAGTGCCATGCCCTAAATTTACGAAGAAGTATGGTGTCTTACTTGCTATCCAGTTAGTTGCCTAATTAGGGACTTATTTAGGACCTTAACTAGGGACCTGAATTTAGTGTAATGTAATAGGCCTATTAATTTATATTAGGATAAACTTGTAGTAGGAGTACAGATAAATAAATCGTATCGACTAAAAGGCAATCCTAATTCCACAGACGAAAGAAAAAATTTTCCCCAAACCGAAATTCCGTACGCGAAATGTTAGAAAAAATGAATTGCGAACAACTACAAACAAAAACGCTAGCAACCCACCATATAATTTATGTAAATTACCCAAAAACAGAACGAGAGTAGAAAATTAATATTAATATTATTTACGGTAAATAAAGCTAATAAAGATGAGAGAATACAAAATGCCGCGTAAACTCAATTGAAATTATTTTTGCTCCAGTTAGTTTGTGCGTGGCCACGAACGATTTTAGCGCATTAAATCCCTAATCAAAAGTTTATTTACATATATATATTTTTTTTATGTAAATGAATGACGTGACGAGCTAGTCGTTCACCTGATGTTAAGTGACACGACTGCCCATAACAGTTGCAGTGTCACTCGGAACTTTAAAACAATAAAGTTTCGCGTGACACTGCACTGCGCACGTCATCCTGAGACATCACCCAGTCTAGTAATCAGATTACTTAAGATGGTAGGACTTTTCTGCAAAGTTCGTCTAGGTAGGTACCACTGCTTTGCCAGTTATTCTGCCGCCAAGCAGTAGTGTGCAAGCACTACTGTGTTCCAGTTTGAAGGGCATTGTAGCTAGCGAAATTACTGGGAAAATGAGACTTTATGATCTGATATATTATATTTAAAAGAACGGAAATAATCTTTGTATACTCACACGTAACATTTTTAATTTATTTATTTTTGTCATTGGTTTGACGTGACGAGCTGGTCGTTCACCTGATATTAAGCGACACGGCCTATGTACATTTGGGAAAAATACCATTACCACATGACACAAAGAACTAGTAAATTTCATCAGTCTTAAGCCTCATGGGACTTAGTATATGGTTTTAAATTGAAGTAGCTATTTTCCATTAGACAAGAGTGTTTCACCAAATCACCACAGACAATAAAGGAGCCCTACCATATTTAAGTATTAGTATTTATTACTCATATGGCCCTACTCCTTTTTGCTTGACATAAATAATATCACAAGGCAAGCATGCTTCATCGACCGCGTCGTCACTTACCATCAGGTGACCCCGTGGTCAAAAGTTAGCCAATAGCAAAGAGGTATATCAATAGTTGATAAAAAAAAACCTTGTACATTTGTAGAAGGTTTTTTTTTCAGTGAACAAACTGTCGAAACCATCAATCGAAATTAATTCCCGAAAGGGATGTTACAATAAAGAAACAAAAGGTAGCACCACGGTAGCACCCATTCACCACCGCCCTTTGTAAGGGCACTTTGAAATTCACAAAACCATCAAAAAGGTTTTTTTTGAAGAATGCCTGCCCTTTTTGGCCTTTGACACGATTTTTTTCCTTGTGATTATGTTAATAGTGATTGGACGAGTGTAGCCACATTTTTTTTTTGAGGAAAACCTCAGTGAAAATCAAATAGATTGACTTCCTTTAGTCGTGGAGTATGTGTTAGCTACTTGCTCTATGAGGAAAATAATATGAACGCCATAAAAGTAGGCAACCGTATGAATGTATTTCTGTATTTTTATGGTAGGTACCTATTTTATCTCTAAATAAAATTTCGAGCTTTAATACGTCATCATCAACAACTTGAAAACGTCCACTGCTGAACATAGGCCTATCCCAGAGCGCGCCGTTTTGAGTGGCTCCTCGCCTCCTACATCCATCGGCTCCCCGCGGCTTTCACCAGATCGTCGGTCCACCGAGTGGAGGGCCGGCCTACGCTGTGTCTTCCGGTCTGCCGGGGATTCTTAGCACCCCTTGCTCTGCCGTTACCGTGGCCGCTACCGTAGCCACGGGATAGCAGAGCTGCGGGATAGCGAGACTGGGGGCCATGTTTACTGTGCTTGTCATTGGGAGGGGAGGGCGGTTGCCATAACCACCACGCTTGGCAGGCGGCTTGGTGATCGCAGTAGATGAACAACTACACCGAGCAGAATGCCGCGACCCATTCCCTTTGCCGCCTTCTATGGCACCCACGGGAAGAGATGGGGTTTGGACAATTTAGTCTTTATTTTTTATAGGCTTTGTGCGAGTATCTGACAGACCAAATCACTAGCCATATGGACTATGATATTCGGAGGGTGCCTCCCTTTCCTGACGCAGCGTGTACTAAGAAAGGATTTTTGAAAATTCATCCCCTAAAAGGGCAAACAGGATGTTAAAGATCATTTCCAAAAATCCTTTCTTAGTACACACCCTGCAGCCTGCGTCCGTGGTTACACCCGCGGCTATCTTATATAATAAAGAGGTAATGTACTACGTATTTTATAATGAAATTTATTATCGTACATCTACCATTCTGCAATGGCGGCAATATCAAATAAATCATCCGTAATGAATTTAACTGTGCTTTAATTAAATTCTCGTAAGCTAGTAAAACAAGCCTATGAATTGGATTCAATTTCAACCTAGTCACATCAACCTGATCTAGTATAAAAGTTTATTAATACACAAAATAATCAAACCCGAAAACCCGAGTTGTTCATCGATAACTGTAAATTATATTTTACCATTTTACCATTGATTTTTCAAGCAACTTACCGTAATACCCAACGACTCTGACATGCAGATACGTGTAGGGTTCAGACTCAGAGAGGGATCTGCTAGGCGATCATGTGACTTGATTGCAATCTATAGAAACCCAAAAATGTATGGATTTGACAGTTTCAATACCTAGACAGTTTATGTGCATATTTACTGTAGAAATTTTCAAATTAAGAATGAAATTTCTCCTGTTGCATTGCAATCAAAGTTCCGTGATCACCCCGCTGAGAGTCATTGTCTCGGAAAGTTGCAAGTTCATAGAATTTACAACCTTCCCTCTCTGTACATGCATGACCGCACACTTATCCACACCGAACTCCATCTTGATAGAGTACCCATTATTGTTATAATATATCGTTTTAGTGTGCTAACAGTGCAGTTTTAATTTTTATATTTGTCATCATTCGTCAGTCTGAAGACGTCCACTGTTAAACATAGACTTCCCCCAGAGAGCGGCTGCTCGCCTCCTGCATCCATCGGCTCCCCGCGGCTTTTATCTGATCGTCGGATTACCTATATTAATAAATCTGATTTGTTAATTGGGTAGTGTAGTGGGTACATAGGTGTATAGGTACGGTTAATTCAGATTATAACTAAAATCAAAATTAAAAGGTTTATGGAACGGAATAGATCTAAATCTTAAACATACCTATATTATAAATTTCACAGATACCTTAGAAAATTATTCCTATTGAGGCGTTGCCCAATTTATCGTACAAGGTATAAACTCAGGTTGACACCAAGACAGTAATGGGGTTCCCATAATATCACATCAAAAATAGAATAACAACAAGAAGGCCCGTGTTTATCCGCTGTTTAAAATCCAATATGGCCGCCCTGTGGTTCGCTTTCTGTACGTGGGAACACACACAACTGTTCAAATTACTTTCCCCAAGTTGGCTGGCTCGGGAAAAATATCCCGGACCCGGGGACCAAATATGACTACAGTAAGGACTCTTCAGATCCTGATATTGTCAAAAAGACAAAGGAGCATCTACTGTCTCAGACCAATGCATTTATCTAAGGACTCTTTAAAGATCTTGATATTACTTATCAAAAATACAAAAGACAATCTACTGTGTAAGGTGACTGCAATATCTACTTATATGATTGTGTCTAGCTCTTAGAGAAATTAGCCACTTTAGTTTTAGTTCGTCTCAGGCAGTTCATTTACAATCTAGATAATCACGCGAACGTTTTCGTATCACTTAAACTGTCGGTTGTGGAGAAAATACTTGGGTCTTGTACTTCTCCCTGGTTTTCTGTATGTTGAACTGGACTGGGAAGTTCGTTGAAAAATACCTTTCTGAAACCCTTGTTATGTTCTTTCCTGAAAATGACATATCGATCACTCTGTTTTCCAACCTTTTAGCGCTATTCATTACGGAGGAGGATGGAAATAATTTTATTAGAAAAAAATATTCATTTTTTAGAAGCTAACACTGTGCTTATTACAATATTACTTCATTTCACCTAAAATTTCATAACAATATTCAGCTTAATTTTTTAGGGTACGATTTTCACTCAAAATCCGTTACCTATTATATATTTAGATATAGCTTTAAGTGTTTAAAATAGTAATGCATAAGTACACGTGATGTTAACTGTTTAATGTGAGGACTTATTAATAAATGAGTAATATTGATTAATTGAATTGAATGTGACCCAAAATAGTGCCTTGCGGCACACCAACTTCTAATAGAAGGAATAATCAACATTATTGATTGACGTGGTATACAACATGAACGTGTATAAAATTAATGAGGTTTACAAAAACTTTTAGGTGTAAGCAAGCTAAATTTAAACAAACAAACCAACAAAACAGCAACACTCACACTGTTAAACGCTTCTAAAGAGTCTTAGACTCACTTCCAAATAGCCGTCAAAGTGTTACTTAGTTGTTTTACTTTCATTTCTGTTTTTATGTTACTTTCTTATACGTGCCTATTTTATTTGAACACAGTTTAGATGCCTAGGCCTTAGGATTGACTTAGATCACTACTTTACCACACAAGGCTGTCGTTTATGTTTCACTGGACACGAGCTTGTTTTTAGTGTACTCCTGACCTACACATCATACAGATGCCCGCAGTTACCTCAACTCTTGGCTTCACACCTTCGGCCTTCGGTGATCGAGGCGGCATACACTACCCTAACCTTGTCTGTACGAGTACTCTCAAAGGATGGTATGCCATTGAGGGTATTCTCTGCGGCGTGGGGGGGCTTGTTGGTAACGTGGTTGTGGGGCAGCGGCGGCGTGGGGTGAATGCCCGCCGGCTGTGCGTGCTTTGTTTGAGGCGCCGCGCCGGGCGGGTTCTCGACCACCGACCCCTGCGTTGACGCGTTACGCTGCGCCCGACGGAACCCTTCTGCTGCTTACGGAAAACGGCACGCGGCTGATGACGCGTGCCGCCGCCGCCAGCCTCCTGCGTGCCGCCCTCCTCTCCCCGCGCCCCCCTCGGCCCCACCACGGTGAGCCGCCGCCGCACCCTCTCTTCTCTTCTCTCTTCTCTGTGTGTCTATCGGAAACCGTCGCCTCTAGCACTGCACGCTTCACACCTGGCTTCGTAAGGTAGGAGCGCGGCTTTTTTCCAACGTCATTTCGAATACTCTTTAAATTAGAATTTAAATTTTAGGTAGATGATTTTACATCACCAGATTTTAAACTAAATAGATAATAAAAACGTGCTAAATCTTTTCAGATAACTTCACGGCTTTAGGCCCTTAGCGGCTTAATACCGAATTTAAATATTTAAAAGCAAAAGGCTAACCCGATTTTAATTTATAATCACACCGACTCAAATTTTACTTACATACTTTAATAGTTAAAGGACTTAGCTTAGGGGGTTGGATTTTCATAATGTAACCTTGTTAGTATAATTATAATGAGTATTCGCTCCTACTTTATGCCTGCATGTTAGATATCTGCCGTTTCCCATTCCTGTTTTCCACTTTAGACTTTCATTAAAAGCTATCGCATTCACCTCTACGCCTTGAAAGTCTACACTGGGATCTCTTGCATTGTGCATGCTGCATGTATCTTGCATCTTCTACTTTTCTACGATCTCTATGGTTACTGCGCGGCATAGACTTGGCTTTGATAGTTCGACCGGGACTACCATTTGAGAGGCTTCGCTCTCAACTCGAACCAAATATCTTTCGTAAATTGCCCGATGAATGTCGTAACGTTTGCCGATATTGTTGTTTTGTCTTTTTTAATGTAGGGTCAGATTTTTTTATCGTTTTGTGCGAATGATCGGCCAGCGCGATTGCCTCTGGCGATACGAAGTTCGGAGTCCAGTCGCGCTACGGCTCGGTCGTGGAGCTTCCCCAGCTAAGCGATTCGATGGATGAAATTCCAGTAAAGCTGATGTCGGACGGATGGACGGCAAACCGGAATGGATCCGGAGTGACCTCGTGGATTGGCGGTATGTCCATAACTCAGGATGGGAACCTCATTGCCCCGGACAAAATAATGACGCACGTGCACCGATACGCGAGTCCTCACTTCAACCCTCACGGACACCATTACCACCGCTGGAACCATGAGCCAGGGGGAAGCGATGACCCTCTTTACGCGACCAAGACCGTCTATGGACTAGGATACATTGACGAGAACCGTACGTATGGTTGATAATATTACGTCAACTAATCTTTCAGAAACCAAATTTGGAATAGTATTTCGCGGCAGCCCTGCACGAGGCAACAAAGCTACCTACGATTTTACAGAATTGATCAATAAGATTTATGTTCCACAGTAGCTGTTGTGTCATTCAGGTACGAAAAGGAAAAGAAAGATTAGTTGACATTACAAGGAAGTATAGATAACACTTAAAATCTAATACTAGGATAAAATTAACCATAGATATCGTAAGTCACACTCACCTGGAGATTTGAAACTGTACAATATAGCCTGAACGAACCATCTTCATGGGTATCTGAACCATTCTTCGGCACCTTCATACAGAATCCGAGTGCTCCTTGTTTCCATACCTATTATTTCTACCCTCTGAACCGAGCACTATAGTTTAGATAACTCCTAGAGGCTGATTCTTCGAAAAATATTATCGACATGATGCCGTCAAATATCGAGTGAAAACTTTGACTGTCATACGAAATGTAGCGTCAACTTAGCACGTATTTTTCTTAGTATCATCCCTAGTTTCGATAGTAACAGATCGATACCAAATAGCTTGGCGTAGATTATAATGTACTTAGAAAGGAAGTAGTAGCTTAGACCCCAAGAAGTTTGCTTCCTTTTCCCTCCACAGTAAATTCTAAGATTTAGTTTTAAAGGAGCGATTTAGCGAAGGCGCTTAGACTCGGGAATCCCGGGGAGCTTCCCCATTTGCGATAAAGATCCATCTTCCGAGACATTAATCTGTTCTTATTGATCTGTAGGACGATCGGGACCGAGAAAACGACTCGTTGTTTTATTTAAAGTTACCCTGCATGACCCCGTTTGAAATATCATATTTTGAATATATTTTCTACACAAACATAATTTAAAATTGTTGTTAGCATGTTATTTTAAACAGAAGCTTGTCATTAAAATAAAATTTGATTATAAAATGAAAATCATTGGCAATTTCATGATATTTTTGTCCACACGTTTTTATAACTACACACTTCACACATCATTTATTTAATTATTAAATTGTACACACTTTTGTATATTATATTTTTGTCTTGGCATGAGCATAATATTATTAAAATATTGTAATTCAAACCACACCATGTTTTTACTATTTCTGTTTTAATTCAGTATTCATATATTATTATGTATTTTATTTATGTTTAATATATTTTGTTAATGATATTTTTAACTACTTAATGTTAAAAACATTTTTTCACAACCAGTTTTTGCTTTTGATGTTTTTTTTTTTAAATTGAGTTAGGAAAGATTATAATGTTTATAGCAAGTTGTAACACTTGTAACTAATGCCAATGAAAAATATACTTTAAAAAACTGTAGGACGAATAGTACTGGCCTTTTTTAAATTAAAACTTAAGTAGGTATAACTTATCATAAAGTTTTTTTGGTGTAAATGTACACACGCTTTATACCTAACACGGAAAGTTTATGTTTCAATTATAAGTGTAACACGCAAATGGGCAACGGTTATTCTAATTTTAACAAAAGTAATATTTTAATGTATGTTTTAATGTATGTTTTGTGTGTTTTAGTTTTAACATCAACACCCACACCTTCTGATCTACGCCAGTAGGTATACTGGTACTTACTATATTAAGTCGACGTGTTCAATAGCTTATACACCAGTACCTACCAATGACTTCTTAAAACTAAGGCCTCGGTCTCCTATTAAATGCTATATGCGGCGTCCGACTGAAGTCTTCGCGTTTTCGTTCTGATCGACGTCTGAACGCCAGGCACAGCGTCAGCGGTCAATACATCTCATAGCGAACGACGACGTCTCGTTCACAACAGTAGTCGACAAACAGTGCTCGCGTGTAGTCGTGTGATATATAATGGATATAAATTCGACACTTTTGGGGGCGCTTGTGTTACTTTGTATAACGCATTATACCATTTGACTGATTCAATCAATAATTCGTTTTTTTTCTTTATCAAATTTCTACATTTTGTACTGACGCCAAATACGACGTTCACGCTGCAATGCTTCGAAATAACTAGAGACGCAGCGCAAAGCGTCTGAACGCCGCCAACGGCATCCACACGCCAACGTCAGCGTGAGAAAGAGACCACAACAGTACATTTCTATAGAAAGCATCGTGGCGCGGCGTAAGGCGTGACGCTGTACACGGTCGACGGCGTTTATAGGAGACCATAGCCTATGACAATTAAAACTGCTGCAACTTCGGTTACAAACATAAGTCAAATAACAAAATAAAACTTATAGTAACCGTTGCTCACCCACACAAGCGCACCGACCTCACGCACACAACTAACACTCGACACCGACCAACAGAACGCATTGGCAAAGAGAACGGTAGATCAGGTGAGGAGAAGGTGGCGCTTCAGTCGACCTGCCACGTGGCTCTGGACGCTTGCATCAAGGACTCGGAGTGTGTGACGTCACTGACCCCGGTGCTGCAGAAGTGCCACGCTACGGACTGCGACAGGGAGGGATGCATGACGGCGCTAAGGGGCTTCTACAGAAAGTCTGGAGTGCACTGGAATACCGAGATTGCTTTCTGTCTCTGCAAGTAAGTTGTAAAGGTTTTGAGATAGGATTGGATAGAAATTTGGGTTGGTGCACGCCCTAGTTCGGCCAATAACATAATTCAATGAACTTTTAAATTTAGTGTTTCAAGTGGTCACTGGTCACTGGTCATTGGTCACTGAATCTATATCTATGTATACTTATAATAAAACATTTCTGTACATTGAAAATATTATGAACAAAAATCTGGAAGGAAATTATCGAAGCTGAAGGCAAAAGTATTTTTTTTTTTCATTTTTGTCGGTCTGGTCTGTCTGTCTGTCTGTCAGTATCTTGGCTGAGCATCACGCCGAAACTACTGAATAGATTCAAATGAAACTTGGCATGATTTGAGTTCATATTACGAGGTAGGCTTTAGGATACTTTTGATCCCCATTTGTACACAGTTTCTGCAATAAATGATTCATTCACTCATTCAGTTCAGTATAAGCCAGATCGAATCACGATATTTCACATAAATTATTTTACAAATCTCTGTTAAAAACTGATGTTTGCGTCATTAGTTTTTCTCCGTGATCTTAGGCATGAATTATACACAAACACACACAGAGAAAAATATCAGTGTAAATTGAGAGGAAGCCAGTGCTAACCCGGTACTGCCCTAGTGAAAATCAATTAATTTACACTAGGTCAGTACTGACTTCCTCGAATTTTG
Source organism: Ennomos quercinarius (assembly GCA_910589525.2). Lineage (NCBI taxonomy): Eukaryota > Metazoa > Arthropoda > Insecta > Lepidoptera > Geometridae > Ennomos > Ennomos quercinarius. The sequence goes on along the minus strand of OU342513.1, from coordinate 6,344,314 downwards.
AAGTCAGTTACTTACCCTCTCTAATTCCGGTATTATTTCTCCTTGTTATCTAATCAGAATCCGTCTTCGTTATTATTAATCAGTGAAAACAACAGCAAAATTAAAGCCAATTTAAAATAAAAAATATTATTAAAATTATCACGATAGCCGCTGTTGAAAAACTTCCCTAATTGTTTCTCACAAAAACGTCCTCAAAGGGAGAACTTTGCAAAATAATATTTTCTTATCGCAAGAACTTTTTTCGGTGGTAGTTACAAGGGAAAACGTTTGTTGCCATGTGAATTACTTGGTTATTATTCCCTCGACATTTCGAGACCACGAATTACTTCGCTTACATTATGTAAGTTCTTTTTAATTCACTTTTTGTGTTTGTAGGTACACGTTACACGTGTTTGGACAAAAAGAATAAAAGTTAGAAAGTCCATTATTTTGAGGATACTATCAACATACTACATCAGGTTATCCACTCTCATGGCTTTACTACGCTTCAGTACAGTTTACTTACCTTAAAGAATGATATAGATGATAGTTTTTATTAGTGGAAACTTGTAATTGGCCTTCTGTAATTTGTGTATTTACTTGTGTTTGTTACCTAGCTGTTAGTTTTCCAAAAATTGAAAAATAAAATAAAATAAAATAGAACTCCAACTGACAAAGACAGGTTAGCTAATGTTGATCATGGACTAGAACATGGTGCTTTCAGACCAGTGTAGACCGACAATAATTAGTATAAATCTTGGCTAACCCTTAGATACTAAATGGTATGACCTCGTTCTTAGGATAAATATAAGACAACCTTGATATTGAACTAGATTAGTTCTTTCGGTTCTTTCTGATCGTCATCGGGAAACCTTCTAGTAGTTCGTAATCTTTGTTCAACACAAAGTACTGTCTCTGGTCTTTTAGAACTGTATCCTTACTTGCACTGCAAACTTTTTTTTAGTGCCCTTCCAGCAAACCTACTTTGTGGAACTATCGGATACAGTTCCAGGAAATCTCTTCTATAGTAACCTTTTGTGTCGAACCAAGACTATTGTTCCAGGAAACTGTCACAGCAAGTGCAAACCTTCTAGCAGTAAGTAACCTTTACTTTAAACTATAGGATACAGTTCTAAGAGACTGTCAAGAAAACCCTCTTGTAGTAAACCATTAGGAAATCAACTCCCAAGTGAAGAGTTTACCCATCTTCTTTCAATACAGGAAAACTGACAACCGCGAGGACTCGTGCATGAATGCTCAGGAGCGTCTTCATCCGTCATGCGCCCAACGGCCACCTGTGGGCTCTCCTCTCCCAGCCTGCCACACTCTTGCCCACGCCTGCCGTGAAGAACCGGAGTGCAGGTATGTTTGTCATTATCATGAACCTGAAGACGTCTACTGCTGAACACAGGTCTCAATCATAGAGCACTACCTTGATCAGCCACTTGCCTCCTGGATCCAACGGCTCCTCGCAGATTTCGACGTTCGTCGATCTGGCCGTCGGTCCACTTAGTGATAGTCGGCCTGCGTCTTCGTAAAGTATGGTGACCGCCTCGCCAGAACCTTTCTTCCCCATCGGATCTCGGTTTTGCGAGCAATGTGGCCTGGCCATTGCCATTTTCAACTTGTTTATTCTAAGATTTATTCTAACCAAGTTGGTTTAAAGAATAAAGACACCCTGCTGGATTAACCAACTATACTATCATAATACCACAATCATCAGCCGGAAGACATCCACTGCTAAACATAGGCCTCCTCCATAAAACGCCACTTTAGACGCTTATTGGGAGGATTTGCCACAACCACCACGCATGGCAGGCGGCTTGGTAATCGCAGATCGAGGAAAATGCTGCTGCCATGCTGCTGCCCATTACCTGGATGTTCGCTTAGCCGGTGCTTACGGCACCCACGAGATAAGATGGGGTGGTCCTATTCGCGAACCGGGACCACAGGGTTGCAACACACTGGTTGCGGTTGGTATATAATAGTGTCAACTATTACTTTTTTTTTTAATGGGCAATGTCCCTTTATTACTCAAGCTAACTACTGCAATAATAAAACTAAACTAAATTAGCTATATTACCTACTACAAAGAACACTTATGGACTGTATAATAGCCGCGATGGCCTATAGACAGTCCAAGTGCACCAGCCCACTACCGGTAGGTAGCGTACCCAACATGCTGGCAGCATTGCCACGTTGAATTGCAATGCTGATTCGTTGAGCCAAATAAGTGCCAGCATTTTGGTCAATAACACTACCTATTATACAAATAGACTGTACTAGCTGTGCCTCGCGGTTTCACACGCGGATAAAAAGAAGCCTATGTGTAAACTCATCGTATATACTATTTCTAGTTAGAATTTCATTTGAATCTGCAGCTGTTGCACCGTCAAGCAAGAGGGAACAAACATACGCGACAACTTTCGAATTTATATATTATTAGGATTATCCGCGCCTTCATCAGCTTTGATCTTGTGGAATAATTATCGCTGACAGAACAGAGCAGCTACGAAAAAATGCCTACTTCTACTATAACTCACCTTCGCTACAAACTGCGGGCAAGCGAACAGAACATTCTCGAAAAAAAAACGCTAACTTTTACCACAGGTCATCATCGCTACAAACTCACTCTCGCGGGCCACTTGCGGCCCAGCGAACAGAGCAACCTCGAAAAAAAACGCCAACTTTTACCACAGGTCTTTATCGCTACAAACTCACTCTCTCGGGCCGCTTGTGGCCCAGCGAACAGAGCAACGTCGAAAAAAACCGCCAACTTTTACCACAGGTCATCATCGCTACAAACTCACTCTCGCGGGCCACTTGCGGCCCAGCGAACAGAGCAACCTCGAAAAAAAACGCCAACTTTTACCACAGGTCATCATCGCTACAAACTCACTCTCGCGGGCCACTTGCGGCCCAGCGAACAGAGCAACCTCGAAAAAAAACGCCAACTTTTACCACAGGTCTTTATCGCTACAAACTCACTCTCTCGGGCCGCTTGCGGCCCAGCGAATAGAGCAACCTCGAAAAAAACCGCCAACTTTTACCACAGGTCATCATCGCTACAAACTCACTCTCGCGGGCCGCTTGCGGCCCAGCTAACAGAGCAACCTCGAAAAAAAAACGCCAACTTCTACCGCAGGTCACCTTTGCTACAGACTTGCTCTCGCGGGACGCTTAGTACCTAATAATGGTATCCCACAGGAAAAATTTTTTTTTCGGGATAGAAAGTATTTTATTTTTTAGTAAGTCTAGAGCGTATATTGCCCTTAATATCATGGAATCGGATGTTGAGTGATAATTCTATCCTACAGGAACCATTTATTTATCCGGAATGGAATGCCGAATGGAGGCCGCAGTATATGGGTACCTACAAATAATGAAATTCTATTATTTGTAGGTACCCATATACTGCGGCCTCCGAATTTCCTAAATTTTGACCATTTTAGTTGCGTAACGTCGAAGCTAAGTGAGAACGTTATCCCACAGGATCTATCTATGTTTCCAAGATAATACTTTTTTACCGTTAGTACATGCTACAGTCTAGTTAATTTAAATTCATTGCCTATTTATGAAGTTGAGTTTACAAAGCATTCCTACAGGAACGGCTTAATTTTCCGGGATAAAAAGTATTCTATGTGTTAATCCAGTACATAAGCTATCTATATTCCAAATTTCATCCAAATCCGTCTAGCCGTTTGAGCGTGAAGAAGTAACAAACATACACACATACAAACTTTCGCCTTTATAATATTAGTGTGATGATACAGGCTGCGCTGAGCTACAGACAGTGCTCCAGTCCACTACCAGTAGATAGGTAGTATACAAAACAACCAAACATTATACCGATAACGACCTTTCAATTCACAGAACAAGGGTTATCAATGAGGGTGGTTACCGCTCTACAAATGAAGTGACTTGGACACTGCTAATTTCCTATCCTCGAATTAATTGTAGCTGCGAAGCCTGCGACTCTGTCATAGAAATATAGACCCTAAATGCAATCAGCTTATGGTGAAGAATTGATTGGCAAAGAAAAAGGCGTTATTATACGAGTAGCTGCTTACTGAGACCCATCTATAGTAGAAATGTGAATTATATCAGGATACTCATAAGGTAGAAAGTGGTTCGGCAGAGTTCGTTAACGTTAACTGTTGTTATTTCGACTAGCCAGAATCAAGATAGTTTTGATTACTTTTTTTACCGTCAATAACTTTTATGCTCCAATTTGGCCACATTTTATACCAGATTTAAGTGACAATACTTGCTTATTCTAAGAGCTATGGTCACTTTAGTTCTGCGGATCTTCTCATTTCGGATCTTATCTCGCAGGGAAACACCGAGCACAGCTTTCTCCAATCTTCACAGCTCGTCGTCTACACGTCGATTACCATTTAACCCCCGGTTTCTCGTATACGTTTGTTAAAGTAAAGCTCATCTCACTTAAAAATACGGAATGCTCATTGGTTGCCTGTTGATAATCGGCTGTTTTCAATCAATGAGCATTCAGTGTTTTAAAGTTGACATGAGCTTAATTTTAACAAATACGAGAAATCAGGGTGGGGTTTAAATGGTAATCTACGTGTGAAGCATGTGAAGCCTATACTATGTGTCAATGGCTGCCATTAAAATGAAACGTAATAAAGGCTTATAATTATGTATGTTAGGTAAGTCTATTATTAAGGTGGAACGTTTCACTAGCGCGGCAAATTCAGATTTTCTTGCGTTTTTTTGCCAATAATAGCTTAATTACTCAACGTGATTACATTAAAACTATTTGCGCAAACTTTTGCGCAACAAATCTCCTAACTTTTCCGTACCATGTACTTTACGTAAAATTAGACCCTACAAACAAATCTTCCCTTACTAAAAGAGTAAAGGAAAACTGCGTAAGGTACAAAGTACTGGAAGAGCAATGTTTGGATCATGAAATTATTGTTCCGCTTAACAGGCGAAACAATATTATAAATTCAAAACAAAATAACGATTCGGCCACCTTTAAAATCGTAGAGAGCAAAATTAGTGACGGCGACATTAAGGGCGCCGCCCGCGTCCTGTTCTCTAGCGACACAATAGCCCCATATTGTTCTGAAACAATTCAATCACTGCAGGACAAACATCCACCTGCAGCAGCAAATCTCCACCTTCCTGAACCACCCCTACCAAATGACGTCACTGTTGAAGTGACCCCACAGGAAGTAGCTGCAGCCGTTACTTCTTTCCAGAGTGGTTCAGCCGGAGGTCTTGATGGCCTTACCCCTCAAATTCTAAAAGATCTTTTATCGGGCATTTCCGGCGAAATTGGCGAGGCCCTCTTGAGAGACTTAACGGCTTTAGTAAACCTGATGCTGTCAGGGCAAGTCAACAGTGACGTCATCGAAATTTTGTATGGCGCAAACTTGTGTGCCCTTATCAAAAAAGACGGTGGTATCAGACCTATTGCGGTAGGCACCACATACCGCCGTCTCGCTGCCAAGGTCGGCTGTAGGAAAAAGGTTGCTTTTTTAAGCAACCTTTTTCAGCCAATACAGCTGGGCTTTGGTTCGCGGGGTGGCTGTGAGGCCGCTGTTCATTCACTTAGAACCTTTCTCAAACTAAATTGTGGTGAAGTGTTGCTAAAGGTGGATGTTAAAAACGCTTTTAATTCTGTCGACAGAGGCGCTCTTTTGACACAAGTCAAGGATAAAATTCCCGAACTATATAAATTCCTTTATCAATGTTATGGCAATCCAACAAAATTAAATTACCAAAATAACGCGATCCTATCCTCAGTCGGATGTCAACAGGGCGACCCTCTAGGTCCGGCCATTTTTAGCCTTGCCATCCATCCAATTATTCAACGTCTTCAGTCCAAACTTAATGTTTGGTACTTGGATGACGGAACCCTAGGAGGCGACGTGAACACCGTTTTTAATGATCTAGGTATCATTATTAACGAATTTCGCGACATTGGTTTGGATTTAAATTTTTCTAAATGCGAACTTTTTGTTTGCGATACTTGTCCTGATAAAGATTTGGTTTTTGAAAAGTTTAATAGTCTTGCTCCGAATATCAAATTAGTAGACAAGCGTTCTCTTCGCCTTTTGGGTTCGCCGATTCTGGATGAGTCTATCTCACCTTTTGTAGAAGAAAAAATTCAAAAGTTCAATAACGCATCAGACAGGTTACTCAAAATTAACGCCCACATGGCTTTTACAATTATTCGTTTTTGTCTATTTGTCCCTAAATTTACTTATATTTTACGATGTTGTCAACTGTGGAAACACAGTGAGCTCCTTATGGGCTTAGACAGCATTGTAAAAAACACTCTGGTTTCGGTCTTGAATGTTGATATGGATGACAGGACGTGGTCGCAAGCCTCTCTACCTGTGCGCTTAGGAGGTTTAGGGATACGCAAAATTTCGAGTGTTGCATTACCGGCATTTTTGTCCTCTGTACATGGTACACATAAATTAATAGAAAAAATTCTTGCTCCATCTTTAGGTACTTTCGAAGTAGCCCATTTGTCTGAGGCCAAGAATGCCTGGGGGTTGGCTAGTCCAAATTCTGATTTCCCGGTGGTACTTTCCTCACAGAGGCTGTGGGACCGACCGCTCTGCGAACTAGCACGGAAAAATCTTTTAGATACGTGTCCTAGCGTCGCTGATCGTGCTCGGCTTCTCGCAGTCTCTGTGTGGGAGTCAGGACTTTGGTTACAGGCCATGCCTTCTTTCACCACTGGTAACCTTTTAGATCCGACTACTTTTCGTTTAGCTATCAGCTTACGTTTGGGCGCAAGATGCTGTGTGGCCCATCGCTGCCAGTGCGGTACCGCAGTTGACCAGCTCGGTCATCACGGTCTCTCGTGTTCAAAAAGCGCTGGTCGAATTTCGCGCCACGCTAGTCTTAATGACATCATTCGCCGGGCTTTTACCACCGCCAATGCTGCAGCCATTCTCGAACCGAATGGTCTCATGCGTGACGATGGTAAAAGACCCGACGGAATGACTCTGGTTCCCTGGAAGATGGGGCGGCCTTTAGTGTGGGACGCTACTTGCGTCGATACTATGGCGCCGTCACACCTTCCCGAGACACACGTTAGGGCCGGCGCCGCGGCTAATTCTGCTGAGCAGCTAAAACGCCGCAAATATAGTAATCTCGGTAGCGGTTACATATTTGAGCCGTTTGGTGTTGAGACCCTGGGTCCGTGGGGACCGGGAGCTCATCGCGTTTTCCAAAGTCTATCAGAGCGCCTGGTCGATGCGACGCGTGACCAAAATGCTGGCACTTATTTGGCCCAACGCATCAGCATTGCAATTCAACGTGGCAATGCGGCCAGCATGTTGGGTACGCTACCTACCGGTAGTGGGCTGGAGCACTTGGACTGTCTATAGGCCATCGCGGCTATTATACAGTCCATAAGTGTTCTTTGTAATAGGTAGTGTAGCTAGTTTAGTTTAGTTTAGCTTAGTTTAGCTTAGTTTAGTTTAGTTTAGTTTTTATTATTGTAGTAGTTAGCTTGAGTAATAAAGGCAATTTGCCCGTTAAAAAAAAAATTTGCGCAAATAAATAGAATGTCATCATCATCATCATCATCATTAACAGCCTGAAGACGTCCACTGCTGAACATAGGCCTCCCCCAGAGCACGCCACCTTGAGCGGCTGCTCGCCTCCTGCATCCATCGGCTCCCCGCGGCTTTCACCAGGTCGTCGGTCCACCGAGTGGGGGGCCGGCCCACGCTGCGTCTTCCGGTTCGTGGTCGCCACTCGAGAACCTTTCTTCCCCATCGGTTGTCAGTTCTACGAGCGATGTGGCCTGCCCATTGCCACTTCAACTTACTAACTCTAAGAGCTATATCGGTCACTTTAGTTCTCCTGCGGATCTCCTCGTTCCGGAGCTTATCTCGCAGGGAAACACCGAGCATAGCTCGCTCCATAGCTCGCTGCGCGACTTTGAGCTTACTAATGAGGCCAACAGTAAGAGACCATGTCTCAGTTCCATAAGTCATCACTGGCAACACACACTGATTGAAAACTTTCGTTTTCAGGCTCTGCGGTATTTTGGACGAAAAGATAGGACGAAGCTTCCCGAACGCTGCCCAGCCGAGTTGGATTCTTCGCGCCACCTCTTTGTCGAAGTTGGACCTACCTAATTGGACAATCTGTCCTAGGTAGACATACTTGTCGACAACTTCGAGAGTATCGTTCCCAACAATTACCGGTATAGGTGGAACATGAGCATTAGACATGATCTTTGTCTTGTCCATATTCATCTTAAGACCAACCTGCTGGGAGACTCTATTGAGGTCGTTGAGCATGGTGCTAAGGTCCTCGAGCGATTCCGCCATTATGACTATATCATCGGCAAAACGAAGGTTAGTGATGTACTCGCCATTTATGTTGATGCCAGATCTTTTCCACTCCAAGAGCTTGAAAACATCCTCCAATGCGTTTGTGAACAGTTTCGGAGAAATAACGTCTCCCTGTCTCACGCCTCTTTGCAATGGAATTTGTTCCGTACTCTGGTCCTGTAGTCGGACTGACATAGTGGCCTTACTGTACAAACACTTCAAAACTTCGATATACCTATAGTCAATTTGGCATCGCTGCAAGGACTGCAGCACCGCCCAAGTCTCGATTGAATCGAAGGCTTTCTCATAGTCCACAAACGCTAGGCATAACGGCCGATTATACTCTTCGGTCTTCTGTATAATCTGGCGCAGCGTATGGATGTGGTCTATGGTGCTAAAGCCTTTTCGGAAACCGGCTTGTTCGGGAGGCTGGAATTCATCAAACCTGCGTGCGAGACGATTCGTAATGACTCTCGAAAACAGCTTATACACATGACTCAAGAGCGAGATGGGCCTATAGTTCTTCAATAAGGTGTTATCGCCTTTTTTGAAGAAGAGCACCACCACGCTCTTGTGCCATGCCTCTGGCGTTATACCTTCAAGGATGACAGAATTAAATAACTTCTGGAGGACTAAAAGTACCGGTCTACCACCCGCTCTCAGAAGTTCAGTCGTAATTCCATCTTCACCTGGTGCCTTGTTGTTTTTAAGCTGTTTGAGGGCCATTCTAATCTCGTACAGGCTGACGTCCGGGATATCTTCGGTATAGTGTCGGACTAACTTGGCTCTGATGTCCTGAGCTGTGTTAGTAGCGGGCTTACGTGTCGAGGTGTATAACTGTCCATAGAAGTTCTCGATCTCTCTCAGAATCTCAGGCTTGGATGAAATGATGCTACCATTTTCGGTCTTCAGTTTTGTCATTTGGTGTTGCCCAATAGACGAATCCTTTGCGAACACTTTAGAGCCTTGGTTCCGCTCAATTGCGGCCTCAATACGTGAAGTACTAAGAGCACGCAAGTCGTGTCGCAAGGAACTCCAGATTCGTCTATTGAGTTCACCGTAGGCTGACATATCAACTGAAGACTGCAGCTTCATTTCGCTCCGGTCGGCCATTAGCTCAAGAGTTTTTTCTGAGAGCTTTTGAGTCTTCTTTCGGCGTTGGGTCTTAAAGAATTTCGATCCAACAGCTTGGACAGTTTCCACCAACCCGTCGTTTAGCTCGTCCACTGTGTTACAGTCGGCTAGGCACTGGAAGCGATTTTGGAGTTCCAGCTGAAAGCCTTCGGGGTTTTGGATTTGGACAGGATTTGGACGGAGCGTAGACTTCACCAGACGTGACCTTTCGAGCTTAACATTGATATTCAATGTGCCTCTAACAATACGGTGATCGCTACCGGTTTTCACCTTGCTGATCACAGAGACATCATCGAATATGTGCTTCTTGGTCGTCATGATGAAGTCTATCTCATTTTTAGTGGAACCGTCGGGACTTATCCACGTCCACTTCCTGGATGGCCGCTTCTCGTAGAAGGTGTTCATCATAAAGAGTTCCTCCTTCTCCATGAAGTCAGCCAGCCTCTGTCCTCGAGGGTTCCGCTGCCCGTATCCAAATGGCCCCACTCTCAGCTCATCGCTATTCCTTGTGCCCAACTTCGCATTGAAGTCTCCCATCACAACGGTGAAGTATGTTTCGGAAGTTTGCATGGCTTCGGATATGTCCTCATACATAGCTTCTACTTCATCGTCTGAGTGTGCCGACGTCGGCGCGTATACCTGTATAACCTTCAACGAATACCGTTTGGTTATTCGGAGTACCAGGTACGCTACCCTGGCCGACACACTGTCGACTTTGACCACGTTGTTGACGAGAGACTTGCGGACGAGAAACCCGACACCTCCTTGGGAGAGTTGGTCTCCCTCCCGGTAGAAGAATAAGTTACCGGAATTTAGGATTATCGTGTCCTGTCCCTGTCTTCGGACTTCAGACAATCCCATTACATCCCAGCGTAACTTACCCATCTCCGCCTCTAGCTCGACCATCCTTTCGTCAGCCTTCAGTGTGCGCACGTTATGTGTTGCCAGGGCCAGGGGTCGTCGTTGGGGTTGGTAGCCGGGCGTCTGCCGGGGATTCTTCGCACCCCTTGCCCTGCCGTTACCGTGGCCGCTACCGTAGCCACGGGATAGCAGAGCTGCCGGGGACTGGAGGCCGTTTTTATTTGTGCTTGTCATTAGGGGGGGGGGGGGGGTTTGCCATAATCACCACGCTTGGCAGGCGGCTTGGTGATCGCAGTAGGTGAAGATTGATTGCCACCAAGACCGAGGGGAACGCTGCGACCCATTCCCTGGATATTCCCTTAGCCGCCTTCTACGGCACCCACGGGAAGAGATGGGGTGGTCCTATTCGTAACCGGGACCACACGGCACTAACCGGGACCACACGGCACTAACCGGGACCACACGGCAAATAGAATGTATCAATAAATTACAATTAAAAGTATCACCTACATATCATTGGTTTAGCGACAAATGGCAATAGACTGAAAAACTAAGACGAAATTTGTTTATTGCCCATAGGTCACTAAACCAATGATATCTAGGAGATACTTTTAATCGTAATTTTTTGATACATTCTATTTATTTCCGCAAAATTAGTTTTCATGTTATCACGTTTAGTAATTAAGTAATTATTATTGGCAAAAGAATACAAGAAAATTTGAATTTGCCGCGCTAATGTATAACTAGGAGCCGGTTTATTTTTAACTTTAGTTGGCTGAAGTAAATGATTATCATCATTAATTGAAGCATTCAATTTTCTTTTCTTCTGGCTTCCTGCTAAAATCTTTATTTAGGCTCACAATAGCTAATATTTTTAAAAACCCTACAAAATTAAATATTAGATGAAAACCAAAACACAAAACATGTGTGTATTATTTTTCAACTATTATAAAAATAGTGGGTCAAAAGTTCGATTTATTGCAAAGGACCACGTTGTTTGCATGCTGTTTTATTGCAGCAGCGGATTCGCAACAATGCGCATTATGTACAATCGATCGCACACGGGCCAAGGCCGAAATAGATTTCAACCCTGCATTCTATTCTCGGCTCTGACTCGTTTCTACATTTGGAAAATAGTGATTTTGCTATTCAGGGAATGCCGAGAGATTGTGAATTTCACATAGGTAGGTACTGCAGTGCTTTAGAAATAGGGTAGGCATTTGTTTTTTTTTACGGGCAATGTGCCTTTATACAACAATCATCATCATCATCATCATCATCATTATCAACAGCCTGAAGACCTCCACTGCTGAACATAGGCCTCCCCCAGAGCGCGCCACATTGAGCGGCTGCTCGCCTCTTGCATCCATCGGCTCCCCGCGGCTTTCACCAGATCCGTCGGTCCACCGAGTGGGGGCCGGCCTACGCTGCGTCTTTCGGTTCGTGGTCGCCACTCGAGAACCTTTCTTTCCCATCGGTTGTCAGTTCTACGAGCGATGTGGCCTGCCCATTGCCATTTCAACTTGCTAATTCTAAGAGCTATATCGGTCACTCTAGTTCTCCTGCGGATCTCCTCGCACAATAATAAAATCTAATAAACTAACCACACCATAAAGTAGAAAGAACATTTGGACTGTATACTAACCGCGATGGCGTATAGACAGTCCAAATGCTCCAGCTCACTACCTGTAGGTAGCGTACCTAATATGCTGGCAGCATTGCCTCGTTGAATGCAATGCTGATTCGTTGAGCCAAATAAGTGCCAGCATTTTGACCATGCGTCGCATCATTCAAGCGCTCTGATAAACTTTGGAAAACGCGATGAGCTCCCGGTCCCTTCGGACCTAGGGTCTCAACACCAAACGACTCAAATATGTAACCGCTACCTACCGAGAATACTATATTTGCGCCGTTTTGACTGCTCAGCCGAATTAGCCGCAGCGCCGCCGGCTCTAAGTTGTGTCTCGGGGATATGTGACTGCGCCATATTTGTAAAGGTATTTGGTTATTTTTTCGTTATTGGTATTTAAAACTATTGTCATCCTGCGTGATTTTTTCGATGCGTACCTATTTTTTTTTTATTTTTTTTTAAACGAATGACGTGACGAGCTAGTCGTTCGCCTGGTGTTAAGCGACACGGCCGCCCATAACAGATTGCAGTGCCACTCGGAACTCCAAACTAAAGTTTCGAGTAACACTGCGCACTGCGCACGCCATCCTGAGACATCACACAGTCTAAAAAAGTTTTCTAGACTGAGAGATCAGTTCGTAAAGTCTCATTTGCCCAGTAATCTCACTAGCTACAATGCCCTTCAAACCGGAACACAGTAGTGCTTGCACACTACTGCTTGGCGGCAGAATAACTGGTAAAGCGGTGGTACCTACCTAGACTGTAACCCGTACCCGGCTAGAGAACGGGCACAAAAGAAAATAAACTTAAACCTACCTAGGTGAGGAGAAAACAAGAAACAACTTCTGCTCTGACTGGGTTTATATTTACTATAACCTGTACACACGTATATATAGGAAACTTTCTTAATCTATGGTTAGTATCATTATCTGAAACTCAAAGTGGGTACCTGCTTAAAAGTAAAAATTCTTAACTTAAGGGCTTGTGCAAGGCCAGCGCGAATTCAAGCCAAAGCCACAGAATAGATATATAGTACTAGGCCAAAGCGGGGATGAGTCAGGGGCCGAGCGGCAGGGGCGGTCTAAGTTAGAATGGTTCCAACGCCGCAATAGTTTAGGTAATTTATTATTACACTGAATATAAAGGATATTTTAAAAATCCGCTATACATAAGCCCTCCATTATATTTAGTTCAACTACTACACAAAGTTTCATGATCTCATTTAAAGTATTCATTGAATAATCGCTGTTTATTTGTACGGTTTGGAGGTAACTTTGTAATTTTTTTCTATCAAGAAAATTTTATTAATTCGTGTTTTCACTATACATTTGCAGTAGCATTAGTCCTGAACTTTACCATATATTAATTTCAAAGTCATTGTTGCAATATTGTTGACAGGACACTGCCTCAAGCTGAGCCGTTTTAAGCATTTTGGCGTTGTATTGGCTCTTAATACATTTGTATCGCACCTGTTTCAAACTACTCAAGTAGTGGTCAACAAAGTCTCTTAAGACGCCGACTGCTAATGTTAAATAGTATAAAAACTGTTTTGTTATTTCTGAGCGCCGAGGTGTCATTTACCGTTACATCAAAACTTTTCTACACATGTACAAAAATATCGCAAAAGTACCGTTTACTCAAAAAATACATCGTGTACTATTTTTCCGTATCGCACCAAACGAAGTTTTCTAGCACCCTAAAATGTGTGCCTGCCTACTCGCAGAAAAGAGTACCACACTGTGTGCATCAAAAAAAGTTGATCTTGGTACACAGTATATAATCAATAGATACCGTTTACACCCTGGACCATAGACCTTATAAAAAAAAGCAGGACTGAGTCCCAATTGATCCCGAACCGAGGTACCCATAGGAAGTCGGAACGCTAATAAGTACGAGCGGACACGCACACACTCACATCATAGGAAGTCTATCGCCTGCCATTACTGCTCCGAACCTCGCCCAAGACGCATAGAAAAAAATATTATAAAATGCCGTCTTGCGTTGTGAAAAGTTGTCGGAATCATAGTGGTTTGATAAAAAAAAGTCAGGGGATCACTTTTCACAAGTAAGCTTGTTAGTATTTCGCTAATTTCTTGCTTTTTCGATAAAACTATTGAGATGCAATCAATACACAAAACCAGCTAGTGTTACCAACAATCAAACTTGCAAATTACCCGGAAGTGTGGGAGAATGACCAAATTATGTTCGAATACAACTTATTCACCTATATTGATCATAATTAGAGATCTGACTATATGCAAATGCATATTTCCATTATGCATATGCATGTGCTGGTCTTTGCAGGTTTAATAAATATCGTACCGGTAATTATGTGTTCATAAAACATTTTAAGCAACACCCTGGCTATAAATCTTTGTGCCAAATAAACAGTTTTATTAACTGACTGGCTGACCCGAGCCGGTTAGTTAGTTTTACGCCCTAACCCTATCCAAAGGAAGGAAGAACTTGGAGGGGAAAAGGATGAATGGAAGCAGGTGCGCCTCTCTTCACCGTCATACATTCATCCTTTTTCGCTCTCCCTTCTCTCTTCGCTTTAGCGTACAGGGTATATTCCCAGTGGCCCCCACATGCTTCGCCCCCGGGTGGCAACTGGGAATAAAAATTCCCAGTTGCCACCCGGTGGAGACTGGGAAGCTATTGCTCCCACTTCATTCGCCGTACATTGCTGCGTAGATCGCCAACCCCTTCATTACTGTCCAAATGTAATCTATACATGATTCTTGGGTGAAGGGGGCAAGTGCGGGGGGAGGCAGGGCAAGTAGTGGGGGTGAACTAAGTGAGGGGGAGGTGGTGGCAAGTGCAGGGGTGGGGGGGAAAAGTGAGGGGGAGGTGGGGGCAAGTGTGGGGGAGGGGAGATTGCAGATTCCTTTATTGTGCGTGCGGCTAGGGAACGGAACTCACTCCCGGCGTCGGTATTTCCATGCACTTACAACTTAAGTGTCTTCAAATCAAAAGTAAATAGGTTAATTCTAGGTAGGCGTGCTCCACCTTCGACCTCATCATCACTTACCCTCAGGTGAGATGTAGTCAAATGCTAACCTATCGAAAGTAAAAAAAAATAAGCCATTCAATTTTGACTACTCTGTTACGCTCACGTAGCTTTTTGGTCATACGAAAAGTCACACAAACAACAGATTTTTTTTTTTGTCGGATTCGGGTAATTTTCTTCACATGGCAATCCTTTAATCAGTCACACATATTTATGCGGCCGCCATTGCTGTACGTCAGTTCGATGTCAATCAAGATTCATTCCTGCTATTTTTTTATAATTCTATGCCCTGGACATAAAAATTGATATGTCGCTCACTGTGTATATGAAAGATGAAGTCGCACACCACGAATTAAAAAAAATGGTGTCGCATATACATGTAAAAATGCTATGTATATCAAACCTCGTACGCAAGATATAACCTTATGCGCGAAGCAGACGCGACCCAGTACGGTGTGCCACAGATCAGCTCTGCAATCACTACGCCACGAGTCCAGGTCCGGTCCCGGCGTAGGAGCTGGAGTCGAACCGGTGTAGAACCCCGGTGTAGAACCCCGGTGTAGAAGACCGGTGTAGAAGACGGTCCCGCCCGAATTCTGGAATATTCATGACGTAGTTGTAACGAATATGATTCCCCAATGTACGTTCCCTACTATCACTTTAACAAAAAAACACTTTTACTAACCTCTTCTTTCCTCGAAAATAATATTTCCAAACGGTGTCACTCCGACCGTACTTGAAAAAAACAGCTTCCTGGATCTTATTTATTCTCCAGATCAGCGCCTTCGAATTCTGCCGCACCCCTCAAACGGTACGTCTGCAGAAAGCCGAACCGTCCTCTGGAAGAAAATTTCGAAATGATTCCACTGAACTGAACTCTTACGATGTCGTTGCAAACGAAAAGAAATTTGATGAGAAACTCACCTACACCGCAATCTCACACTTTATTCACGTAAATTTAAAGACCAGGGGGCGTACTGTGAGCTCTTAGCGCGATTCAAAACTGAGCCTATATTGGATCACTTTGTTTTTTTTGTATGGGGATTTTGACAAGCGATCCAGTGTAGGCTCTGTTTTGAATCGCGCTAAGAGCTCACGGTACGCCCCCAGGGCCCTAATTCTGTATGAAAACTCAGATTCCACACGATACGAAACCACGTCGTTATCGTGTCTTGTTCAAATCGTGTCACAGCATTAGAAATACCTTCACTTTACATTATGTTATTTTTATTTTGAATAAATATTGATATATTAAGTGGTGGTAACTTTGACGTGTTGATGTTTCGGAACGTGTCTCAGTGGAACATTATGATTTTTGACAGTTCAAATCACGTCATTTCAGGTTGGGATAAAATCTCGGCAAACCTACTCAAAAAGTTTATTGAATATGTGGCAGAACCCATCGCGTTTGTTTGTAATTTAAGTTTCGAAACTGGTACTTTTCCCACACTATTTAAAAAAGCCCTGGTCTGTCCAATATTTAAAGCTGGTGATAAAAATAATCCCTATAACTATAGACCGATTTCACTTCTTTCAACCTTATCTAAAGTGTTGGAAAAACTAGTTAAGAAAATAGTAACGGGGTACCTTGAAAAAAACTGTCTTTTGAGTGAAAACCAATATGGTTTTAGAGAAAAGAGGTCAACTGAAGATGCTGTCCTGGCTTTCACTTCTCTAATAACGTCTTACATGGATAGTGGTAACAAGTGTATGGGAGTCTTTCTGGATCTCCAGAAAGCTTTCGACACCGTTTCTATTCCAATACTATTAACAAGACTAGAAAACATGGGAATCAGGGGTTTGCCACTTGATTGGTTCACGGACTACCTCAGTGGAAGATCACAACGTGTCCGGGTCGAAGGGCACGAAAGTGAAAGTGCAGAGTGCACGTATGGGGTCCCGCAAGGTAGTACACTAGGGCCAACACTGTTTCTCATTTATATTAATGACCTCTGTTGTACTACGTTGCCTGGATTAGATTTATTTATGTTTGCAGACGATACGGTGCTGCTATTGCATGAAAAGACTTGGCAAAAGGTTAAAGATCTGGCAGAAGACTGTCTTTCAACTGTAGATAAATGGTTGGAGAACAGTCTGCTGTCCCTAAACGCATGTAAAACCAAATATATGTGTTACAGTATAACAGGTTCAGGAAGGCCAAGATCCGACATAAGTTTAAAAATCCATACTTATCCATGTAATCGCAATAAGACTCGTCCTACCCTGTGTAGTTGTTCAGCTCTTTCTCAAGTTCAGTCTATTAAATATCTTGGAGTATTAATAGACGACAAGCTTAACTGGAACTTACACATAAATTCACTGGCTTCTAGAGTAAGAAGGCTTATATACGTATTTAAAACGCTAAGAACAGTTGCGAATCAGAATCTTTTAATCCAGACATACAAAGCGCTCGGTGAGTGCCTCCTCAGGTATTGCATATGTGCATGGGGAAGTGCAGCCAAAACTCACATCATCACTGTAGAACGAGCCCAACGCGCTGTTTTAAAGGTTCTCTTCTACCTTCCTTTTCGGCATCCCACAACGGCAGTATATGAGAAAGCTAAGGTCCTTACGGTACGTAAAATATTTATTTACGAAAGTGTGCGACGATTTCACAAACAGGTTGTGCCAAATTTACCTGTTTCTACTAAAAGAATAGATCGAGTGCCAGCCAGGTGGGTGAAAACCAGATTCGCCCAGAAACAATATGATGTTGTCGTTACACAATTATACAATGTTATTAATAAGAAATTTAATGTTAAAAAGGTTAGTAACAATGAAATCAAAAAGGTTGTAATGAATTGGCTAAATGATTTTGATTATGAAGGTGTAGAAAGAATGTTGGCAAGCTTTTATTATTAACGGAGTACGCGTACACACTAACAGCAAATCTTATTTTTTTGTATGTAACTATATTATATTCACTCATTTATTCATTTTCCTGAGGTTTAGGTTTTTTTTACAATATTATTATAACTACCTATGTTATTTCTACAAACGTAACCACATAAACGTTACATAGACAATATACACATGTATACATACACGGAGATATATATATATATATATATATATATATATACCAACACACCCTTTATACTTACACTTTACATATATTATCGATGAGAGTTGTATTTAGTATGATTTTTTTTTTCTATTTGTCTATTCTATAAGTTTTTTTCTTTCCAAATTTTACTGTTATCATACTGCTTTTTGTGACATAATAATAAGTGTTAAACTATTGGGAGAAGCCACTGATTCCTGAAATACAGTTTAACAACTAGTTCAGGAATCTATGGATTCATTAAAATAATGTAATAATATTTATGTCAATAAACTATTTTGTATTTTGTATTTGTATTTCCAAATTCATTTCGCGCGGTTTTGTTTCCATTTCATAGAAAATAGATTTTTGCAGATTTCTTATATAAGACAAGGAATTCGCGTGGTTTCGAAGTAAGGAATCGTAAAGTGGTCATACAGAATTAGGGTCCAGACTGTGCCTGGGAAGTAACAGATGCGTAATGAAAGGCGGGCTCTGGCTTACTCAGCCATCAACATCGCTTGCCCCTCCTCGATATCCGCCCAGTCTCCTATGGAACCTTCCAGAAGCCTTGCAGCAAACGAAAATAGCTGTGGAACCTTCTAGAACCTTTTGGTGCAGACCACTTTATCCCTTTGTGCAATGTGCATTAAGGAGCAAAACTGCATTCGCGTAAACTCGGCTGCTTGGAGAGGAATGCGTCATTTCCGTCATGGTTCGATGGTTGAAATCTTTTTGGCAGCATTCCTACTCGCTACTAGATAGGGTTTGCAATTTAAATTATTTCTCTGAAAACGGACTTAACAAACCAGCTGATCTAATCAAAATTAGCATTCAGTGGTGTTTTCTTCTTTTCACTGAAACACCGTAATATATACCGAATATAACTAGCTAAATCCTTCCTAAAACCTATGATTTAGAGCAATGCCCTCTGGCGAACGACAAACGCACCACGACGAAGCGCGGCTAGCTAGCTTCCCAAAAGTAGATATAGTTCTTATATACCACTGCAGATGGCGTCCGTCCGTGATCGATCTAGAAAGCAAATCTCAATGTTCACTAGCCTCATGAGACGAAAACATGCCAGAATCGTTTGACCTAAATTTCTGATTGTAATTTCTTAGTTATGTTTCAAGGAAATTAAAGCTACCAAAAGAAAATGCTAGATTTGGTCTCCAAACCAGAATTTATTCAACTGCCCTCTGCAGCTTCGCGGCCGTACTAATCAGTAGACTATTCTTACTAAATTTTATGTATCGCTGCTACTCGCCGGTAGATCTACTTTGTCCTAAGTTACCCAAATAGTTGGTTTTAAATATTAACTAAATCTAAATATATTTCCATCCTTTTGAAACACAAAATTTCACCCGTTACAAGACGAACTTTGCAGAAAAGTCCTACCACCTAGTAAAACCTATTTGTCATTATGCGAGTAAACCGGGAAAATTTTTCAAGTTTCGGAGGGTAGTTCGCGATTTGCTCAGTGGTCGTGGTTGCAACGAGCCACTACCTACCACTGATTCCTCGTCACCAGAAAAAAAAACCTTCCTAAAAATACCAAATCGCAAAATAAACAGATCACCTGAAGTCAAAACGGAGGCTTACACAGGGCTTCGAGAAAATAGGCTCGAATGGATTTATTTAGACGAGAGATTGGATTTATTGATTAAGACTGAATAGCGGAACTAAATATAAAGGGACCCCTGAGTGAGACAGACGGCAAAGTTAAATAAACCCTTTCAAGCCTTTACTCTTAGAATTTACGAATTAAATATGTAGCCAGCGATGAGAACTAATAAAGTCGTATGGGTAAATAGCGTTATAACTTTTTTTCATGTAATATTTCTTATAGCAACATCAACATTTGTTTGTCGTGTCGTGTGGTCCCGGTTTGAGCATAACACTACCCCATCACTGCCCGTGTATGCGCTGTATGAGCCGGCTAAGGGAAAATCCATGCAGCTAATGTGCAGCAGCCAAGGCTTGGAACCGGTTTCCAATTAACCGGTTTTTTACCGGTAAAATCCGGTTTAAGCGTATATTCCGTTCGGAGTGAAACCGTTAAAAGAGCGTTATAAACACCTTTATTAACCGGTTAATTCCACGAAGTACTCGCGTCCAAGCGTCGCGTTTCCGTTGACTTTTCTCAATCAGTAAATTAGGTCTATCAGAAGAGTATAATGAAGAAGTAAACACCGGTTGTCTGTATGACCGAGGTGAGATCACACAAAAATCGTTATACGTAGACAATTTTACAATTGACGTTCGTAATATATGGAGATAGATACTTAAAAACTAATGAAAAATAAATATTAGATCAACAAAGTTACCAAACCTTTATCCTGCCTGCACGCAAGGCTTGATTGTTAAAAAATATTTTGTACTATGTAGTATCCCAGTTTGTGCCACCAACGATAACCGCATCCCATGTGCGTTTGTTACGACTTGATCTATGATACTGTAAAACACTGCGTGCATAAACCGTTCTAGACCGGTTTATTGAACGAAACCTTTATTACGAACTTTTTTAACCAAAACCCGTGTGATAGAGGTTTCGGTAGAACGAAACCGAAAAGTAAAGTTCCCTATGTACTTAGGCGTTAACTGGTTCGAAAATTAACCCGGTTTCCAAGCCCTGGCAGCAGCATTCTCCTCGGTACATTAAAATCTTCTGTGATCACCAAGACGCCTGCGAACCGTGGTGATTAGTTCAAACCCCCTCCCCTATGATAAGGGTCCAAAGTGGCGTTTGATGAAGATGTTCAGCAGTGGACGTCTTCCGGCTGTTGATACGATGTGATGTTTAACAACTCGTACACATCATGGTTAAGATTGCCATGTCATGGTTAAAGGTATCATTGCCATTTTTCCAGGATCCGCCTTGAGAACTACGAGCAATGGTGCGCAGTAGACGCCGTCACCCAAGGATGCGCTGGATCCCCTGCGGCTTGTCGTGCTGCGGTTGTCGCAGTCCTGGGCACTCAGCTTCGGGCTGCCTGTGCTTGTAGGGGCACTGACTTCGCTCAGTTGTATGACTGTCTTGGATGGCAGAGGCTGTTGTGGCTTAACCCATGCGTTGGTAAGTAAGAACAAAAAAATATTTAGGCAATTTAGCGCACACACTTCACACATACTTACACATACATACACACACACACACACACACATTACACCGCACATACTTTACGGTTTCACAGGTTCAAGGTTCTGCTACTATACAGATTTGTGTCTTGTCCGTCTTCCGCTACACCGCCGTCACTTACCATCAGGCTAGTAGTGATCAAATGTGAATCTATCATGCATGCATGACTGACTAACTTAAAATTGGTCTACTCAAATCCTATATTTTTTTGTTTGATTGTGTCGTTATAGGCTTGTGTCGTGACAACACTGTCGTGCAGTCGTGAAAACAAAAATTAAATATCTCAAAAAATTACAAAGTTATAAGCATTTTAAAATACGGGAATATAAAGACACAGTCATAACGTGCAGTGACGTCAGTACGTTCTCCTTAATAGTACCTGATTACTAAGCTGTGGTAGCTTTACGTACGATCTCTTTGGCATGTGACTTCTCACTTCACTACGTGCGTTTTCATAGTAACTGTGGAGAAGCTCTGTTTTGCGAGAAATTGACAGGCGATGCTCCCCCAGAAACTTTAAAAGCTTATTACTCCGTGATTTATTTACCGATTTAACTAATTTTTTGCATTTAGGTATTGCATTCATTTTAACCTTCTTTACGAAAATAATATTAAGTTGTTAATTTTTAATAATAAATAAATATGTGTGGACATTTCACACAGTGCCATCCTAGCCCCAAACAAAGCATAGCTTGTACTATCAGAACTAGATGACTGAATAATTCTTAGGTACTTTTTTGTTTGTAAATACATACATAGAATACAATATAACACCCAGACACAGAACAAACACCTATGTTCATCACACAAATGTTTGTCCTAAGTGGGAATTGAACCCACAACCTACAGTTCAGAAGGCAGAGCTACTACCAACTGAGCTAAAAGGCCAGTCAATGTCTTGTTTAATTAACTCAAATGTCCGGTTTAATTTTACTGTGGTTTAAAAAGTTTGATAAGCGAGTCAACAAAAAGATTAAATTCATTTCATCTTTACTTTGTCAAAGTCTTCCTTGGAACTGTCTACTACTTTAATCGATGCGAACCATGATAACTAAGCCAACAATTCGTTTCCAGTGGAATCCCAAAGCGACTACCACGTGAAGACCTACGGTTCTCTTCTCACCACTACTGCTATCGACAATGGCATCCGCTACATCACCGTGGCACCCGAGACTCCCATCTACCACCGTACTACCATCCACCACAAGCATACTACGCAGCATGGCAGCTCACACTTCCCGGTGCATGTCAGTGGACAATTGGTAAGGAGTCTGTGACAAACACTAGGATCAGAATGGGATTGCTTTAAAAGGGGGATTTTTTTCATCGGAGGGGATTGATAATTTTTATATGTTGTAATTAATGCGGTTAGTATGTGTGAACTTAAAAAATCAAAAATAGTTATGGATTACTAAGTATTTCAGGCTTAAATTGAACGACTATCATTTGACCTTATGATGACGCCTTTGGTCGGCCCAAAAATTCTGACACCAGGGCTGACCACTTGCCTTCACGAGAAGAAGAAGAAGATGATGACGTCCTCGTGGCTAAGTGGAAGAAATGCCTGAGCCAATGAACAAAAAATGAAGAAAAAAAAGATATGGTAGATGCATAGATGTCTGTGATTATTGACATTGAGACATTGAGTAACTTTTTTTATTATGTGGAGGAAACACGGTCCTAAATGGTTGTTAGCCAAATATGACGTCATCAACCGCGGATTTTTTTTTTCGATAAGTTATTAATTATAAAATAACTATAAGTACAATAAATTTAACAAAAAAAATGGAATTAGGTTTTTAGGGTGCTTTATATTTTCATAACCTACACAAGGTAAAATATCATTGACATAAACTAAAAATGAAGCCCTAGAAATTTTGGACATTCCTCATTAGTCGCCACCGCCACGGATACGTAGCATCTCTTAGTAATCTGTGGGCACATGTAATGGGCCCATTATATATGCTGTCGGTAAAGGTGGCGACTGACATAAGCATTCACTCGATGTCACCACGTTGCAAGTCAATGCAGTATGTGATTCGGCACATCAGTACAGTGAACCGAGCAGCTGGTGGGTGGGTAAATTATTCACACAACAAACAATCAAACATGTGTGAATATTCACATCGAATGAATGCTTATGTCTGTTGCCACCTTAAACCATTTGACAGAGCTGGTCAAGAGTTATTCTTTCTTACTTAGTCTGATGCCCATTTTCACCAAAGACCCCTAAACTACACCCTAACTAGGAATCCCTTTGGCTAAGGGCCCCTTAGATTTGACCCTTACCTAAATTCGTTTACACAGCGCTGAGTGACACTTAAATTGTAAAGTGACAGTTTTTTCTTTTCTACGGTTTCGAAAAACCGTACGTTGCCGACTTTCGTTATTTTATTTATATATTTTAGAGAATAATCGTCAAAAATACAAGCAACATGCTTTATTGGTATTAGCATTACAGTTTTTAATTTAATATGCATCAGAAAAATTAAAACAAATAAATTTTCTGGCCTAATGCGGGTAGAAACAGTTGCCAAATACAGTTGAAAAAGAAAACTGGCGTTTTGATAATTTAACCTGCCACTTAACGCTAAGGGGTTGAGCTTCGGCCCCCTAAACTTAGGGGATCCCTTAAGCTTTGGGTGTCCCTTAATCGCCGGTGAAAACAAAATTACTGTCAGATGTCACTTAGATATTTTTAAGGGTCCCTTAAAATTTAGGGATCTTTGGTGAAAACGGGCATAAGTCTAGTATTTTGGGAATGATTGTTGCTATCAGAAGTATATTATGAACACTAAATATTATACCTAGTCTTATCTGGAAGACTTCAGAAAGACACTTTTAGTGGACGTATTGGTGGTATATTATGATTGAAGTCTATGAAATGCCATAGCTATAACGTTTTGTAAAACATTACATAAAGTAAGGTGGATAGAATATATATATAGGGCATTTATAACTATGACAAAACTACAAGAACTACTAACAACATAAACTAGGATATAGAAACTAACGTGAGTATTCATAACTAAACAACTAGTAACCGGCTAGCACTCACGTAATTTTAGTCGAACAAACTCGACCGGTGTTCAGGCAACAAAGATGCCCATCTTCATGGACGCGGCCACGGCGGCGGCTCTGAGCTGACCCGAGTCCGAGTCTGACCGGTCGAGTTTGTTCGACTAAAATTACGTGAGTGCTAGCCGGTTTCTAGTTGTTTAGTTAACAACTAGGATTATAATAGGTATATTAAACTGTCGCTCCCGGCAAGTCAGAAGCCTTTCGACGGTTTAAAAATTGTGACACCACTGCTGACCACTTACGTATAGGTACGAAATGAAGAACAAGAACGTATAACTAAACGTATAACGTATGACTTATTTTCAGGAGAATCAAGAAGAAATCAGCCCAATAACCACCATGTCCGAGCAAACTGTAATCCCAAATGAAATCGCCCAAATATCCGAGCCCGTCATTGAGACGACCACTGAAACGACTACGCCTGCTACGACGACTACGACTACGACCACTACGACTACGACAACGACTACTACCACGACGACTACGCCGCGACCGACCACGACCCTGGAGCCGACGAAGTTCTGTATTGTGAAGAAACCGGAAAGCGATGATCAGGCGCAGTATATCAAGATGGGAGAGACCAGACGGGTAAGCTACTAAAACTTAATGATTTAGTGTCTACAAGCACTGAATATAGTAACACTGAAATTAAAAGTTTACTTTATTTATTTTATAATTAAATCTACCGACAATATTGTCGGTTGCTCTAAAGCAGGCGAAACTGATTGGAATCAAAAGTCATTAACTTTTCTCTGTTTATTCGTTTTCATGACATTTTCATCAATGTTCTTCCTTCGATAATACAATTTGTCTAAAATTAGACACATTACCCATTTTATTTCCACAAAAATGTAGAAACAATGGATTGAACTGAACTCGTGAGTGGTAGCCGTTTACTAAGTTGTGATCATTAACATTGTATCGTCTCTCGCATTTTCCTTTGCCATCTATTGTTACCAACCGTTTATTCCAACCTAAATAAACTATTCCAGCTGTACCGCTCAGCAGAGCTAGCCGAATGCACAGACTTGTGCGTTTGCGAGACTTCACTCCAAGTGTCTTGCAAGGTGGCCTGCGTACCTCGTGCTCCATGCTCGTCCAGACTGGCCCACTACTCTCACGCAGCTCCAGCCTACCAGGCTTATAGAGGCAGATGCTACTGCTACTCGGGGTCTTTTATCTGCATGAGGCCTAATCCAGGTAAAGACTGTTGATATCTGTTTTTTATGTTAGGGGAGCGTTTGCCCATATTTTCTTATGTAAGTGGCAATACGGTTGAAGTTGGCGCATGGTATACCTGATTTGGGAACTGGCTCCCAAGTGCGGCTGCAGGACCAGTCCAGTCAGAGTTTAACAATTTTTTGACAACAATTACAAACTATTTGACAAGGAGTAAACTTGAAAAGTTATTGGTGGCCTAGTGGGATTCCAACCATGGTACGTAGGATTTAAATTTGTACCACACTCGCTCATCATTAAGACAGAAACCACGATAAATCTGATAGTTATATTAATATGAAGGTTGTTCATATATGAGAACTTCAGAAGTCGGCAACATTTCCCGTGCAAAAATTCCTAATAATGTAACGGCACTGACCACGGCTTACGATCAAGCCAACCGTCTTTTTACCATCCATGGATACATTAGTCCAAAAAATGTTTATTTGTAACCTAT
Organism: Ennomos quercinarius; assembly: GCA_910589525.2. Taxonomy (NCBI): domain Eukaryota; kingdom Metazoa; phylum Arthropoda; class Insecta; order Lepidoptera; family Geometridae; genus Ennomos; species Ennomos quercinarius. The sequence continues at coordinate 6,318,426 of OU342513.1, read as the reverse complement.
TCCGTTTGTCATCTTTTAACGCGATAAACTACAGGCAACGCATGTAAAACCGTAGGCATCATAAACAACAAAAGAAAGAGCTTATTATAAATGTGTACAGTTGCGCACTTATCTTGCATTACCTAGTCCCCTCTTCCTTCCAGGAGAGTACAAGCTCCCCGAAGGTGTGTACCTTCTGCTTGGCTTCAGCGCAGTAGACGAGGCTCTGCTCCGTCCTCACACTGGTCTCGGGGCTGAAGATGCAGTCAGGCTACTCCAGCAGTACATGTATTCAGTAAACCGTGGCGGTGTAAGTTTATTGCTTTTTATTTTAAGACTAGACAAAGGTACTTTGAAAACTCAAATTGTGTTCCTTCAGAACAGAATTATTTAGCAGTGATTTAGGAGCAACGTCTGACCTTCACTACTCTGATGTGACCGCTACAGCAAGAAGTGGTATTTACAACTGAGCACTCCCGTGCTTCAGAGGCACGTTAAGCCGTCGGTCCTGGCTGTAGTCGTAAGACAATAATCTTTAACCAAGTCTGAAGCCTTTGGGCGGCCTAAAAATTCTGACACCAGGGTTGACCACTTGCCTACACGAGAAAAAGACTAGATAGCCCACCTGGTGAGATCCAAGAGGCAAGTAGTCAACCGAACTGGCGCTCTATGGGGAAAGGCTTATGTTCAAACGTAGATGTATTAAAAACGTAGCTGGCGATGACTGTATCAAGTAGGTAGCAAACCTCTAGAGCTTCTTCAAGAAACATGTGCTCACTCAAGATCACTGGCTGTTAGTCTGATCCAGTTTTATTAGAGCAGCTAAGCGGACTGACTTTCTTGGAAACTACTGACGTCTATTTTATTTTATGTTAGTAAATGAATGACGTGACGAGCTATTCGTTTGCCTGATGTTAATCGTAACGGCTGCTTATAACAGATTGCAGTACCTATCACTTGGAACTCTAAATTAATATGGTTTTGTGTGACACTGCACGTTATCCTGAGACTTCAACACATGCGGTCTAGTAATAAGATTACTAGACTGTGTGATCAGATCATAAAGTCACATTAGCCCAGTAATTTCACTAGCTACAATTCCCTTCAAGCCGGAACACAGAAGTGCTTGGACACTACTGCTTGGTGGCAGAACAGCTGGCAAAGCGGTGGTATCTATACCTAGACGAACTTTGCAGAAAAGTCCTACCACTTAATAGTCTATAGTCGGGGGTAATACCAATATACTATTCGGTGGTAATACAGTGTTTATAGATTTTTAAAGACACGCATAGACTAATAGACCCTATGCTTATTTGCTTCCAAAAAACACAAAAAAGTTAAAGTTCATAATAATGATCTTGATCTTACCTCCGCGTTTTGCCGCTGTTATGGTCAAAATTAATCAAAGCAAATATTATTTGCAGTACAAACATTTGCAAGAGTTTTCAAGTGCGAGATTTCTGAAATTTCAGACCAACTGCACCCTCACCCTGTTCAACATCAGCAATGAAAACGTCATCATATCAGCCAGCGTCCCTCCAAAAGAGCAGGAAATGATGAGAGAAGCGGGGGAAGCTTTACTGGACAGAGAAAAGGTAAATTAGTTGGTTGAGAAAAATATATGCGTATATGCGTACAATAAAACTCATAGGCTGATTTTCAAACTAAGTTTGTATGGCGCATCAATAGTAAAACGGATACCGACCGTCAACTAGCGGGGGAACGCAGCGAGCCGGCAAAAGGAAGTTAAAATAAACGTAAATTATTAAGAATATATCAATTAATTAATCTATAAAAAAGCTTAGAAAGTAATGATCCTTTACAGGTGATTTGAGGATACCGAATTAATAATTTCAATGGAGTGGACAATGATCACCTGGGTGATCATATTCCCAGGTGATCATAGGACACTAAAGAGTATCCAATGATCACCCAGGTGATATCACCCAGGTGATCATAGTGGAACAGACCCGAAAAGGGGTGGTAAATTTCGTATGAAGAAACGACCACGTGCGCAGTTACAACACACAGCATATTATGTGGAAATATAATACGAATCGTTTTCATAATGTCTGTGGATAAAAATGAAAGAAAAGACGTTTATTCAGGACATCACACAACATTACATTACAATACAAAATGGTAGTCAAACCTCATCATTAGTCATTTGAAATTATTTGATTTGATAGCTAGGTTAAACAAAGCTTTGTACTGGGTGGCGCAAAAGTAAAGACCCTATTTGGTTCAGCTATAACATTTTTTCTAAATTAGAAAACTAGATTTAGGTTTTTTTAAATGTATATTTGTGCCATTAAATTTCGTACCATTAGGATTTAAAGATGATGTCTTTTAAATGGTGACCTCCAGAGTTGATACACATTTGAGCCCTATTTATGACATTTTGCATAACTTGCCGTAACACTTCCTGCGATATGTTCGTTATTTCTTGACGAATGTTTTCTTTTAGAGCTGCGAGAGTCTGTGGCTTGTTCACATACACCCGAGATTTCAAAAAACCCCAAAGAAAGAAGTCTGGACTGGTCAGATCGGGTGATCTTGCAGGCCAAGGCAAATCGCCAAAACGAGAGATAACTCGGCTTGGAAAAGCGTCCCTCACTAAGTCCATAGTGTCGCGCGCTGTGTGTGCCGTAGCGCCGTCTTGTTGAAACCAGATGTGCTCCAGCCCCAATTCGTCCAAACTGGGTATCAAAAACTCACGTAACATGGTTCTGTAGCGTTCTCCAGTGACAGTTATCGCATTGCCTCCAGCGTCTTCGAAAAAATAGGGTCCGATCACTCTGTCAACACAGATGCCACACCATACAGTAACTTTTAGTGGGTGTAGAGGTGTTTCTTGAATAATGCGCGGATTATCAGTGCCCCAGAACCGAGTATTCTGCTTATTGACATGCCCTGAGAGATGGAAATGCGCTTCGTCACTCATAACCAATTTTGAAGGAAAATCATCTTGCAAAATGTCATAAATAGGGCTCAAATGTGTATCAACTCTGGAGGTCACCATTTAAAAGACATCATCTTTAAATCCTAATGGTACGAAATTTAATGGCACAAATATACATTTAAAAAAACCTAAATCTAGTTTTCTAATTTAGAAAAAATGTTATAGCTGAACCAAATAGGGTCTTTACTTTTGCGCCACCCAGTATATTGATGCATACAAACATGATCTGTGCAAAACACTGACCTCTATTATACTAGTACGCTGAGCTTCATAATGACTAATATTGACTGAAGGCATTTGATTATCGCCATTTTGGCGCTGATTGCTAAGTGACATCGTGAGCGTCCTCGGAACTATAATTAAACCAACCAATCAACGTGATGGATTTTTAAATTATAGTTCTCAGGACGCTCGGAGTGGCGCTTCAAATCGGCACAAGAAATTCGCAATTTTTGTAGGATACCGTCTATCCAGCGTACTAGTATACCATAACATAACATAATCATTTATTTCTCCTTCACAAACCAGTTAACAGAACTTTAGATGTAAATACATTAACGTAACGACGTTTAACATTATAATTTAATTTAATTATGATAGAGATCAGTGATACAAAACAATCATGCACTCATTAAAAACCTATTTCATTTTCTCCGTATTTTTCCAATCTATACACACAATTAGTAGCTGAGGGCAAAGTTTGAAATGAAATGAACCTCGAAACAGGTTTAACACATGAATAACTTACAGGAGGAATGCATTGACGTCCTGAAGGTTGTAAAGTCCCGCATCAACTCGCAACACGAGGACATCTCTTCTCATCTCCTGCTCTCCATCTTTAAGATCGCTGAAGTTGACGTCGTCTACCCCACTCCTCCAAGCTCCGCCATCACCAACCATGGACCCAACAAGAGTTATTACATACTCATCACCATTTTCACCATTATTTATTACTATAAGAATATTATATCTTTCCTCACCTTCACATTCTTCACCAATATCGTCAATTTCATATCGACCTTCTTCGATACGGATATTAAACTAGAAGAGGTACCTTCATTTGATGTTGTTCCTTTCGTTAAAGAGAGATATTTTTTAAATATCAATATTGCATCTATTTTGATGAATTACGATGAATTTATTGAAAATGTAGTTGTTGTAAATTATAAAAATCTGCACTGTGCACACGCTTTAGTTAACGCACAAAAACATATCACTGATGAAATGGAGATAGTTATAAGTGAATTAGATGTAAATAGTTATAAGAAAACGAAACATATCAAAAATGCTGTGAATATTACAATATTTGATAATTTTAATGAACTTGTTGCTGATATACCTAAATATTTTTCTAGAGATGTATATTATGAGATTGGATTTATTAATTACGATTCGAAGCTTTTCGGAGATTTCTGTTTTGGAATAATCGCGTCCTCTTCTTATGGGATTGTAAAATCCGCTAGCTTAGGACTGACTCTAGTAGTAGTATGAAGACTGAGATGAACTAAACATATCATAGTATATACAAGCTAGATAATTATTTATTATACAAACACTTTAAACTATTTACCTAATTGATATATAATTAGTATTGAAACTGTCTGACATAGAAACTAAAAATTTCTTCATACAAAAATATGAAAAAAGATACATGTCCCAAAATCTTAAACAGTATTACTCTTGCGATATTGTGTTATTTTAACCTCTTAGATATAGTCCTAGTAAATTCTACGGTGAGTGTTTTAAAGCTTTTGTATAATAAATGATCACCTACTCTAGTTAAATGTATTTCGTTTTATTTTCGACTTAGAACTGGTGCTTGTAGGTCGATCATTAAGGCTGGGTTTTGTAAATAAGTGTATTACGCCTTTACACTGTTAGTGATTTCGTTGGTATCTTCAGTAGAATAGAGATCGTCATCGCAGATATTAACGACTTTTATAGGATGTTCTACAATTGTTATTGTAGATTTTGTTAAAAAACTGACTAAAACCTTTTTAAATTATTGGAATGTTCTAATTACAAGCTATACAAAGTAATTTTTAACTGAGTCTATCCAAACATCTACCTACTGTTGTTTAAAGACAAATAATATATCGTATGTTCACATACATTTTTGTCTACGAATCGAACTTCTTTGCTATTAGGTACTAATCTAAAAACAAAATCGAATACAACAAAACTAAATATCGTGTAGTTAACTAGGTACATAGGTTTGATAAATCAATTTTAATATCTAAGGACATAAACTCTAAAGCTTGTAATTAGAAGCAAATCTATCCAGTTATACTTTTTTCCAATAAACATAAAATCTTATTGTATACTTTTAGTATTAAACATATCAATGTCTGCGATCATTAATGTTTGTTTCTCTATCAGATAGAAGTAGATTTCTGTAGAAAACGGCGCCTTTTTCGTTAGTTAGACGGCTGTATGTATAAGTAGCAATTCTAAAGATTAATGTGAACGCACGATTAGGCCATCTGAGAAGGACAACACTTAACAATAATTTGCTGTTAAAGAATACTTGAGGAAACTACCAACTCTTAAACAGGCTTAGATTTAGTGCCAAATTGTTTTCATTTTATGAAAAATGAAAAACAATTTGACAATTGTGTAAAATTGTTTTTCATTTTATCTACTTACATCTATTTATTTATTATTGATACGTTGCATAGATAATCCAATATTATTTGCCATATCATCAGCACAAATTATTAATATGAATTCTTATTTTCATTGTAAAGTTACGTGTAGTCCTTTCTCATAACATTAAGTGACACTTAGAATAAATGTACTTCTGAAACTTTACTTAAAGTAAGTAAGTACTTGTGAAATGGTAAAGAAAGAAGCTTTAATTTGGGGTAGAACTAGACGTTGTGTTCCGAAAAGTTTTAAAGCAACTAGACGTCTGATGTGTTAGGATCTGTGTAATCATCTAGACTCTTTAAATGTGATTTCTCTTTATTATATTGTGTTTTTTTTCTTGGACTTGTGCTACCTATATCAAGTATCAAGTGTATCGGATTTTGGTTGAGCCTGCGTACATTACGAACTTTAGCGTTATCAATAATTGGGTTTTTATTGGTACTAAATATTTTAATATTTTATCAGTTACAACTAAAACATCGGTTCCTATAACTACTGGGTGGCGCAAAAGTAAAGACCCTATTTGGTTCAGCTATAACATTTTTTCTAAATTAGAAAACTAGATTTAGGTTTTTTTAAATGTATATTTGTGCCATTAAATTTCGTACCATTAGGATTTAAAGATGATGTCTTTTAAATGGTGATCTCCAGAGTTGATACACATTTGAGCCCTATTTATGACATTTTGCATAACTTGCCGTAACACTTCCTGCGATATGTTCGTTATTTCTTGACGAATGTTTTCTTTTAGAGCTGCGAGAGTCTGTGGCTTGTTCACATACACCCGAGATTTCAAAAAACCCCAAAGAAAGAAGTCTGGACTGGTCAGATCGGGTGATCTTGCAGGCCAAGGCAAATCGCCAAAACGAGAGATAACTCGGCTTGGAAAAGCGTCCCTCACTAAGTCCATAGTGTCGCGCGCTGTGTGTGCCGTAGCGCCGTCTTGTTGAAACCAGATGTGCTCCAGCCCCAATTCGTCCAAACTGGGTATCAAAAACTCACGTAACATGGTTCTGTAGCGTTCTCCAGTGACAGTTATCGCATTGCCTCCAGCGTCTTCGAAAAAATAGGGTCCGATCACTCTGTCAACACAGATGCCACACCATACAGTAACTTTTAGTGGGTGTAGAGGTGTTTCTTGAATAATGCGCGGATTATCAGTGCCCCAGAACCGAGTATTCTGCTTATTGACATGCCCTGAGAGATGGAAATGCGCTTCGTCACTCATAACCAATTTTGAAGGAAAATCATCTTGCAAAATGTCATAAATAGGGCTCAAATGTGTATCAACTCTGGAGGTCACCATTTAAAAGACATCATCTTTAAATCCTAATGGTACGAAATTTAATGGCACAAATATACATTTAAAAAAACCTAAATCTAGTTTTCTAATTTAGAAAAAATGTTATAGCTGAACCAAATAGGGTCTTTACTTTTGCGCCACCCTTATTGTTATGTTCACCAATAAACTCCTCTAAAAACAGAGTACTATTAGGTACCAGTAGGCAGCAGTACTCTACAACTTAATCGTATTTTCTGCAAAGAATATCAAACTGTATTTACAAAGAAAATACATAATTTGAAAGTTAAAATTGGCTTGACTATAATAGTCATAATTCGACAAATGCGATTTTAACAGTATAAAAACTTCCCCAGTTTCTTGTACGTTTGTTTAACTTAAAAATACGGAACGGTCATTGGTTGCCTGTTGATCATCGGCTGTCTTCAAATAATGAGCGTTCAGAATTTTTAAGTTGACATGTTTAACTTTAACAAACGTACGAGAAACCGGAGTTAGAATCAAAAAGCAAGTTGAACTCACAGAAATTTTGGGTTGGACTCGTGCCGTTGCGTCGTCAACCGTGCTCATTTATTTATCAATACCAATAATAACTTAATAACTATTTCATTCACTGTTTCATACTATTATAAAAGGACATTGACAGGATTCGGTCCAAATACTGCCAAGTGATGAGAGTGCCTACATTACGTTCCTTACATCCATTTATACTACACGTCAAATATTTTCGAAATCTGACCATGGGTTTTTTTTTAATAAATTTTAATATTGAATTTGGTACTATGGGACCTAACCCAACACTTAAGTATTGGGATAATAAATATTTATCTCATCATCGTTATCATCACCGTCATCAATAGCCTGCTCACCTCCAGAGGGGTGGCCTATGTTCAGCAGTGGACGTCTTTAGGCTGTTGATGATGATGATACCTTAAATGATACCGTAAATACAATATTTGGATCCCTACATAAAATAGGATCGATTAGCGTAAAAAAATTTTTTTTGTGTATTTTTGCATTTTTTTTCGCTGACTGTACATTTTTTCCAAAATCTGTGAATGCAGTTCAGAGTGAGCGTCTCAAAACTTCATGTTTAGTTTGCAGTAGCTATAACGGTTAAGGTACATGCCCTTGCTGGCCCGTTTCAAAAATCCACCCTGTATAAGCCTATTTTTTTTTTATGCCATGGTCAGATTTTGAACATATTTTGTGTACAAGTAGTTGTTTATGTCAGGAGTCTAAAAGTGATACTCGTTCCTCTGGGCAGTATTTGGACCAAAACCCATACTAAGACTGTCAATGTCCTTTCAAACTATACAAATATAAACATATCACTATTTCATTATAATATTAGAAGTCAATTATCTACTACACGAACATATCAATATAATATGTTATTAGATTAGTATATTGTTAACAATACAATACTTATTTAAAAATGAAATATAATCTCGTATCAATCTACTGAAAAAACAAAAATATGAATAATAAAATAAGTAATTCAATAATACATAACATTCCGAATGTATAGAATTACATATTCAATGTCTTCACAATCAATATTTTTTAATTATTATTTTATTTAGGTATAAAATACCTTATGTAAATAAACCTGAGATCTATTTAATTATATACGTATATCTGAAGTAAACAAATGGAATTCCTGTGAAATTAAAATCAAATCAAATAGGTAATAAGAGAATTAATAACACAAATGAAAATTAGATCGAGAGCAAGGTGTGATTTCAAATTTTGTACAAAACACAGAAACGAAATTAATTATTGTTGTTATCAAACACAAAAAGTAAATGATTGTTATTGTAAAGAATGAAAATAAATTATTGTAATTCCTAATTTTGCTTATCCCGCACAGTAAACATGTGTGATGCAACACGATACACATGTACTATTTACATAAAACGTTATATTATTACTATGTTATTTATTAAAACTGTTCTATCTATATACATAGTTATTATTATTTTAATAAGGTTTATTATTATTGGGATATATACCTAATTATATAATTTTATTTATATTTATTTGCCTAGGTAATTAATACTGCAAAACGTAATCACAGATATGGACAATCTTTTTCTTATCAGTGGGAGTTTATATTTTTTTTAAATTGTAGTTATCCAAATCGTGAAAGCTTGTGAAATAAAAATCAATACATATCATTAAAGCTCAATTTTATACTTATTGTATTCTAGCATTAGAATGTTGCAAAGCAAAATGGCATACATCTTTATGTAGCTTAGAAATTAGACTACGTAGGTGTAATTATACAAGAAATAGGGGAAATATTTCTAAAATAAATGTTAAATTCTGTTAGATGTGACATTTACCTAAGCGTATGATCTTTTATATTCGGTAAAAAAATTGTTATTATTTTTTACTTTTTCGACTGTTTTTTTTAATTCTCATTAGATAATTGACAAAACGTCCTATTTGTATAACTACTGTTCTGGAAATTAATATACATATAAAAAATATTTGTGCACATGCCTCATGCCTTCCATGTAAATATAAATATTTTAGAAATAATCTACAACACTGGGATGAAAAGGAAATGTAAAAAATAATTATATTATTTCAGATAGATATGCACTTTTATTCAAAAAATTTATTGTTAACAGTTATCGCTTTGTTATTTTATTATACGTACACATTATAATTTAACAAAATGATATATATTTTTTATATCATTGATCACTTTCATTAAAAAGTTTCACATATTGAAAATTATTACACATAATAAGCATAATAAATATAAATAAGAAATCTTGAGTTATTAAATATTTTATTATTATTGTATACTCACCTACTTATAACAATAATAATTGTTTTTAGTTTAACCATTGCCACAGATCAAATAGAAATAAAATACTTAGGTACTTTACTTAGTATTTTTTTTTATTGCGGTCATCGTTCTAATATACCCTATAAATTCGAATATTAGGGTATATTTGATGATCGAAATTAGTGGACCTCAAAAAGCAATAGAAACACAATTTTAATTTACAACCTATATTTATTTACAATGTATTAATTATCTAGTTATTATGTCATCGTTATTTATACTTCTAGATCCTTAACAAATTATTTATGAAAGTTATTACTTAATTCATATGTTTCTAATGATGTGTTTAGAGTAAAAATGTATATGATAGAAAATATTGGTTTTTTGTTGATTTGGTGTATTTTTTATATGTCGCTTGAAAGTTGTGTAGAATAAATCAATTGCAGCGACTAAGAATGTAGTCTCAATGTATAGGCAATATTAAATTAACGTAGCATTTAATATCGGTTTGGAAATTGTAATTTATACATTACTAGCTGCGCCCCGTGGTTTCACCCGCAGCTAAAAAGTATCCTATGTGTTAATCCAGGTATAAGTTATCTCTATTCCAAATTTCATCCAAATTCACCCAGCCGTTTGAGCGTGAAGGAGTAACAAACATACACACAAACACACATACAAACTTTTGCCTTTATAATATTAGTGTGATGACTAGCTGTTTCCTGCGGTTTCGTACATGTAATGCACTTGACTTTCAGCTTGTAGGTTTTGATTAGAAAAGGTCCCTTTTCCAATTAAAGCCTACTTTGTGTGCAAAAATTCATCCAAATCAGTTCAGCCGTTTTGACGTAAAAGCCACGCAGACATACAAACAAACTGACAACGTTTCAAGTATATATATTAGTAGAAGTAGAACAATAGAGTTATAGGAATAATTTTCATCAATAATTACTCTGCAACGCACACAGCTCACACGTACAAATTGGTTCTATCTAGGTTATCTAATGGTTGTATCATGCCGTGTCAGATAGAATAGATAATAGTTTATGGGATCTAATTTAACATCCCATCCCATTAATAATTGGTGTAGCGGTTTGATTTGATGTTGAGACCCTGGATCCGTGCGGAGCTCATCGCGTTTTCCAAAGTTTATCAGAGCGCCTGGTCGATGCGACGCGTGACCAAAATGCTGGCATTTATTTGGCTCAGCTAATCAGCATTGCAATTCAATGAGGCAATGATGCCAGCATGTTGGGTACGTTACCTATCGGTAGTGGGCTGGAGCGTTTGGATTGACTATAAGCCATCGCGACTAGTATACAGTCCAATTAATGTTCTTTCTTGTAGATAGTGTAGCTAGTTTATCAGTTTTTATTATTGTAGCAGTTAGTTTAAAGAATAAACGCATTGCCCCCTTACGTTTAAAATAACATCTCATCCGAATATCCCACTATTCCAGACGTTGTTATATTGCTGAAAGATAGTGTGCGTGTGTTTCTGTTCCCTCTTCACGCAGCAATAGATGAACGGATTTGAATAAAATTTAGAATGGATATAGCTTAGATGCTGTATTAACACATAGAATACTTTTGATCCTCGGGTGAAACCGGGGGGCACAGCCAGATTAGTTAATGTGCGTTATGTGTCGTTATGGACCGCGGCATTTGCGTTATTCCTAATTTTTATTTATTTCTTATTGTTATTATTAAACCTGAACTGGAAGACGCAGCGTAGGCCCCCCACTAGGTGGACCAACGATCTGGTCAGAACCGTGGGGAGCCGATGGATGCAGGAGGCAAGCAGCCGCTCAAAATGGTGCTCTTTGGGGGAGGCCTATATTCAGCAGTGGACGTCTTCAGGTTGATGATGATGATGATGATGATGTTGATTATTATTATTAACAGCCTGAAGATGTCGCTTGCTGAACATAGGCCACCCTCATAGAGCGCCACTTTGAGCGGCTACTTCCCTTTGTCATGAGTGAGGAGGGGTGGCCATACCTAATTACCATATGCACGCTTGGCAGGTGCATATGCAGACCTAGAGGAATTCTGATAAAGTAGGTAGTTTTCTTCTCATTAGCATTCTCTTTCATTCATTCTCTTCTTTTGTCTTCGGGGAGGGAATAGTCCCTTAGCTTTTTTTTAACGGGCGTAGTGTCTTTATTAGTACAATAATACAACTGCTACCTTCTAAATACTAATGGCTACACTACAAAATAAACATTTGGTCTATATTTTGACTGGCCTGTTAGCTCAGTTGGTAGTAGCTCTGCCTTATAGATTGTGGGTTCGATTCTTACGCAGGACAAGCATTTGTGTGATGAACATCAATGTTTGTTCTGTGTCTGGGTGTTAAATTGTATTCTATATGTATGTATTTACAAACAAAGTATTATATCAGATCATATCAAATAAAATTGTTTGTTTGCTAAAATACAAGTGTAGTAGGTCTTAAAATTAGTTTTTGCTCATTGTATTTAGTCGTGCAAATATGTTATTTAATAACTAATTATTTTTATCATTTACAAATAAATCTTAGCACAAAACTCCATAAAATCCTTAACACTATAAACAGTTGCGTTGGAGCCAGTCAGTAAAACATTTCTTAAATTTACTACCTTCTAATATCTTCATGTCATCAGGTACATTGTTGTAAATGGATATGCACATATTATAAACATTTCTCTTATATGAATCTTTTCGAGCAGGAGGTCGATATAACCTATTATAATAGGCTGGCAAACTTATTCCTTTATTGGCCAGTTATTTTGGTTCCCATAGTACAAACTATGCTTAGTTTGAGGCTAGATGGCGCTGTGTGAAATGTCCACAAATATTTATTTATAATATTATTATACTAGCCACGATGACCTATAGACAGTCCAAATACTCCAGCCCACTTGCCTGGCAACATTGCCTCGTTGAATGGCAATGCTGATTCGTTACCCTTAGCTCTCTTACGGCTGGTATCCACGTATATAATTATACTCGTTTCCAAACCGATATTGAAGAGAAATTAATAAAATGTGAATACACAGCACCGTAGTGATATGCGTAACTGAGCTTCTAATGGTTAAAACATTGTTTTATACACTATTTGAAGTAAATACTTTATCATTTGTGCCTACTTCTGCTGAAGAGGCAATGTAATTTTGTTGTAGCTAAATAAAATGGTTCGTATAAAAATATTTTAATGTTTTTTATTTGTGGACCTCCTTTATATTTTTAAACACCTGGGTTAGCACGGGCGGGAGACATTGTCTTTCCCCTGTTTTACTCCACTTGACAAGTAAGCAAGTATGAAGCTTTTACTAGGTGGTAGGACTTTTCTGCAAAGTTCATCTAGGTAGGTACCACCGCTTTGCCAGTTATTCTGCCGCCAAGCAGTAGTGTGCAAGCACTACTGTGTTCCGGTTTGAAGGGCATTGTAGCTAGTGAAATTACTGGGCAAATGAGACTACGAACTGATCTCACAGTCTAGAAAACTTTTTTAGACTGTGTGATGTCTCAAGATGACGTGCGCAGTGCGCGGTGTCACGCGAAACTTTAATTTTGAGTTCCGAGTGACACTGCGTTCTGTTATAGGCGGCCGTGTCGCTTAACACCAGGTGAACGACTAGCTCATCACGTCATTCGTTTACATAAAAAAAATGAAGAAAGTGACATAAAACGGGGAAAGGCAATTTTGTCTACCGTCTGTACTGACCCAGCAGCAGCCGAAGACGTCGGGAGCATCGCTACCTATCCGTACAAATGATCAATTTGTATTGTACTTGTATAATTCTATCTATAACCATGGAATAAGCAGGAGAGGAATACCAACACACCAAGAAAACAGCGTAGATTAAAAATCAGATCAGAAATATGCCAAAAAACCGTTTTAAACCTGGATGGCACTGCAAAATGAGCGGGCTATACGGGTAGCTACGGCGGGCTAGGTTTAAAACGGTTTTTTGGCATATTTCTGATCTGCGCTCAACTTATAACCCGCTCATTTTGCAACGCCATCTAGTTTTAGGCACATTTTTGATCTACGCTGTTTTATTGGTGTATTGGCATTCCTCTCCACCTTGTTCCATGCACAAATTATCTGTTCGTACAATGAGCGACCGACCTCTCCATTTCTGAACATAGACCTCCCCCATAAAACGCAACTTTGCACGTTTTTTTTTTATTTATATAGGGGTTGTCGAGGAATAGTGATCGAGAATGCTGCTGCTTAGCCGGCCCCTACGGGAAGAGGTGGGATGGTCCTATTCGCATACCGGAACCACACGGTACTATCACACTGTATATTTTTAGTTGTCGACGTAAACCTTGTGCATCGTCGACGTAAACGACCATGTGGCATCGCTAGGTACTACTTACTATTCATAGATTAGAACAAAAAAAAATAAACTTAATGACCCTGGTATACTTTACCTTTACCTGGTTTTTTTTTTGTTGAATAAGACTTTTTTTTTTTTTTTTTAATCAAATTTATTTTTAAGGACCTTTATAATAAATTACATGTCGGTCCTATCGTATTCGCAGCAAGTATTCACCCATATGGTTAAAGTAGGTTTACATCGACAGTGGGGCCAATTTTAAAGGCTTTAGTTGACAGATCTAAAACTTCTAAAACTGTTGCTGTCCTTGTCAAATAGACGACAATGTAAGAGACGGATATATTTTTAGTAAGTTAAGGACTGTCAACTAAAGCCTTCTAAATCGGGCCTAATATAACGTTGCAAGTCACTTGAAGTGACTCACAGATCTGAACAGCTCGTTTGCTGCATCTGAAGTTGGATCAGCCGAATAAGACTTCATAGTGAGGGTTGTTCCCACAGAATTACAGCCTACAGCATTAGCTACCTATATATATATAAATATATATATCTTCTGTGTCTGGGTGTTATATTGTATTCTATGTATATATTTACAAAAAACAAAAAGTATCTAAGTATTATATCAGTTATCTGGTTCCCATAGTAACATATTCAGTAGGTACCTAATCAGTGCCATAGGGCCCAACAAGATTATTTTTAAGACGTCATCGTCACGTTTATTGACCGTTCTTAAGGAGTGATGCCATCTACTCACGAATTTTGTGCCTCTATTTTTTCTACCTACCTATCAACCAAAGAGTTCTATGTACTACGTGTAACATAGAAGTCTTTGCTATCAACACCTATTTTATAGCAAGATTATATAGCCATTCATAACCAGTATGTACCCTACTTTACTACTGTATGTGATTCTGGTAACTACCTATCTATGTGTTGCTAAAAATAAACGGCCAAAAAATATCGGTTTAAAAACTTTATTTATACTTAATGAGAAAAACTTAAAATAATAATCAGTCTGCTGGGTACAAATAGCCACTAGCCACCTTTGGATAAGAGTATCACAATAACAACTGAAAATTATTATTTACAATAAACTATCCAAACTCAAACTCCTTGATAAATACAACCCGATTAAACGTAAAAAACAGTCAATTTACGAGATGTTCAAAAACCCCAAAATATTGACAGTAGGTACCTACGTCATTTTAATTCAGGTTGAATTTAGCAAGGAAACTCCACCCTCGAGAAAACTTTACTTCTGCTCCACTTCTTTAACTTCATTCTGGTCTTTGATTTCCCTGCGGACTGGTCCCGTCTGAGTGATGGGCACCTTCCTCTCTCCCTTCACAGCATCAGGGACCTTCCTTGGAGCCGTGATGGAAAGCACTCCGTCAGCAGACAACTTCGACTCCACCGTCTCCGGAATGCAACCTTCCGGCAGCGCGTAACGTCTAGAGAACTGCCGCGAGATGAAACCGTGCTCGTCCTTCTTTTCTTCGTGCTTGCCTTCCACCACGATGTACCCGTCAGCAGTCTTGACGCTGATCTCTTCAGGCGAGAAGTGCTGTACGTCCAAGTTAACTTGGAATTTATCCTTATCTGCCTTGATGCTGGAACCAACGTCCCTCACAGCAGCAGCTAGATGGCGCCACGGGCGGTAATATTCGCGGGATAGCAGAGGGCCAGCTGCGACGGTGAGGAAGTCCTCTGGCGTGAGAGCCAAGCCGAATTGCTGGTCCGCCAGGCGGCGAGGGCGCTGGAATCCCAGTTCATCGAAGAAATATGGCAGCAAAGACATTTCTGATGCAGGTAGTTTCTTCACAAAATAAAATTGACCAAAAGTAATGGAGATCAAAATATGCTTCCAACTCTTCCAAGTCTGTAACTTGCGAAAATTCTCTCTTGCTCGTAGAGTGGCTTCAAAAAAATCGCTTGGAGAAAGCTCGTAGCTTGAGATCGCTTGTTGCTCGCTTGTTGATATTCAACTGAATGACTTTGGTTGGCTGCGAACCGCTTTTATATTTAGAGAAGCGCCATCTAGTGTTGAGTAGAAATTTCGAGAAACCTAATGAATGACGTCAATGCGCTACTCAACTTCTCTGGTTCTCAACCTAGTGGGTCGCAATATATTTGATTACAAATTTTTAGTTTTTAAGTAGGGAACCTAAATGAACACAAGTGAAAAACACCAAGAAATCGTAATATGAAAAGTATAAATAATTTTGTATTCTCTTCTAAACTCTATAAGAGTTCAATAAGTTAGTTTTAAGAGTTCAGTAAACCATCCAATACATTACTGTAGCTTGATTTTGAACATGATCGTCACTAGACAAGACTTGGACGCGACATTGACATGGCTTTAATAATGTACATCAAGAAATTATAATTATTTTCTTTCCAATACTTATGGTAAACCCTCCAGTGAATTAACATTTAGATTTATTTTTATTAAAAAAAATTATTCAGTTTGGTGGAAACGTTTATTATATATTCTTATTTCAAAAGAAATATTGTGTTTTGTTCATTCATTGGGTGGTGTTTTTTCAAAGGAGGGGTTACCCTGCTCCATAGAAGAATTCAATAAGGCATCCACCACTTTACTGAGACTTAGAACTTAGGAAATCTAATAATTTATAGGAATATAAAAGAATGTAATATATCAGAAAACTGAAATAAATCAGTGAACTGTATGTATATTTTTTTTCACGAAAATGTTTTGTTATTTTACTCTCGTTCTGTCATTTTGCTCTGTCCAATTAAAAAATGGGGTACCTATAGCTATAGACTAGATTTGGACGTGACTTTGACTAGACTTTGATCAGTTGAAGAAACCATAATATGATTTCTTTAACTTCAATAGTACATTACTGCAGCGGCCAGCAACAGAGGCATTGATGGACGAACGTGTAAATGGGCCGAGGCGAAGCCGAGGCACACATACGTAGGTCTATCAATGCCTAGTTGTGGCCAAGGCTTGTATAGTAATTTTTGAAATAATGCGCGGAAATTAAAACAAACAATGTTTTAGTTGAAAATATATTTTTCCCACCATAAAGTGTTACTTTTTTCCAATAAACTGCTTTCTATTTGCGAGCCAGTTCGAAATTTAAATAAAACCTTTGATAAGTTACCTCCCTGGTTGCCATGTTTCGGAGTAAGAGACAGTTCCATTTTTAAATAACACTACAAATATGAGTTTTGTATGTAATTTATTTGGCCGCTAAACCACGGCAGATATGGATTTTCATACAACTTTTGCCGGCCGCTGCTCGCCAGTACAGCAAGTTCGATTTATCCCGAAGAAGGTTGTCAAAATAATACTCACATTTCCAAGCATGTTTGAGAAAATATTTTTCGAGAATAGTATTACTTGAAAAATATTTTCAATTCACACTGGGTAATCTACTGGGATAATCGTGTGGTTATTTTAGACTAACACATAGAATTATGTATAGCGACCCGCTACTTGAGAGCCCTTTACAATGCTCTCAAAATCTCGAATCCTCTAGAAAGCGAGTACTATACAAACGTATACAGGCGCAGGATCGATAAACGTGGTGTTTTCTGGAATGCTCAGCGGGTACGTCATAACAATAGTCGGTGACCAACTGTTTTATGGTTTTTTTTTTGTAGTTTTTATTATTCTGACGAAGAGAGATTTCAGTTAATAATAACGGCGAATGGATCTTTTTATCAAAAGTGCGAATGCGATCTTAGAATACCATACCATATTTTCTTAGAATGCGAATGATAAATTATTTTACCAGCAAAATTGAGACAGCGGGGTACTTAGTTTTCAACAACAGACTATGAAATTATAAACGGGACTAATTCTGTGTTTTCAACGAACTTCAAAATAGGAGGAAGTTCATTCGGTAGTATTTTTTTCTTTTTTATGTTTGCTACCAAATGTTTCCGTCATTTATAAACTGATTTGGATTTTTTTTTTATTTGAAAGGTATATCATAGAAGTTGTGTTAAAATCAGTCCCTTATGGTGGGTTTTTTGTTTTTGGTAACTAATGGTGAAAAACTAACAAATTCTAACCAATGGTCAAAATTTGTTACAGTTTTTAACCATCAGTTACCTGCCATTAGTGCTACGGATAAAAAACCCACCCATAATCAAAGACTTCTACGTAGTAGATAGAACTTTTTGCCCATAATTTGGTTTTCAAATTAAAATAACTGAAAAAATCTATAGGAAATCTAAAAAAAATATAGGAAATCTATCTCTAATCATCCAAGTACCTACACAAAAGTACCTACATGTTTTTCAGTATGGTATGATTGAAGTCTGTTTAATCCCGTTTTTATCATTCAAAAAGCTTATTATCATTAAAAAAAGATTAAAAGAATGTAGTTTTATACATTCCACAGATAAATTAACTACCTACGATTTACCTAGGTACTTGCATTTAGATATATCTATTTTTATAGATTGAGGTATTTATTATTTCCTTGACTCATCTACCCTCTGTGTCATAATTAGGTATACCAATATACCGATGAGTTATCGGTTTAAAGGTATAATTATTTATTGATACCGATTTATTTAATTTAGTTTATTTACATGACAGCCTCCGTGGTTTGGTGGTTGAGCAGGTCGGCTCATAACCCGGAGGCGGCGGGTTCGATTCCCGCGACAGGACAAATATTTCTGCACAGGAAAAAAGCGCAATTACTTGCTCTGTGTGTAGGTGCTGTGGGAGCATGGTCCTCGTAGTACCTGGGTCCCTAGATACAGGGAATCCTAGTTAGGGTCCATGAACTATGTGTGTGTGGAGTTATTATTATTATTAAAATAAAACCACGTCTATTGTAAGTACCCAATATTAATGTTGCATTTAGTTTTTTTTTATTTAACTTTTGTTCGGGTTTTGTTAGATTAGGTGTAGGTATATTAATTAATGTATCTATCATAATTAAGTGTGAAAATGGAAATTAAGAATAAGCACCTATACCTACATTAATTATTATTAAGATTTGTGGTTTTGAATGAAATAGAAACATAAACAAAATAAAGTAGGTTCACTTTTTCATTTAGATAGATTGAGTAGGTATGGAATGTAGGTACTTGTAGTGAATAAGTCCAGTGTTTTCAATTTATTATCAACGGAATTCTGCCTGCTGCATGATGCATTCGTAGGTCATCGCTCCCACTATCAGACCACTAACAGACGGGGGGAGCGGTCGACTGGTCGTTTATTTAGCACGACCTTCACTCAAGGGCAGTCCGCTGTGCCAACGGTTTTCAGACAGAATATCGACGAGCCCACAATATTATCTTGATAACCCTTTGAACTTTAGTACCCTATTTTTATGACTTAGGTCTATATTCAGGCCAACAAGCATCATTGTCAATTAGGTATTGTTTTCAATATTGAATGTCCACAGATCCCATCTGTCTGCATGCCCATTGGATACCTTGGTTGGTTTATTGAGAGAGAGTTATTTTTTTAAGAATATTAATATTAGGTAATAGGTAATATTAGGTTATTTATTTTTTTATATTAATTTATGCAATAAAAAAATAGGGCGTCAAGAATCCCTCCCCTCAAAAAAATTTAAAAATGAAAATTAAATTGAAAAATACATTAAAATTCTTTTAATCTTTGCCAAAATGCTTGAGTCCCAGCAGAGGGAAAGTATTGAGCTGATGACGAGTAGAAAAGCTTTGACCATACTATTCAGTCCTTCAGGTAGAATATGGCATTGGGCAACTATGACAGTTTTTTACCAGATAGTTCTATGTACCACGTACTGACAATCTTTACTGTCTACTATGAAATAACTACAACATTAGTATTAGAACATAGGTAACTAACAAAATGAACTCGTCGTCATTAATTTTTCATAATATAAGTATTCATTTCACATAAGTAAAAGTAAGTACCTCATTTTTAATGATGATCTTGGTGGTGATTTATAAATTTGTAAATGATATTGCGTATTATAATTAGTTTTTATATTAATATTTCTTTATACTATTCGTTTTCTTATAGATAATGTCATAGAGGAATTACGCTGATAAAGTGTAAGTAGGTACGGTACCCTACCTACCTACTTATAGGTACTTGGTCATTCTAGTTTACTCTCTAGTTTTATTTTATGCAGAGTTATCGAGACACTAATATCAATACATTATCAATACTAGTATTCTGTATTACACAGAATTCGGCCTATTTACCTAAACTAATTCTACGTAGTATTATTACATATTATGTGCAAGTAACAGCTGTAACATTGTATACAAACAATGTTGATTCATCAATAAAACGCCGGCCGGCATTCTACGGTATTCGCGAAACATCTACAATGCGACCCGCTAGACACAACACTTGAAGTGATCAATACAACGAAATTTTATCAGTGTGCATGAATTGCTACGCATGTGTGCGTGTTCTCTGGAACTCACTCGTACATTCGATAACATTCGATGCTTTCCTACTCGACGCTAGATGGCGCTGTCTAAAAAGTATAAAAGCCAACCTCTACTGGAAATGGGCATGCATTTGAACACAAGCGATCAAAGCAATATCAGCTCTTTCAAGCGTCGTACTCAAGCGAGTATAACCTATTATAATCCAGAGTTTATAATTTTGAAGTAATCTCAACAACCAACAATGTCTCTCCTACCTTTTGTCCTCGGCTACGAAATGCCCCGCCACCGTTGCCCCAGTCGCCTAATCGACCAAGACTTTGGATTGGCGTTGACACCAGACGACCTTCTCATGGCTGCTGCTAGCCCCTTACTCTCTAAAGCCTACTACCGCCCCTGGAGACAACTGGCCAGTGCAGCACGGGACGTCGGATCCAGTATCAAGGCAGACAAAGATAAATTCCAAGTTAACTTGGACGTGCAGCACTTCTCGCCTGAAGAGATCAGTGTGAAGACTGCTGACGGGTACATCGTGGTGGAAGGCAAGCATGAAGAAAAGAAGGACGAGCATGGTTTCATCTCGCGGCAGTTCTCGAGACGGTATGCGCTGCCGGAGGGTTGCACTCCGGAGACCGTGGAGTCCAGGCTGTCTGCTGACGGAGTGCTCTCCATCACGGCTCCGAGGAAGGTCCCAGATGCTGTCAAGGGAGAGAGGAAGGTGCCTATCGCTCAGACAGGACCCGTGCGTCGAGAAGTCAAGGACCAAAGCGAAGTCAACGGCGAGTCAAAGTAGAATTAGGTACCTACTTATAGATAATGGTGGATTATTCATTCCTAGATTTTGTTTGCCAGTTCCACTTGATTGAGACTGATTTGTTTATTATTAGGATTAAGTTTGTAATTCTTACAAATAAGAAATTTTTAATTAATACATTTCCTTGCTACCTTATTTTATCTTTTATTTATTATGCATAGACCACAAAAGAACTATAATATATATTATGTAGGTACCTAGGTACAGTGATATTTTCCCTAGGTAGGTAGGTACTTTTGGATATTAAAGGTACTAGTATAGACTTATTTGTGATATAGGTAAGGGTCTAAGAGGATAATGATACTAGTGACAATTAAAAATTAGTACCTACCTACTCGGGCTACTACCGTATCAATGTAATGTGCCTAGGTACCTACTTACATAATATCTACTCTTGGTTAAGTATGTATTGTACCTACCTACATAGAATTCCTATAGGCCTACCTACATGAAAAGTGGTCAAAGCAAGTTTCAAAGATGAATTTTTCTTTTAACACCTTTTTTTTTGAGGGGGGGAAATGCCCTCGCACTTCCCCCCCGATCGTCCGAGCCTCCTGGGAGTTCGCCTGTGACAGCATCTCCCAGCACTCCGACTGCCTCTCGCAGTCAGTGATCACTCACATCACGCACTACCAGTGCGCAGGACAGTGCGCAATGCGAGAGATCACGGATCCCGCCATTTCCCCCATAAAGGAGAGATCTAGCATGGTGTGTCTCTCAATCCCTACACAGCATCTAACCTAACCTAACGTGTTTCTACGCAAACTTATATTTTCTACCTACCTATAACTAGATCCCTATATACAATGACATGCCCTGCATGCCCACCACGCTACCGTTTGACCTCAACCAAACATCCCGTATATTCTAATCTATGCCGCAGACAAAGATTATAAAGCCCGATTTATAGTCAATGGCTGCAGACAACTCGATCAAATAGGTATAATTTATATTATAATACCTATGTGCTGTTTAGAGTTTAGATTTTACTTGGGGTGGTTGAATAGTCAAAGGCACATGCAGTGCGGTCCTTAGGTATTTTCAAGATGTTGCCATGCCGTTAGAATATTTATCGACTACCCCCACGACTAATAAAAAGTCATTGTATTGTTTTTAGGTCTGTGTATTGTTTGTTCAAGTTAGGGTCAATATTACATTGATCCATACAGGGTAGTACCCGTAGATCAGTAATATGTAGCTAGGTAGTACCTATATTCTAATATGACTGTAGATACCCTATGAATCAAAACCACTTTCTTACGTTTTTGGGGAAGGAAACTAAACTTTTTGTTGCATTATCCGAACGCTGTCATAGATGACAGAATGACACCTTCAGTCATCACGATTCTTTGTCACCAAAAAGGTACTCTGTGTTTGTCACGATTAGTCACGATTCACAACAAGAACACAAGCACAACAAACGACAAGTTGTCTAATTATCCTAAAATGTAATACAGCTTAAACATGTTCCCAAGTCCTCTACTGAGGCTGCAACTCAGACCAACTCTCAGCTGCTGGGCCAAACAGTCCCGGAACATCAGACCCAGCATCAAAATCAGTAAAGATAAATTCCAGCTAGAAGTAGACGTCAGGAACTTTGACAAAGATGAAATTCGCGTCAAAGCACGCCCTGAGTTCGTCGTCATTGAAGGCAAACAAGAAAAGAAGACCAAGAAAGGGTTTATAATGCGCCAGTTCATCAGAAAGTTCAAGCTGCCTCAGGGTTGTGTCACAGAAAGCATGGAGTCGAAGTTGTCTGCTGAAGGGATCCTAACAATCACAGCGGCCAGAAAAGTTTGCGAGGAAAGTATGCCATGTGAAACCCTGATCCCTATTTCTCCTGCTCCACAGAAGAAGCTGGATACTTCTTTCGTTCCAGTGCAGGCAACCCCTGTTGGCTTAAATAAGGAGCTCCTTCATATGAAGTCGATTTTGGAAAAGACTGGGTGTCCACCGAAAATTGATATTAAACCTAGAGAAGATAAAAAGAAATGAATGGTTCTAAGTTTCTAATGTAGGTTCTTAAACAATTTTAAGGTAGGTTTTACCTTGGTATTAAAATTTATTTAAATTGATTTTTGCAGAATGGTAAAATTTTATTCAATTTAACGTCTTTCACGTCACGCAATTAGTCGGTTTGACTTGACATTTACAACCCGCGCAGCGTAGGAATGGAACACTTTACCAGCGTTTTTGTTTCCCAATAAGTACAATCTGGAGAAATAGTGAATAGGTATCTTCTAGGCAAGCATGTACCATCATAGACCGCGTCGTCACTTTCCATTAGGTGAGATTGCGGTCAAATGCGGGCCTATTTAGTTATAAAAAAAACTTATAAATACACGAGGAAGGCAATCCTTTTGGCAAACGCCTGCCAAAAAGCTATAGATAGTAATTATGATCACCCACAGGGAAATTTGCTACACAAATTGAATGCTAACCTGAATCTAAATCTTAAAGCACAATACAAAATAATAGGCTAGTTGCCTGCTATTAAAAATTAACAAGTAAATACTATTTTCTTAGAGTAGGTTAAAAATGAACGCAGTAATTGAAAAAATAAGTAAAATAGGTAAATATATCAAGGAGTAATACCTAAGCTTTTAGAGTTTCTGGAGTGGTTTCTGGGGTTTCTAGACTTTCGCCTGTACCTTTTTCACAAAACAGCAGATTCCCCACAGTTACTATGAAAACGCACGTTGTGAAGTCACATGCCAAAGAGACTGTATGTAAATCTACCACAGCTTAGTAATGAGGTACTATGAAGGAGCTAGAGTGACGTCTCTTTCTATTCCTGTATTTTTAAATGCTTGTAACATTGTAATTTTTGAGATATTTAATTTTTGTTTGCACGACTGTTTATATTATAAGGAACATTATCAATTTACGCAATAAAAAATCCCCACACTAGCCTATTAAATACATAGGTACTCGGCATCCCACTCGTAACAATCAGCAATCACTCTAGAACTCTGGAGCTAGAAAAAAAAGTCTTAGTGCAATAAATGTGAATCCAAACTACATCCTACAAAACGATAGGTAGGTAGGTACCTACTCTATTGTTAATTTTACCACACATTCACACACAGTAATAGAAATGTCAATGTACAAGATAATATGGCTAATTTCGCCTGAAGACGTCCTCGCTAAAGATAGGCCTACCCTACGCGGCGTAAGCCTAATAAACGCTTATCTATTAAATTATACTTATGCAGACACCAAGTGGTGCATTACATTGCAAACATACGGAATTAGATTGTTTACCTGTATGACTCAATTCAAATCATCTCAAATTGAAAATTGTGCTAGTGAAATTACTTGGCAAATGAGACTTTATGACCTGATCACTCAGTCTAGTAATCTGATTACTAGACTGGGTGATGTCTCAGGATGACGTGCGCAGTGTCACGCGAAACTTTATTGTTTTAAAGTTCCCGGTGACACTGCAACTGTTATGGGCGGCCTTGTCACTTAACATCAGGTGAACGACTAGCTCGTCACGTCATTCAATCACATTTAAAAAAAAAACTCATTCGCGTAGGTGTATTTCGTCAAAAGTAGCTTCTTGAATCATAAATCATTATGTGAATGAAATCTCGCCTTGAGCAGAGATTCACGTTCACGACGGAGCATAGTGTTGTAAAACGGGCTTAAGTCTTATCTTCCAGGAATGTCGACTCATCATGAAAACATTCGATCGAGTCCCACATAGGCAGGACTTAAATTAGCAATCGGTTCATTACATTGTAAACATACGGAATTAGATTGTTTACCTGTATGACTCAATTCAAATATCTCATTCGCGTAGGTGTTTTTGGCAAAAATAGCTTCTTGAATCTAGTACCTACCTACATTACTGCAGCGGCCAGCACCAGAGGCATTGATGGACGAACGTGTAAATGTGGGCCGAGGCGAAGCCGAGGCACACATACGTAGGTCTATCAATGCCTAGTTGTGGCCAAGGCTTGTATAGTACTTTTTTGAAATAATGCGCGGAAATTAAAACAAACAATGTTTTAGTTGAAAATAAATTTTTCCCACCATAAAGTGTTACTTTTTTTCAATAAACAGCTTTCTATTTTTTTTTTTCTTACATTTTGGCTCCACACATAGTGTATTTAGCCAGTGTCAAGTTTTGTAATTTTTCATCGTATTATGGAAATTTTCACTTAAAGTCAAGTCATAGTCACAGTCAGAGTAGTCATAGTCTAGTCTAAGTCATAATCCAGTCTAAGGCATGCCCTAGTAAAGTGGTGGCAACTTTACTAGAGGCTTCTATGGAATTTTGGAAGCAATACGAAAAACCACGTTTCACTACATTATATCACTTGCCCACACTCATGCTCGTAATTCAGCAATGAATGCGTAAAACACCACCAATTTTAAACATTAAGAGCTTAACATACGCCAATGACCTTGAGCGTTGGACACAAAGTTATTAATAAGAGCCACCTGGGGCGCCACACTCGCAGGTTTGACAATGAGCTAGAGTTTGTCAAAGATAAACAATTCCAGATGAAACTCCGTGAAAAATATATCTACCTATTATAATAATATTATGGTGCCCGGTTTATTACTTATATAATATATCTATCTATATTACTTATAATAAAACTGTAACAGGTCCAAATCTGTACATTGAAGATAATGTATAGAAATTTTTTTTGATGGCCTTGATAGCTCAGTTGGTAATGGCTCTGCCTTCTGAACTATAGGTTGTGGGTTCAATTCCCACCTGGGACAAACATTTGTGCGATGAACATAGATGTTTGTTCTGGTGCTGGGTGTTGTATTGTATTCTGTGTATGTATTTACAATCAAAAAAAGTATCTAAGTATACATAAAAAAATATTATTTTGGAGG
The DNA here is from genome assembly GCA_910589525.2 of Ennomos quercinarius. Classification (NCBI taxonomy): domain Eukaryota; kingdom Metazoa; phylum Arthropoda; class Insecta; order Lepidoptera; family Geometridae; genus Ennomos; species Ennomos quercinarius. The sequence goes on along the minus strand of OU342513.1, from coordinate 6,292,345 downwards.
CTTGCATTAAATAAAATTAAGCAAGATTTAAAATATATTTTACAAAATACAATCAATCGTAACACTTTTTAAACTTTTGTGACTTTAACTCATATTATTAGGTTGGGGAAAAAGTCTTTTCGCATTATAGTAAGTATGAACTTGTAATAAAATTTCTTTGGCTGTACTATTTGTATCTGGCTGGTTTTATCATTAAAAGTTTAAATTTTAAAGAAGATATTTCCATATTCAAATTAGGAAAATGTGTGATTTTTATTTGTTTTTCGTACTGTGAAGATGAGTGAATCTAATGAAGAAACTCCATACATTTTAAAATTTTACTACAAAAAACATGGACCTAATAAAAAAAGAAGGATGGAGTCCCAATTGATCCCGAACCGAGGTACCCTTAGGAAGTCGGAACGCTAATAAGTACAAGCGGACACGCACACACTCACATCATAGGAAGTCTATCGCCTGCCATTACTGCTACGGACGTCGCCCAAGACGCTTAGAAAAAAAATTATAAAATGCTGTCTTGCGTTGCGAAAAGTTGTCGGAATCATAGTAGTTTGATAAAAAAAACTCAAGGGATCACTTTTCACAAGTAAGCTTGTTATTATTCCACTAATTTTTTGCTTTTTCGATAAAATTATTGAGATGCAATCAATACACAAAACCAGCTTAGTGTTGCCAACAATCAAACTTGCAAATTACCCGGAAGTATGGGAGAATGACGAAATTGTGTTCGAATACAAGTTATTCACCTATATTGATCATAATTAGAGAACTGACTATATGCAAATGCATATTTCCATTATGCATATTATGCATGTGTTGGTCTTTTTCAGGTTAATAAATATTTTACCTGTAATGGACCTACTAATCGTGCATATTTGGGCAGGTTTTCTATAACGTAGAAAAAGTAAAGTGTCATGAAATGTATTAATAGATACTTACTTTTACAAATTAAGACGTGTTTTTGACTTTTTTGGTTGGCAAACTGTCAGAAGGGCCATGATTGGTTGATACTTGATAGGTTGGTAGTGTTGGTACCATCAGCCAATCATGGATGGTTCCGCTCGAAGAAAATTGAGTTTGCTGGGGAGTCCAGCCATTACGAAAATGTCGAAAAAGCAGTTAATTCCCGTTGAGCAGCAGTGGCGTCAAGACATATGACACTTACTAGTATTGGAAGTTTGTATAATAAATAACAAATATACATAATGGAAGATGCAAGTTTCATTTCAAAATTAAAGTAGAAAAATACGAGTGATGTGTTCATAAAACATTTTCAGCAAAAGCCTGGCTATAATTCTTTGTGCGAAATAAACAGTTTTATTGACTGACTAACAGACCCGACCCGTTTAGTTAGTTTTACGCCCTAGCCCTATCCAAAGGAAGAAAGAAATGCGAGAGGAAAAGCCTCAATGGACGCAGGTGCGCCTCTGTTTACCATCATACATTCATCCTTTTCCCCTATCTTTTTCGCTCTCCCTTCCTCTCCCCTATAGCATAAAGGATAATATAGAGTGGCGTCAACTTCGTTGCTGACGATGTTTTATTGTAGTGTTTGGATTACATCGCGCAGGTATAACTGCAAGGACTGCACTGCCGAAGCTCGCCGTACTATCGTACACCATGAAATTACCGCTAGGATTAAAAATTTAGTAATCTTTTGGCAACATCTGACTCTAAGCCTGTACGATAAATAATGCACACCAGCTCTAGGTCATCGTAAAGTAGGTAGGTATCCTATAAGTTGAATCTAATATGGACAGACAGATACACAACAAAATAATCCTATACGGGTTCCATTTTCATACTGAAACGGAGCAAATATAGCATTAATAGCGTGTAAAAGTATATATATATTTATGTCGTAATAGTTTTTTACAAATTCAAATAGGACTAACCCTGAGGGATGAAAAATAAAATGACATAAGTTATTAAATTTTGACTACTCTGTTACAAGATCGCGTAGCTTTTTGGTCATACAAAAAGTCACACCAACGTCAGATCTTTTTTTTTTGGCCGGTTTCGGGTAATTTTCTTCACATGGCAATTTTTTAATCCATCACACATGTTTAGGTGTCCGCCAGGGCCCAGAAGTATAGGACGTCATTCATGGACAACAAAGATAGCGCTATACGTTCGGTACTAAGCAAAAAAAAGATGAACGCAATATCTTTGGTCCTTGTCACCGTTACCGGGTTTTTTATTTGGCTTCGTTTGATCTAAGCCAAACAGGTTAACAATTTTTTTTTAATATTGTGGTTTCTTGTGAAATAATCCAATTGAAATAGTGATTAACGCAATAAATATTTGAGAAATAATGTGTGTGCAGTAGGTGAATGCAGCATTTTATGCAGCAGAAGTCGTACTGAGGCGTAAACATGAAGGAATAATATTTCACAAGTAAGTAGACATTATTTTGTCTATTTTCCCTTTTAGAAGAGTTTATTGTGAAAAATATAAATACAGCGTTACATTTCATGTAATAACAGGTCCTCAGCTTAACAGAAAAACAGCTAAATGATTAATTCATGAATAAAATAACCAAACATAACCAAAAAATTTCATTGTCAAGGTACTGCCAGTTTATGCTTTTTAATTTCCCATAAAACCAGCTAGGTACCATGTTGATTTGCAAATAGTTTATAAGTCGGAATAAATCTTATTGTAGGTATAGTAGCTAATTATTTGCTTGATTTCACTTATTTTTTCGATTGTAATTTGTTTTGTGCTTAAATAAATAAATAAAGTAAAATATATCATTTTATATTTAGGGTCAGAGGGGGTAAGTGAAACATACTTGCACATCTGTCCACTTTGTGAATTCTGCTAGGACGCTAATTTTTTACACATAGAAAGCCTTAATCTGAAATGGCAAATGACGGCAATAAATACTTTTCAAGAAAATAATTTCTGAAAATACAATTTGCATGAATGAAACATCACTTTAAAAATGGTTCACGATTTTGACAGAAACGTTCCGATTCAATATTCTGACGGTAGGTTGACATTGGGGTTTGATTATTTTGTAGGTGACTATATTGACAGTTTTGTTTTTATTATCTGTTATCCGCAATTATTATCCTACTTATATAATAATAGCTGCATAGTATCTTTATAGCACTTTATAAGCGCAGAATCTCCATCTCTTTCTGTGGGTGCCGTTAAGAGCAGACTAAGGGGCTATCCAGAGAATGGGCAGTAGCACTCTCTTTGGAACATTATAATCTTCTGCGATGACAAGCCATTTGCCAAGCGAGGTGATTATGGCAAACCTCTAACCTCTCTATAATCAGCGTCTAAAATGGCGTTTTATGGGCACGCCTGTGTTCAGCACTAGACGTCTTCCAGCTGTTGATGTGAAATACGCGATTTTCGCCCATCGGACATTTACAATGACATTTGTAATGTAGTAGGTATTTGATTGATTTTATTACCTGTGTCGTCTGTGACTGCAAATACTAACCGCACATTACGCGCCCTTTCATGCATTTTTTTGTGTAAAAATGTACATAAACACTATTAAATTGCTTCATGGCATCAACCGAGTTGTGTTTTGTAAACTTAGAGATTTCTTTTTATTATATGACCTAGCAGAAAGATTGTGTGACGCGTGTGTTAGAGCATTGAAACCATTTCGCCACATAGCATAGAGCTAAACTGCGTGATTTATTGATTACGATAGGGTTTCACTTAGGTACTCCTTCGTTTCACTTACCCCACCTGACCTTGCATTTTAGTTTTTACAATAAATTTAAAACAATGAACACTGGTAAAACATAATTTTTAGGTATCAAAGTAAATTACTCTATAGATAGAGCTAACGCAATCACCCATTATTTACCCAAAATTTTGGGAGACGTTCTTATTCAGGCAGCACCTTGTGTGGGAGCAAGAAACAACTAGGCGGGCACGCGCTGTAAAATTATACTAGTGGGAATTCTGTGGTGTCCGCCATTGCTGTACGTCAGTTCGATGTCAATCAAAACTCACTCCTGTTTTTTTTAAATTCTATGACAAAAAAGGTAAAAATGAAACGCAAGCCGTGAAAAAAAATTGCGATGTTTATGGACCTAGTGCAGTGTCTGTGAGAGTAGCACAAATTTGGTTTAAGCGTTTTCAATCCGGACATTTTGATGTCAAAGATGCACCTCGCTCTGGTCGCCCTATTACGGATAAAATGGATGCCATTTTAAAAAAAAAGTGGAGCAAGAGCGGCATATCAGTAGTTACGACGTAGCTGAAGAACAGCATTGCGTAGCATTTGAAAAAAACTGGGTACACAAAAAAGCTCGATATTTGGGTCTCTCACGAGCTCACTGAAAGAAACCTAATGAACCGTGTACTCATCTGTGATTATTTATTACGACGTAATGAAACCGAACCATTTTTGAAGAAGCTGATAACTGGTGATGGTAACACGTTCAATTTTATTGATCAATAAAATTGACGAGACCACTTAAGTCAATGTTTCTCCATACTGTAAACCGAAAAACATTGACCAATACTAACCCTAAACGATCAATAAAATTGATCAATCCCAAAGATTGATCAATAAAATGTAACGTGTATGGGAGGCCTAACGCTAATTTAGTTCGACTGGAACCCTACCCTGCCAAAAGAGTTTAAAATACCTATACTGACCTTCTGTGTATACGATCTATTATTGTTCCAAATACTTTTACTGACATTAAAGTCACTAAGAACTAATCAAATGGCTCTAAAACTGACTTTTTCGTATAGTCGATACCTATTTATTGGCTGTTTAATTGATAATTTTCTTACAAATAAGAAAAACATTTAAAATATTTTATTTATAACAGCAGCGCGTCCACCCGTTGGCACATGCCGGGGCAGACTAACTCACGCGCCGCCAAGGGCCTCGCCCTTGGCTCGCCGCAAAATAACGCAAAATATTACTAAACAGACTTAATTTTGGCTCTAAAAATAAAATGATCAAATGAGCTTGTATATTTTTAAATTTCCTATCCGAGGGTGTAAACATATTTAATGACGCAATCTTCCTTTACGCGGCATTGTACACTGTGTGACTGGAAAGGTGTTCTTAAAGTATTTTTTTTATTCATAATGTACCTAGTAATCGAATATTTTGTTCAATTGATAAGTACAGGTGCAGAATGATCTTATTGGTGATATTTTTTTCATGCCTGTAGAATTCATAGGTTCTTCAGTATGATTAGTTAAAAAGACGCGTTTGCCCTATGTTAAAGGCTTAACACTGGAAAAAGCATAAGTTTTGAAAAATAATACAATGCAACGACGTGAACTTCTCCGCGTTCCCGCCAAAACTCAGCTTTCTATTTGCGAGCCAGTTCGAAATTTAAATAAAACCTTTGATATGTTACCTCCCTGGTTGCCATGTTTCGGAGATAGTTCCATTTTTAAATTACACTACAGGGCCATAATTCTGTATGAAAACACAGATTCCACACGATACAGAAACCACGTCGTTATCGTGTCTTGTTCAAATCGTGTCACAGCAAGGAATCGTCAATTTTTGTATTCTGTATAATCTAAGACAAATTATCTATGACAGGTTTTGGATACCTCGAGTGCGTTCCGAATTAGAACTAAAGGATTTCTCATCCCAAAACCACTAAAAAAATAAAATAAAGGAATGGCTTATATTTATGTGATATAACGAAGCCATGGGTAATTATTAAAAATTGACAGAAAAACTTTAGAAATACCAACACTTTACATTAAAATTAGTTTTATTTTGAACAATTAATATTGGCATAAGTGGTGGTAACTTTTAACGGGTCCATGTTTCGGAACGCGCCTGAGTGGAACATATGATTTTTGACAGTTCAAATCGCGCCAATCCCAGTTAATTCCACATTCATTTCGCGCGGTTTCGTTCTCATTTCATAGAGAATAGATTTTTGCAGATTTCTTATGTAAGACAAGGAATTCGCGTGGTTTCGAAGCAAGGAATCGTAAATTGGTCATACAGAATTAGGGTCCAGATATGAGTTTTGTATGTAATTTATTTGGCCGCTAAACCACGGCAGATATGGATTTTCATACAACTTTTGCCGGCCGCTGCTCGCCAGTACAGCAATTTCGATTTATCCCGAAGAAGGTTGCCAAAATAATACTCACATTTCCAAGCATGTTTGAGAAAACATTATTTTCAAACAAGCTCAGTACCTGTTCTGTTCCAAGAACAAAGGCCCAGCTTCTTCCTATTTCATCAGCAACAGCCTGAAGTCGTCCACTGCTGAACATAGGCCTCCCCCAGAGAGTACCTCTTTGAGGGGCTACTCGCCTCCTGCATCCATCGGCTCCCCACGGCTTTCACCAGATCGTCGGTCCACCGAGTAGGGGTTGACCTACGCTGCGTCTTCCGGTTCGTGGTCGCCATTCGAGAACCTTTCTATTCTATTTCTATTCTTTCTATTTACTCGTAGTTTATTACGACTGAAAATTTCAAGGTATTCCCTCTTAGTTATATAACCCTCGATTTACCATCATTATAATTTATAATAAACCAATGACCGTGTAGTTCTGTTTGCGAATAGGACCACCCCTTCTCTTCCCGTGGGTGCCGTACCAAGGAATATCCAGAGAATAGGCAGTAGCATTTTCCTCGGTACATTAGCTAAAGTCTTCTGCGATCACCAAGACGCCTGCCAAGCGTGGTGATTATGGCAAACCCCCCTAAGATAAGCGTCGAAAGTGGCGTTTTATGGGGAAGGCCTGTGTTCAGAAGTGGACGTCTTCCGGCTATTGATATGTGATTATGCACAGACTGAACACAATAGGCTAGTGTCCTGCTGTTTTTTTAATGCATATATTTATATTCCTTAAAAAATAAGCAGTCGTGAAAAGAAAAATTAAACACTTATCTTAAAAAAATGACAAATAGAAAGAGACAGCTCAAACGTGCAGTGACGTCACTCTTGCTCCTTCCTTCCTTGCTGTGGTAGCTTTACATACAGTCTCTTTGGCATGTGGCTTCACAACGTGCGTTTTCATAGTAACTGTGGAGGGGGGGGGGGGGGTAATCTCCTGTTTTGCGTGTTTTGCGAGAAAGGGACAGGCGATTCCCCCTCCAAAAACTTTAAAAGCTTATTACTCCTTGGTTTATTTACCAAGATTACGTATTTTTTCACTTATTGCATTCAATTTTACTCTACTTTATTATTTTTTTTTTTTTTTTTTTTTACTATTGTTAGAGTGCCCAATTAAAATTAAGCATTCTAATTATATTACAATCTAGCCATCGATTTGGCTAATGAGTAATTTTAATTTAACCTAAACTTCTAATAAATATTATTAAGAATGTGTCCAATAACACGTTTCTTATTGTCTCTATTAAGGTGAAGGCACATTGTTCTTGTGTTCTTTTCAAGTAGCACTTACACTGCACCACATTAGACTATCACGTAATTAATACACTTTAACACTTTTTTCTTCTAACTAGATTCGTGTGGTCGAGGAGCTGGATTGCCTCAACATTCACGTGATGGTGAAGTCTATGTTGATGACTTTCTGCATGCTTTTTAATAATATTGTGGACGAACTCTATTTTAAGATCCCGATGGAGGTCGTCGTTTCGTATATACCAAGGTGCATTCACAATTTCCCTTAGTACTTTATTTTGGAACCGCTGAATGGTTAATATATTGTTCTGTTTAGTACAGCCCCACAGCTGTATACCATAAGTCCATACTGGCATTAGGACTTGCTTGTATAATAATACTTTGTTGTGTATCGACAGAGTAGAGTGTCTTCCAAGCAGCCAATACATTCTTTTATAACGTAAATCGAGTTCTTCTTTTTTTTTCTTGACGTGGGCTTTCCAGCGGAGCTTCACATCAAGAGTCATACCCAGATACTTGGCCGTATTCTCATATGGAATCAGTTGGTTGTTGATATAAATAGGAGAATACTGATGGATTTTGTTACTGAAGTCAATGTGAATCGATTTGGATTCGTTTAACTTAATCCTCCATTTCTTAGTCCAATCGTAAACTTGATTGACAGCCATTTGCACCTTTTCTACTGCTTCTTTGTGGGTATTTCCCAAGGCCATTATTGCAGTGTCATCAGCAAAGGTCGCAATGGTGTTATTTTTTAACTCTGGTATGTCACAGGTATATAGTAGGTACAGGACCGGCCCTAGAACACTACCTTGTGGTACACCAGCTTTTATTTCCTTCAGATCTGAGTAGGCATCTTCTTGCCTTATTCTAAATACTCTCTTAGAAATATAAGATTCTAGTATATCGGCAAACGATTTTGGAATAAGTGTCCTCAGTTTGTATATAAGGCCGTCATGCCACACTTTATCAAAAGCTTGCGCCACATCTAAGAATACAGTAGAACAAACTTTTTTATCTTCAAGTGATTTTTCAATAACATTTGTAATTCGGTGCACTTGATCTATTGTTGAGTGCTTTTCTCGGAATCCAAACTGGTGTTCAGGTATTATGTTTAAGCCATCTATTATAGGTTTTAGCCTTTTCAGTAGCAACTTTTCCATTAACTTTGACATTATGGGCAGCAGGGAGATCGGCCTGTATGATGTTGTTTTGTGGAGAGGTTTCCCTGGCTTTGCTATCATTATAACTTCAGCAACTTTCCATAGATCTGGTATGAACTTCAATCTAAAGGTGGCATTAATAAGCGTTGTAAGTTTCACAATTGCCTTTCTTGGCAGATTGTGAAGAACTTCTCCGGATATTAAGTCGTATCCAGGAGATTTTCTAGGGTTAATATTAATTTTAATCTCGCGCAAGACTTCTCTCGGTGTGACAAGTTTTATCTCTTCTTCATCTTGTTTCAATGTCATTTCATCCATATGAATAGCTTCTTCACTGTCATTAGGTTGAAATATGTTTTCCAAGTGCTCAGCGAATCGTTTGGCTTTTTGTTCGTTATTCACTGCCCATTTTCCATTTTCATCTTTTATTGGAGGAATTTGGATAATGGGCCGTTTTAAGTTCTTAGTAACCTTCCATAAAGAGTAATCAGTACTTCGGTCATTGGTTAGCTTCTGAAGATACTTGTTACTTGAATCATCATTAAAGTTTTGAATTTGCCTCTTAATTTTTTTGGTTAGGTTGTTTAACTTTCTTTTATCTCCAGGGCTCCTGGATTGATGCCATATATTACGCTGTTTTCTCTTTTCATATATCAACTGTTTAATTTGTAGGGGGTATGTGTGCCCTTTGGTTGCCGCTTTCATTTTCGGAGTGTTTTTCCAAGCAGCTAGTTGTATATTATTTATAAGAGTTTCCAATTCTGTGTTCAGGTGCTCCGGTGATTTCAACGGAACTTTGAGATCTATAAGATTTTCTAGGTCTGTCTTGAAATTTTCCCAGTCGGTATATTTATTAACTAGTGTGAGTGGTTTTTCTATGTACAAGATATTCTCACATATTTCCAGATATATTGGGGAGTGATCTGAATTCATGTCATAGCTCTGCTCTGTTTTTATATAACTAGATGAAATATTCTTAAAAATAAAAAAATCTATTAGGTCAGGTAGTTTATGTGGGGTTCACTGTCGAAACTTATAAAATCGTTTGTCATAATTTTGTTCCAAATAAAAATGTTACTTATAATCATCATTTCACATAATGTGATTTATTATACTTTCACTACATCTAATTTTCTTTATTATAAATCAAAATTAATAATAATCCAAATTTATAAAAATGAAACTCATAAGGCGTATATAACATAACATTACAAATTTATAATGTTCTTTTACCATAACTAACTTTAAGCATAAAACAAAATATCAATAATACTGTAAATTAATGTGACTGGAACTGTTGATTGTTATATATATCCTAATCAGTTATAAAACGTAGTACGGCAAGCCAATTTGCTCTTCAATCTATGCAGGCACTTCATCCAGTCAAAACAAACAAAATTAACGTGTGGACTGTGGGTAATTGTAAAATAACTTATATTTTCTCATGTTATGTTGATTTTGGTGTTGTTGGTGAACTTTGTGCATTATTTTAATAAATAACTTGAAATGTCTAATAAAAACACGTGTAAAATATTTAAATCAAATAAAGGTAACCTGAAACTTAATATAGATGGTGTTTGTAAATTTTTAATATAAGCATAAGTGACTTCTGGCACTTCGCCGGCCGCTGCCGCGGCACGCTCGCTACGCTTCGCTTCGCTCGCTCGGCTCGTGCGTCGTGTGGTCACAGTTAACCTAACGCTCCTCCTCGCTTCGCTCGTCGTCGCACCTATTTATGACTTTGCCTTAGACTGGTATCTTAGTATCTTTAGGGTATACATGCATATGTATATAATGATTTAACTACCTCAAAATTATTATTATGTTAACTAAAAAATATGAAAAAGTCATTATGAACAATATAATTATGAATGCTGATTATTATGAAATTATAAGTAATGAAATTTATAATAAAAAAAAGTATGATAAAAAAATTCTTAACATTAAGATTATAACATAAAATTTTATAAATTTAAACATTATTTGGATAAATTGTATAAGAAAAGATCAATATAAAAAGTAACTATTATGAACAAAGTTATTTATAAATAACCACCATTATAAATTTCATCATTATTAAAAATGAGGTATGTGAAATGAAATTATGAATAATGAAATTATTAGTACAGACGGTATCCCTTATGTGGATCTGTTGGCCAGTAAGTAGGCATACCTGTAGACGTAACGTCACATTTCATCTCTCTGATTGCTGACAGCAGTTCTTTGCCCTTGGTTGTAGACAATCTAGAGCCCCAGTACGTGTTTTTCGCGTTAAAATCACCTCCTAAGACAAATCTGCTACCAAGAAGCTTCAGGAAGCTTATATAGTGCTCTTTCTTTAGCGCATATCGAGGAGGACAGTATATGGCTGAAACAGTAAGAGTATATCTTGTTGTTTTAAGTCTTATCGCTACAGCTTGTATCTCTTTCTCTTCATGTTTGAAATCTTCGTAGTGTTGCAAGTTTTCTTTGACTATGACAGCACTTCCACCTCTTGCTGTATTGTCAGGGTGAAGTGCATGGTAAATTTTGTATCCTTTGAATTTAATGTGCGATTGTTTTGTAAAATGTGTTTCAGAAATAAGACACACATCGACATTCTCTATATCCAAGACTACTTGTAATTCATTTTGGTGTTTTTGTAACCCGTTTGAGTTCCAAGCCATAATTTTAAGTTTTTTATTCATTTTTTCGTCTTAGTAGTAGCTGTTTTGGCGCTATTTTCTATCTTTTTTAGTCGTTCATCAAACGACATCATGAGCCTTAATATATTATCTAACTTCTTATCATTAGTTACAGCTTCGTGAGAAACCAGAGGTACTTTAGCTGTACCTCTTGCAGCTGCTTGAGCGTATGATACATTTTTAGATGTTGTACGGGTAGGCAATCCTGCACTTGATTTATTGTGGTTTGAATCACAGTGCTTAAGCACGTTTTGCTGTCGTGTTACTGAAGAATTTTTTGAAGTCTTGTTTCGTATTGACTGTATTTCTTTGGCTATAGTACAACCTCTATAATTAGCTGGATGTGGAGCTCCGCAATGGACGCATTTAGGCTTTTCCCCCGAAGGTTTTTCGCAGTCCTTAGTCCAGTGTTTGCCTGTACATTTGACGCACCTCGGTTCTTTGGAGCAGTACTTTTGTGTGTGTCCGTAAGCCTGGCATCTTTTACACTGAGGGACTAGTTTAGTGGTTCTCATAGACTGCATCTCTATTTGATATCCCAGTACTGTTCTAATGGCAAAAATTTTGTTTATATCCTCGTCGTTTTCAAAAGAGAGCATAAACATATTGAGTGGCTCCTTAGTTTTCCAACTCAATTTGTTCACTGCTTCTATAATTTTGAAGCCCTTCTGTTTTAGATCTTCCACGATTCTCTCTGGCTGGCATGTATGGTGCAGTTTTTTAATCATCACTCTCACTGGCCTTTCTTGTTTATTTTCGTAGGAGTGCCAGAGGCAGTTGTTATGAGTTAGGGCTTTTGTAATTGCCCTGTAAGAATCGTCACTTAAGGCGTTTACTTTAAGAGATTCCCCACTCATCATTTTGATACTGAAAGTGTCAGCTGCTTGGATGTCTATCAGACAGTCGTAAAAACCTTGATAGTCTTTTATTCCATCAACTATGATAGGTGGTGGCTGGTGGACTTTTTTAGTTTTTGGCTTGTTATCCTTGTCATCTTCTTTCGTTTCGTCTTGAGTGGGTGAGGAGTTCAATTTTCTTTTCTTCCTAGTTTTTGTTCGTATCCACTCAGTTTCACGGGCCAGATCTTCCTCATCTGTACTGTATTCAGCACGTGAACAGGAAGCCTCCATTGGGGTGGTTGCGGGTTTCGGTAGGTTCGTCTCCGCAAGACATTTTAGTTGTTCTTGAAGAATCTCAATTTGGTTTTTCAAGTCACTTACAAGACTTTCTACTTTTTGTCGCGCGGCTTGCTCTTCGCGAAACCGCCTGTATAGTAGATGTTCAGTTTCAGTAGTAAGTCTGACTGATTCAGATGTTGCACTTTGTTTACTCGAATCCATTATTAAGGCAAGTGTGACATCGCCTTAACACTATAATTTGCCGTTAGTCATCAGCCTTGCGCAATAACTGGGTCATCGCGGTCGGCCGCGACGAGACGGCTTTGTTGTGATGCGTTAGCACTATTGGTACACGCGGTCGCGAGTAACACAACTGGTCTCAGCGAAAATCGAACGATCACACTACTTTATGAAAATAATATTTCCTTGTTAATTTTTAATAGGAAGCAACTGGCCTATTATTGCAAAAAAAAGTTTGTGGTCACGAGGTCTACCATTCGCAGAACTACTAGTATTACCTATAATATAGATACATTTTTAACATCCATGAGAAACGGACAAACATGTGACAAAGTATCTAGCTGGAGATTATTACCATAATAATGCCTGTGAATAATCACAGGTACCTACCTACAGATGGCAGAGCATTGTTGAAGAATAGTAGCAATATCCTGCATTAAGTATTTGGTCGTTTTTGACGTGTATCTTTTGTTTTCACATGCCAAATTTGAATGCAAGTCACAATGTATTTGCAAACTGCTAATTTTATGCAATAAACCCAGACATTCGAACAATATCGTTTGTTTACTTCTATGTAGACTTGTTTTTTAATCAGCCCAATGTATTTTATTGCACGTGAAATAGGATTCACGAAAGACGTCCAGAATTTTCTCAACGCTCCCACGTTGAGCGTGTGCCAAGCGAAGTGACGTGCCCGTTCCCATATATAAACCATGCGGTCACTAGTGTTTCTTCATAGTAATCTCACACTCGCGGAGAATAAGGTTGTTCTAAAAGCATCGCATCACAAAAATTAACGAAAATGTCACTATTTCCATACTTGTTCGATTATGAACACCCTCGGTGGCCAAGGAGGCTTCTCGACCAGAACTTTGGATTGGCTCTTACACCAAATGAAATACTCGCTGCTCCTATAAGCCCCATCGTATCGCGCCTGAAACCTTGGTGGCCAACTGATGGCAGCTCGATCAAAGTTGATAAAGATAAGTGGCAGATTAACGTTGACGTTCAGCACTTCTCTCCAGATGAAATCACGGTCAAAACTACAGATGGATTCATTGTTGTCGAAGCGAAACATGAAGAGAAGCAAGACGAACATGGGTTCATTTCGAGACAGTTTTCACGGAGGTTCAAAATGCCTGAAGGTACTAATCCAGACACAGTCGAATCCAAACTGTCTTCAGACGGAGTTCTCACAGTCATAGCTCCTACTAAAATTGAAGCTGTGAAAGGAGAACGTTCTGTTCCAATAACTCATACTGGACCAGTCAGGAAGGATGTTCCCGAAGAAGTAGAACCGGAGGCGAAAAATGAGTAATAGTGGAAATGCAACTTAGACTGTTTATGAGACTGACAATGTAAAAACTTATTCACATAAAAAAAATGTAATTTTAATAAACTTTTATGTAAGCAATATAAATTTTTCTTTGTTTATTTTCTAGTTTTATAAATAAATCAACTACGCATTTTTGTTTCCAATGCCGCTAATGTCCATGTACATTTTCATAATTCATAACAAGTATGATCTGTTTATATTACAAAAAAAGTGTATCCGTATCATAGTACACGTTGATAGCACCACAAGTTGTAGACCATATTTTGTTAAACATCAAATCCTAACCTTAACCTCCATTTATATATTAGAAATTGGCAAATTTGTTAAAAAATACCCCCAATTTTTTAAAACTTTGAAAGATAACTATTCAGGTGTGTTTAATCTTAGATATAAAGACAGGTTAGCCCTTCCTAACTCAAAACTAAAAATGCACAGTACGAGTACTCATGTTATGTGCATTAAAATTTATAATCATATTCCCCTACGTCTAAAAGAAATACAAAGCGAATGTGCCTTTTTTGGCCAATTGAAGTTATATCTCGTTAAGAAATGCTACTATTCTTTGCAAGAATTTTTTGACGACAAGAATAAAACGTAAACCTTTCGATCAGCTGAATTGTAAAATTATTAGGTATGTATCTAAATCTTAAGCTATACTTAATTTTAGTAATCCTACCCTCACAATACAATCTGTAGTGCCCAGCAGGGTCCATGTTGTTACCTTATAATATAATTAGGACTTATTTCTAATGTAAGATCAATATGCACATGTGGAAACAGAATAAATGAATATGAATATGAATATGAAAAACTATTCTTATGTTCTCTAATGTGTGTAAATTCTATAACACGCTTTGCTCTTGTTTAATTTTAACAGTGAAGCTATCTTCTATGGATTGCAAAGTCTTTCCATTCGTTTCTGGCAACACAAAACATATAATAACCCCACAAATTACCGTAGATATTCCAAAAAATGCAAATAGTGCCGTTTCACTGTATAATTTTACAAAACCAGGTAACGTTTTGCATATAAAGAAAAGCAGCATGTATGATAATGATGAAATTATCCCGGATCCTAAGCCACGAGCGTTGTTTGGTAACACTTCAGGGACAAAAGTCCATCCTATAGTTACAATAGCACTGGAAAAACATATGTATAGTATTAAACATAACACAGGAACCCAAATAAAACTAGCATAATTAACCATAAAACACGTAACTAAACCAAAACAACATAATGTTACTCCAAAACTACTTATCACAAATGATAGTTTCTTCGGAATAAACTTTCCAATCAAACAAATGATCACAGATGCGATACTTCTAATAAAATCCATTACTGTCATCAAAATAAAAGGATCTACGTTACTAGAAAATGCATTTTCAAAAATATCTTCAGCGTAAAAGTTTAAAACAGTCACGCCAGAAAACTGTACGTTTACCATTACTATTATAAGAATCAGCATCGGTTTGATAAACGCCTTTGTACAGACGATATTGAGCGTTTCTCTTATTGTCATGTTAGGTTTTTCCGATTGACTTTCCAAAACTGTTTTTAGCTCGGCCTCCGAAGCGTCTCCCGTTCCACGGAACCAACGAAAAGTGTCAATACCTTCTTCCGTTCTTCCTTTAACGATCAACCATAAAGGACTTTCTTTCAAGAACAGAAAAGAGATTGAAGATATTACAGCAGGAACGAGGCAGATAATAGCACTAGTTTTCCAGGTAAAATAATACCCTACGACGTGGCTGAACAAGATTCCTGTGTTTGTCATTACTCCTGGAAGAAAGAGTGCTGCAGCTCGGACTCTTGGGTCTGCTATTTCCCCGATGTAGACCATAGTCACTGATTTATTGGCACCTGAGGATAGACCAGTGATAAACCTTCCGATGAGGATGATGATCGTTGAATTGGCGCAGGCGATGATGGCCCAACCGATGATAAAGGGACCTCCAAGAATAATGTGAGTTGCTCTTCTACCGTAACTGTCTAGGACTGATCCGCAGCTCAGCGATCCGATGATCATTGATATGGGAGCAATAGAAGCTAAAACAAAAAAATATGACATTATGGCATGAGCACAATTGCAATCTTAAAATTAATTAAGATGCAACAAGTAGTTTGTATTTATTTAGTTTAAATGAATCAAATTGAATTTACTATCACAGTCCTTTTTAAAGGTACATTTTTGTTCCGCGGTGCATTCAATTTGGTCCTAGCAGACTAAATAGTATAAATACCCAATAATAAGTACCTACCATTTTTTAATGGTCAGGATGATGAAAAAGTGGTAGGCCTAGAAACGAATCACAAAATAGTACCTAACTGAATGCACCAGTAGGTGTTTGGCGATGTTGATAAAGACATTGAATCTAACTCAAAATCGCCAGCCATTACTCAAGGTACCTAGCGTATTACAAATAAGGCTATTCAGATGAGAATTAAAATACTTCTCCACCATTTCGAGCATCAAGATATTCCTTAACCGAAATCTTCACAGTCTTCAGTCCAATAGTTATAAACTTATGTGTATCAAAACTTGAAATTGTAGGATCGCAGATAGGTTGTTTTTAATGTTGACATGCGATGATCATCCTTCGTAATTTTTTCGTCAACAAGGCAGTCAACCAGGTTAAAAGCTTACCTATCCATGATTCATGACTGGCTTCGTAATGGATGTTCTTGTCTTCACGAAGCTGAGGCAGCATCACAGCTGTGATTCCGAGGGTCAGACCACTGCACATGGAGATCAAGCTGGATGCAATGGTACCCAACGCCTAAAAAAATAATGTTATAAATTGTATAATGTAGCTAATGTACGATAGTAGTCATGTCAGCAAAGAACGAAAGTCGATAAACGCTTATTGAATCGTCATGTAGATACAAAGGAAATATACTAGGCTGGCTAAGGCAATATCCAGGGAATGGCCAGCTGCATTTTCCTCGGTACATTAAGATCCTCTGAACATTAAGATTTTTTGAGAGGGTTTTTGTCATATTTAAATGAGGAAATAATGAAGACTATTCCAATCCGATAGCGTGGATACACATTACATTACAAGTTCTTTTCAAGTTTTAAGGTGGAACGTTATACTAGCACGGGAAATACAAACTTTCTTAATTACTCAACGCTAATCCAATGATATCTAGGAGAAAAATAAATATGTATCCGACTGTTACTCACGAATAGTGACACACACACCATACATATTTATTTAAAATGAATCACACTCATGAGAATTTTAATACTAAGATATCTAGGAGATACTTTTAATCGTAATTTGTTGATACGTTCTATTTATTTCCGCAAAATTAGTTTTCATGTAATCACGTTGAGTAGTTAAGCTATTATTGGCAAAAGAACGCACAAAAATTTGAATTTTCCGCGCCTTGTAACGTTCCACCTTGAATATGATAAATTAAGCATTAAATTGTCGTCACAATTTTTGGTAATTTTCTCGCATGTCAACATGTCGCCTTCAAGATTATTCCGCGAAGAAAAAAGTAAAAAACCACCTTTAGAAAACCACCACGTCCAAGAATCGTAAAATTCACGGCAGACATCTAACCTACGTCATAAGTCACATGCTCACGAGGCATTGCACTGAAGTTTCTTTATTCTATAAACTTACTACTACAATAATAAAAACTAATCTGCTGTACAAATGCTCCAGCCGGTACCGGTATCGGTAAGTAGCGTATCCAACATACCTGCAGCATTGTCTCATTGAATTGCAATGCTGATTCGTTGAGCTAAATAAGTGCCAGCATTTTGGTCACGCGTCGCATCAACCAGGCGCTCTGATAAACTTTGGAAAACGCGATGAGCCCGGTCCCCACGGACCCAGGGTCTCAACATCAAACGGCTCAAGTATGTAGGTAACCGCTGCCGAGGTTACTATATTTGCGCCGTTTTTTATTTCACTTAAATACATGCACAAGTATAACATATACAATAATTAGGTACCTATCCTACATTCTGTAAGTGAACATTCAACACTGCAGCATACTCATCAGCCTGAAGACGTCTGAACATGGGCCTTTCTTCCCCAATATAGTAAAGTTATAATAAAATATATTAATCGAGAGCTGTATTCTGCTCGACTATAGTCGCGATAAGCTGGCGAAGGGACATAAATGTCTATCCTCATATAGGTTTACACAGCATCTGCTGATGCTGCAGTTGTTGCAGCAATAAAAACAGTGATGGTGAAACATGAGTAAAAGAACTTGCCTGCTTATATAGATGGCTTCTGACATGGACATCGGGGCTCCGTACGACATCTTTAATTCCAAAACTAATTTTCATTTTTACTTAACACCTTACTTCTCCGTCGCGTGCTCTTTACAATACTGACATATGAATATTTTGCATGGTAATTTTTAGCTGAGACAAATTAGTTAGAGCGCTACATCCCATTTGCGTTTTAAATGTATCAAACACCAAATGACCCGCCCTGGTTTCGCACAGGCTGTTTTTTTCTCATAGATAGACTTACATTTGACCACGGTCTCACCTGATGGTAAGCGACGATGCAGTCGACGATGGAGCATGCTTACCTAGAAGATACCGGTTCACTCATGCTTTGTAAACTCTCAGATTTTAATAGTTGTCAGGAAACAATGACGTTATTAAGGTGGTTCTTTCCTTTATGAGGAATCAAAACACTGCAACACGTTTTTGATTATTTGATGCCGTAAAGTTTAGCATTATGGAAGGTGCAAAGGGAGCGCCCTCTGCTCTTTTCACCGTCCCACTCTTTTTTCGAATTATTAATAAATAAACCCGAAAACCTGATCTGAGAGCGGGTTAGATTAGAAACAGTAAAAATGTGATTATTTTCATTACGAACGTAACCCTCTTCTAAACCTGACCCGAAATAGCGTAGGTTTAGGTACCTTTCTCCACCTCTTCTCTTCTTGTATTGGGGAAGACGTGGAGAGAGAACAAATAGCGGGGGTAAGAAGATAGAAAATGGGAAAGGGAATGGGGAGGAGAAGGCAAATGTGTAGAAAAGGACGAATGGAGTGGGCCAGTTTAAGGAGCAATAAATGTAAAAAATAGAAATGAAAAGAAATCTGGTTCTAGTCTTACTGATTTTATTAAATTTTTATTTTAGTTTGCAATTCAGACATGAAACACAATTTAGGCAGGCGCTTTTTCGCTTCCTGCACTCATCGGCGCCCCGCGGGTTTGACGGTCGTAGTCGGTCTACCTAGTAGGATAAAAATACGATGACGATAATTGTAAGCACTTAATTTGATACTTTTGTATTTGTGAAGTCTTTCGTCGATATTTTTGTTGAGCAGTTTCAATATTATATTATTCATGGTAACATAGTTTAGCCAGATTTTTCGTAAGTAAATTTAGTTATTTGATTTAATATCTTCAAAAGTAATGGGCGAGCGTGACAGTGGATCCGCGAGCATAGCAGTTTCCCAAGACACTATGGTACTTGGTAATGTCACGCAGTTGTGCCTAGGGTAAGTCACACCATGGTTTGTTGATGGTAGAATAAGTAGATCTTGCATCAATTTAGCGCATAGACTACGTTTTGAACATTTTAAAAAACCTTTTTTAATGAAAAAAATGAACTCACCTAACTGTGAAGTACTTATGTGTTACCGTGGAAGATGTCCATCACTTATTGATGGAATGCTTCAATAGGTTTGGTATGGAAAGGAAGTCACTTATGCAAAAACATAATTTGAACATATATGATGTTGGTTCATATATTAACATTATCAGCGAATCTTACTACCAATGCTGCAATTTCATTATTTGATATTATTTTGCATAAGTGAGACGCTTTCGAATTTCTTATAAATGTGATATGTGTAAACTAGGTTAGGGTACGATGGGGCTGGCATACCAGAATGGGTAAAAGCCCCTAAACAAGTTACGATTTAAAAAAATAAGTTTAAGACACGGGAAAATCCTTTAACAAAAATGTATACTCATAACAAACTATAAAGCTGATCCTATCTCCAGATTCATTTTGATCCATATTAAATTTTCATGCAGCAATGGAATGGTGGAATGAGAAATGGAATGGAAATAACCTGTTTTAAATTACCTATCATGGTAAAATTATCATCATCATCAGCCTGAAGACGTCTACTACTGAACATAGGCCTCCCCCAAAGAGCGCCACTTTGAGCGGCTGCTTGAATCCCGCATCCATCGGCTCCCCGCGGTTCTGACCAGGTCGTCGGCCCACCTAATGGCGGGCCGGCTTACGCTGCGTCTTCCAGTTTGTGGTCGCCACTCGAGAACCTTTCGTCCCCATCGGTTGTCAGTTCTACGAGCGATGTGGCCCGCCCACTGCCACTTCAACTAATTCTCAAAGCTTTATCGGTCACCTTTAGTTCTCTTGCGGATCCCCTCATTTCGGATCTTATCTCGCAAGGAAACCCCGAGCATAGCTATCTCCATAGCTCGCTGCACGACTTTGAGCTTACTCATAAGGCCAACGGTAAGAGGCCACGTCTCAGTTCCATAAGTCATACACTGAAACACACACCAAAAATACACACACACACACACACACACTTAAAGTGGTAAAATTATCATCCTCTACAGATTAGATAATAGTTTCTACGTAAACAGAATGAACTTTTTTTTTCTTCAGAAAAACAAACAGGTCCTTAACCTTAAATACACGGTAGGTACATAACAGTTCGATTTCAATAATATTATAACAAAGTTGTGCGAAAAGTGAAGGTCACAAGTGGATCTATTAATCTTGTACAAAATACTTCCTTACCCACTTACTATAGGTAAACACTATGTAACAGTGGAATAGCTACAGTGTTTTATTTTGTTTTATCTTTACCTAATTACTTCAAACATGATAGAAAAAACGAAAAATACAAATTTACCGACTAGCTATTATTAGTAAGAAGCAAGTGTTTGATTCGTTCGTCCAAGACAGCAGACAAAAGATATCAAGTAACCTCTGACATTAGATATCTACAATGTCTACACACATATGTAGACACACACACACACACATACACACACACACATACACACACACACACACATGTGTACATATGTGTGTGTGTGTATGTCAGTCTGTGTGTGTGTATGTCTGTGTGTGTGTGTGTGTGTGTGTGTGTATATACAATGCACTTGGACTGTCTATAGGTCATTGCGGCTTTTATACAGTCCATAAGAGTTCTTTGTAGTAGTTAGTGTAGCTAGTTTAGTTTAGTTTTTAGTATTGTAGTAGTTAGCTTGAGTAATAAAGGCACATTGCCCACTTTAAAAAGATATCTACAAAGATATTAAGTATTACAGTCCCTAAAAATGTAACCTTATGGGCATGTAACCATAGCTCAGTTGTCAGAGGGTCTAATCGGCTGGCTAATTACGTATCTCGCAACAAGTTTGCAACAGGCGTAAATCTCACGATCGCTGTCAAACATCACTTTGGTATTGTTAGCTACAGCAGAGCAGAAAGCGATCGAGTAGCGATCACTCCGGACAGTCTATGAACTAAAAAATGCATTGTAAACCTGTTATTGCATACTGATTGGTATTACGCAAGCCTCATTGACAGCAATACGACAGCGACTATAATTACATAATAATTTGTAATAATCAATAATAATAACAATTTCTTATAATTTCATTCAGCGACAGGCGAGCAACGGCGGCTGGCTAACATAATACGATTTCTAGATTTCTAGTGACATCTTGCGACCGATTGCTAAGTGTTTGCTGTCGCTGTCGCGAACTTTTGCATAATTCCAGGACCGGTGAGTTGGGAAGGTTATAATATCTTTATTGATATACCATATGTGGTTTACACTTTAAAAATCAATTACATGATATTCATTATATTCTTTATTCTACTAAAAAATGATAGCTAGCTGATGGATGATACTCAAACGGCAAATTTTCTTGAATCTAAGCTTAGGAATCTTTCTATCGATTCGCGCTTCAAACAAAAACACAAATACTGAATCAAAATCGGTTGATCCGTTCTAGAGCTATGATCATAAGACAGACACACTTTTATTAAAGTTCATATATTATTAATTTAACAATCATTAATCTATTTCGTAGAGATTCATGCTATTGCTTTTTCAAATCAAACTGGATTTTTATTAATAGTCTGCGATGTTGAAGACATTTCAATCTTTTCCTTCTTTTTGTACAAGCTATCTTCAATGTCCTGCAAACTTCTGCCATTCGTTTCTGGTAAAATAAAACACAAAATCATTGCTGCAATCAATGTTGATACTGCAAAACTTCCATACATTGCTGCTTCGCCTAGGATTGAGACTATACTAGGAGTGAATTGGACAGACAGAAACAGCAAAGAGAAAGATATTAAAGAACTTATACCAGATCCAAAGCCACGAATCTTGTTAGGAAATATTTCTGCAACAAACGACCAAGAAATACTAGTTAAAATACTAGCTATTATAATATAGGCAACTAAACAAGTTACTGCTACCCATAGTAAATCTTCAGGCTTTAAAAGCAAATAAATAACAAATCCTACCAACACTGTAGTTACACCAAAACAACAAACCAAGTAAGTTTTTTTTCGAGGCAATCTTCTAGCTGCTATACACACAGCCCCTGAACATATCAATCTAATTGCGTCAGTTATTATCATAAGGGTGAACGCGTCTACATCTCCACCGAAAGTGCTTTTAAAAATATCCAGAGCATAAAATGATATTGTATTTATACCACTAAGTTGTACAGCAACGAAAATAAAAAATATTACTACTACAGATTTGAAGAATGGTTTCGTTAAAATAACGCTTAAAAACTGTTGCATAGACGACGCCGGTGCATTATTATCTTGATTGTCCAAAATGGATTTCAACTCTTTTTTCACTGATTCTCCATCTCCTCTGTACCATTTAAAAGATTCTACACCTTGTTCTGTCTGTCCATTCGTTATCATCCATATAGGACTTTCTTTAATAAGTAAGAAAAGGCATAAACATATCAAATTTGGAATTGCGAAAACGAAACAAACCGTTCTCCACGGACAATAGTGCCCAATCGTATGACAGAATAAAACTCCGATATTCATGGCTAGAGCAGGACAAAAAAGAGTGATAGATCTATATTTAGGGTCAGAAACTTCTCCAATGTAGACCATGCCGAGAGGTCTGACGGCTCCTGTACAGATCCCGGTTATGAATCTCCCCACGAGCATGGTGTGGTTGTTTCTGGCGATTCCCAAGACGATCCAGCCAAGAGTGAAAGGTATGATGAGGAGAATTTGTCCTTTTCTTCTTCCGATCGCGTCGCTTAAAGACCCAGAGAAGATGCAGCCAAACATCATGGCTAATGGCGAGATGGATGCTGAAATGAGGGAAATGGCATCATATTAAGATCATGGATTTTCATAATCTGCAAAGAGTTGCTTAGGGGACGACACGAAAAAACTTCATACATTTTAATAGTACCTACTTACGGGATCTTTACCGTGATTAGAATATTTCAAATCACGGTATAGATCCTATTAAAAAATTAGTGAATATCACCGTGAGCTTTAAACAATGTGTTAATAACTGTTTTTAGGTTTTTTTAAATGTAAACGAATGACGTGACGAGCTAGTCGTTCGCCTGGTGTTAAGCGTCACGGCCGCCCTTTGTAGATTGCAGTGTCACGTCTACATTAAAGTTTCGCGTGACACTGCGCACTGCGCACGTCAGCCTGAGACATCACACAGTCTAAAAAAGATTTCTAGGCTTTGAAATCACATCGTAAGTCTCATTTGCCCAGTAATTTTACTAGCTACAATGCCCTTCAAACCGGAATACAGCAGTGCTTGCACACTACTGCAGAATAACTGGCAAAGCGGTGGTACCTACCTAGACAAACTTTGCAGAAAAGTCATAGCACCTAGTTGGTTCACTGTCGAAACTCATAAAATCGTTTGTCATAATTTTGTTACAAATAAAAATGTTACTTATAATCATCATTTCACATAATGTGATTTATTATACTTTCACTACATCTAATTTTCTTTATTATAAATCAAAATTAATAATAATCCAAATTTATAAGAATGAAACTCATAAGGCGTATATAACATAACAGTACAAATTTATAATGTTCTTTTACCATAACTAACTTTAAGCATAAAACAAAATATCAATAATACTGTAAATTAATGTGACTGGAACTGTTGATTGTTATATATATCCTAATCAGTTATAAAAACGTAGTACGGCAAGCCAATTTGCTCTTCAATCTATGCAGGCACTTCATCCAGTCAAAACAAACAAAATTAACGTGTGGACTGTGGGTAATTGTAAAATAACTTATATTTTCTCATGTTATGTTGATTTTGGTGTTGTTGGTGAACTTTGTGCATTATTTTAATAAATAACTTGAAATGTCTAATAAAAACACGTGTAAAATATTTAAATCAAATAACGGTAACCTGAAACTTAATATAGATGGTTTCTGTAATTTTTTAATATAAGGATAAGTGACTTCTGGCACTTCGCCGGCCGCTGCCGCGGCACGCTCGCTACGCTTCGCTTCGCTCGCTCGGCTCGTGCGTCGTGTGGTCACAGTTAACCTAACGCTCCTCCTCGCTTCGCTCGTCGTCGCACCTATTTATGACTTTGCCTTAGACTAGTATCTTAGTATCTTTAGGGTATACATGCATATGTATATAATGATTTAACTACCTCAAAATTATTATTATGTTAACTAAAAAATATGAAAAAGTCATTATGAACAATACAATTATGAATGCTGATTATTATGAAATTATAAGTAATGAAATTTATAATAAAAAAAAGTATGATAAAAAAATTCTTAACATTAACATTATAACATAA
The DNA here is from genome assembly GCA_910589525.2 of Ennomos quercinarius. Classification (NCBI taxonomy): domain Eukaryota; kingdom Metazoa; phylum Arthropoda; class Insecta; order Lepidoptera; family Geometridae; genus Ennomos; species Ennomos quercinarius. The sequence goes on along the minus strand of OU342513.1, from coordinate 6,267,629 downwards.
TTTTTAATAAATTTAAACATTATTTGAATAAATTGTATAAGAAAAGATCAATATAAAAAGTAACTATTATGAACAAAGTTATTTATAAATAACCACCATTATAAATTTCATCATTATTAAAAATGAGGTATGTGAAATGAAATTATGAATAATGAAATTATTAGTACAGACGGTATCCCCACCTAGTTCTATCATATCTCAAAAACGATAAAACATACAAACTTCAAACTATTATTATGTATGTATGGGTATGATAGGTATGATTATAGTGCATGTAATATGTATATCAACAAATACTAAAACCGGCCAAATGCTAGTCGGTCTCGTGATAAAGTTTTTCAATCTGTATTCAATTTAGGGAGCGTGCAAGCGTGCAACTATTTACGGTACTCACGACGCGCAAGTCCGAATAGCACTTGGCTGGTTTTATTTCCAAAATGTAAGATTAAACTTACATTGTACACCCACATTTACGTCAAAGAGGTATATGTACTGCGTACTAGAGAAGCTATTCAAAGCACAAATAGTTGTCATTTTTTGTATAATTAAACTAAAATCGGCTACAGCGCTTTATTAGATTAAATCGTCTAACCAACGATCACAACACGCAGCCCTAGTGCAATGGCACATTCGGATCATAATTTTTACTGCTGTTCACTGCTGCACGTGCAGTCGCTTTGAGAGCTGAGCGTCGAATGAGCGAGAAGATGCTCATTGGCATATTTGCAGTGGTTGACAGTGCAAGTTAGAGATGTCCTGTCTGGTGTATACATAGAAGTCTTTGATTTACGTTTGAGTTTTTGGCATTAGATACATTTATTAACACACATCTACATCTACATTAAAATACAAAGACAAACACGTGAAAATATGTAAGTCTTAAAATCAATATTATTCTATTATTTTTTATTATATTTATTATATTATGCTATTCATAGCACTTTTACAAGTCGAATTAGATTAGGTAAGTACTTAAAATACCTAAATTATATTGTAAATACTGAGCATATAAAATCACAAAATGCGCAATGTCAAATATTATATATACCTATAGCAAGCCTATTACAATAATGTGTTTGAAAAAAATAAGTTCTCTTTTCCACTACAGATGCAAGCAATGCAGAATAGACAACTCCGATCTGTAGCTTCTAAAACTAAACACAGTAAACGGACACACACACAGTAATTGGTTATTAAACCGATAAACTCGTTGGCGAGGGTGCGTTGCCGTATGACCTTAACATTGCCTTCAACACATAAACAAAGAAGTTTATTTACCCCTTTCACCAATCACAAAGAGAATGATGTGCTAAGGTGTGTTGCTGACCTCGACTTAAATTTTAAATACCAGCTTCCTGCACCCTACACCGGTTTCAGAAACAAGATCGCCCTTAGCTCCGGTGTTTGATTTGTATAAATAGGTTTTGGATGGTTGATACGGCATCAGTTGGTCGGTACAACAACAATCAGCAAGATGTTCAAGTTTGTCGTTTTGTGCGCTTTCGTGGCTTCGGCAGTGGCTGAACCTAAACCAGGATTGCTACTCTCATCGCCCTGGGTGCAGCCCTACGCAGCGTACTCGACTGTTGTATCTCCAGGATCCACAAGCATCAGCAGCCAATCGAGCAGCGTGATTCACCCAAGTCCGTTCGCCTATTCTACGCCTGTGGCCTTCGCGCACTCCATCAAGAAACGCTCGGCTCAAGTCCTGGTTCCATCTTACTCACCATACAGCTACTTGTCGAACTACCCATCTGTGCCACTCGTAGCTTCTTCGCCTTCGATCGTCCAAAGTCCAGTCGCCTACAGCAGCTTTCAGCTGCCTTTGGCCTCGCATTTCATCAAGAAGAGGTCCGCCCAACTGTTGACTACTTCCTGGACCAACGCTCCGACGGCCTACCTGGCTAACCCTGCCCTCTCTACGCCTCTGATCTCCAGCCCTTTGTACCAGACTCCTTACTACTCTGGACCTCTGTTCAACACACACTTCATCAAGAAGCGTTCTGCTGAGCCTCAAGCTTTCCTGCCCACCTACTACGGCCCATCGAATTACGTCAACACCATTGCAACCACGCCCTACCTGTCTAGCCCATTGGTCCCCAACTTCTACTCGGCTCCCGCTGTCATTCCTCTTGCCACTAATCACGTGATCAAGAAGCGGTCTGCTGAAGCTTCTCCCGAGCCTGCTGCTGCACCTGCCGCTGACCCTCAGCTGGCCTTTGCTGCCTACCCTACCACCACATACTTCGGAGGAGCTTCTTTTATTCCTTCCTACCCCAGCTACTCCACAGTGATCAAGAGCGCACCTGTCGTTGCTACCAACCCCTTTATCTACTCTTCTTTCATTAAGAAGTAAGATTGGAAATATGCCACCGTTGCGTTGTAGTTACCTATTACGGCCTTGAATTAGCTAGTTTGACGTATTGTAAGCTAGAAGTTTATGTGCATTGTGATTGTGGCTACAGCTGTTGATATCCAAAATTACACCTCTGACAAAATAATGTACATACTAAGATGTTCAGATTAAATGAGTTCCATGCATTTTACTTTTATCCAATTTCTAATTTTTTCTATAATTCCAATTTACCTTTTTTAAACAACCTACTTAGAGTGGGTTTTTAATCCGTAGTTAAGGTAACTAATGGGTAAAAATGCTAATAAATTTTGACCATTGGTTTGAATTTGCAAGCATTTTTAACCATCGGTTACCATAACTACGGTTCAAAAGCCCACCCTTAGACAACGTTTTTGGTTGTCTTTAACTGACAACCGATGGGGAAGAAAGGTTCTTGAGTGGCGACCACGAACCGGAAGACGCAGTGTAGGCCAGTCCCCCACTAGGTGGGCCGACGATCAGTAGGCCTAGCTCGAATATTTTAGTAAAAGTAAGTGTATCGTTAACGTAAGCCATTGCCATTTGTATGGCATTTGACCAGCGCCCCTACCGGGCGTAAAACGAATCAAAATTTGGTAGCACGAAGGGTTTTGGTTTCTATCGTACGTATCGGCTTCGTAGCGCCGCGTAACGCTAACGTTAGACATTTTGTATGAAAACGCGAGCACGAATATTGCTTTGACGTAAACTGCCTTTATTACTCAAGCTAACTACTACAATAATAAAAACTAAACTAAACTAAACTAAGCTAAACTAAACTAAACTAGCTACACTAGCTACACTACCTACTACAAATGAACACTTATGGACTGTATAATAGCCGCGATGGCCTATAGACAGTCCAAGTGCTCCAGCCCACTACCGGTAGGTAGCGTACCCAACATGCTGGCCGCATTGCCACGTTTAATTGCAATGCTGATGCGTTGGGCCAAATAAGTGCCAGCATTTTGGTCACGCGTCGCATCGACCAGGCGCTCTGATAGACTTTGGAAAACGCGATGAGCTCCCGGTCCCCACGGACCCAGGGTCTCAACACCAAACGGCTCAAATATGTAACCGCTACCGAGATTACTATATTTGCGCCGTTTTAGCTGCTCAGCAGAATTAGCCACGGCGCCGGCCCTAACGTAAACTTGAAGGCTGGCTATCGTAGTGTCATCGTGAACTTACGAAGGTTTACTCACATGGAATTTGTTCGATATAATATTTCGATAGTTGTAAAATTTGCTTCGTGCTACCACCTAGCGTCGCCCTGCGTAGGTGTACGGTAAATTCGATACGTTAACCGTACGATTTATTGAAATATTCGTGCTGGGCTTACTGGTGATAACCGCAGGGAGTCGGATGCAGGAGGCGTGCAGCCGCTCAAGACGGCGCTCTCTGGGGTAGGCCTATGTTCAGCAGTGGACGTCTTCAGGCTGTTGATGATGATGATGATGACTTTGAGGTACCGGCTAGTCTCAGTCATATAGGTAAGTACCTACTTTAAGAATCTCCATGAGGTATATACAGCATGCATAAGTAAGGCTTTCGTAGTTGAGCCGAGTATAATTTTGCATAATATGTCTTTTTAATTTAACAAACTGAAAAGGCATAAGTGAAAACATAACATAATATGATTTAATTAACCGGGGCTACAGGCAAATCTGCTACTCATGTGTGACGACGCTTATAGGTAGGTACACCTATCAATTTGGTATTCTTCTAATATTTTACTACAATATTTCGTTAATTCACAACAATCAAGTTTCTGCAGTGATTGGTCTGCGCATAAATAACCGGCTTAGTGTTATTTATAGATCCACTTATCTTAATTATAAGTAATTTCTAGATGCTCGGTGACCTTCACGTGTGGTAGGGTAGAGACAATATAGACAGAGCCCGTGAGTGAATTTACCTACATCTTGCGTTTCGGAGGAAAATGGTTTTGACCCTCTAAATCTTAACAAAATCATTTTGTTTTTGGAGTCAATTCGTTTCAATAGATTGCTATATATAATAAATAGTTATTAAATATGTACTTGTTTTTATTAATTTGATATAGATTTGTAATATATATGTATATATTTATATATATATCATAAAACTATATATAAGTAAATGTAATATGTAAGATATTGTATGTATTATATTGTATTATTATTTAAAACCTTATAATATCTAAACTATTAATGTTATCTACCTCTTATTATTATTTTTTTATTTTGGGTAATCTTTTCTTTTTCTTTTTTCAACCAGCACTACCACTCGTTCCACACTACACAAAGGTTAACTGGAAGAAAATGCTACTTAGCATTAAGTTCGCCTATGTACTTGATTATCTTGTGCAATAAAGCATTTTCTATCTATCTATCTATCTATAATATGCCTATAGTCCGTTCACCGTAACTTGTCCCCTGATGTACATATATTATTTAAAAACATGCAAGTAAAACATATTAATCTGTGGTGGTTACATACAAGTTTAGATAATGCTTACATATTACTTTACATTTACGATAATACTTGCATATTTTTAAATAATATAAATGTTGGTATGCGTTGTTTTTTTTCTTCTTTTTTGATTAGTGGCTGTCTGGTGTTTTTCTGCCAGAATAAGTAAGTCTAGTTTTCACCGTTATAACTTTGATGCAAAAAGATTCGTGGTTTTAGGTGGCTATAACTAGCTACGAAGATATTGCGAAAACTCAAAAAAGGAAGGTGTAAGGCACAAGCACAGTTTTTCATGGTTGGTGTAGATAACATAATAATTATAAAAATCATGGAAATCGGAAAACATTACGGGTAGAAAAAAGTAGGCGCTTTTTTTATGCGATTGAATGACGTGACGAGCTAGTCGTTCACCTGGTGTTAAGCAACGCGGCCGCCCATAACAGTTGCAGTGTCACTCGGAACATTAAAACAATAAAGTTTCACGTGACACTGCACTGCGCACGTCATCCTGAGACATCATACAGTCTAGTAAGTAATTAGATTACTAGACTGAGTGATCAGATCATAAAGTCTCATTTGCCCAGTAATTTCACTAGCTATAATGTCCTTCAAACTGGAACACAGTAGTGCTTGCATACTATTGCTTGGCGGCAGAATAACTGGCAAAGCGGTGGTACCTACCTAGGCGAACTTTGCTACCACCTAGTAAAATTTTATGAACAAGACTGGATAATACTCTCTCCAAGTGCTTTTATTTTATGTGGAAGCTACAAACTAAATAGCAGTTACCTATCCAAGAGTTATACGCCTCGTCGTAAGGGTAGTCTGCATCCTGCTTTAGTTGAGGCAGCAGAACAGCTGTGAGGCCGAAGGTCACTCCAGCAGACAGTGAGAGGAGACATGATGCGAAGGTAGCTGCAGCCTAGAACATAGTATAGGTTACTACAGTTTTATTATCTGTGTCACATCAAGTAGTTTACCTGTCTAGCACAGGTTCTATATATGTCGCCACGGCTGCGCCACTGCTCACGGTGGCTTCAACCAATGATACTTCCAACTCACTGGTTTCAATCAGTGTGTTTTGCCAGTGATGACTTATGGAATTGACACGAGTGGTTCCTTGCTGTTGGCCTTATTAGTCAAAGTCGCGCAACAAGCTACGGAAAGAGCTATGCTCGGTGTTTCCCTGCGAGATAAGAACGCAATGAAGAGATCCGCAGGAGAACTAAAGTGACCAATACAGCTCTTAGAATTAACAAGTTGAGATGGCAATAGGCAGGACACATCGCTCGTAGAACTGACCGATGGGGAAGAAAGGTTCCCGAATGGTGAATACGAACCAGAAAACGCAGCGTAGGCCGGCCCCCCTATTAGGTGTACTGACGATCTGGTGAAAACCGCGGAGAGCCGATCGATGCAGAAGGCGAGAAGGCGTTCAAAGTGGCGCTCTCTGGGGGAGGCCTATGTTCAGCAGTGGACGTCTTCAGGCTGATAATGATGATGGTGATGATAATAACATTGTAACCTAGGAAGAGAAAAGTATATCTTATTATTTAGATGTAGATACTGCACACGTAGGTAGGTACCTGTTTGTATAGATGCAGGTTCCCACCTATCCGAGACTGTAAAACGTTCACAACACTAATCTTCATTTTTTTAAATGCTAAATATTAAGATTTACTTATACTTATGTATATGATGACAAACACAATATTTCTACCACTTTCGAATTATAAATAGAATTTTTTGTTACTACCAAAACCGTACATAACAACATTAATAAATATTTTTTCGTATGTATTTCAACTTTTGTAGAACTTTTCATTAATATGAGCTAATTTTTGTATAAATCAGACTGTTCAGTATGCAGCCACTCTCCGCAGACTGGTTGTGCCAAATATCTACAACCTTAGATTAATAAAATAATTATGATAGCCAGGTAAAAGCAAAGTCGACGCGCGAAATAACGTTGGTTGGAACAAAGAGTTCTATTGGGTTGGAATTAGTTCCTTAAACTTGTAGTATTATTTATTCCGTGGTTAGTCACGGAATAAATCAGAAATCTATAGTCTGTATTATATGTGAGCACAATAAATGAATATGAATAAATAATATTACAAGTTTAAGGCCTTTATTTATGTTGTGAGTTGTGAGTGCAAGTAAAACGCACACACATCAGGTTTATCTATACAACAGAACAATAATTATGTTTGCTGATTATATGGCATTTTATTTTACTAAAAAGTACATACATATTTTTGATAATAACATTTTCTATTTCTGTCTTTTTTTAGCATACCTACTACACGACTTTTGTAATTAAATAATAGGTACAGACAGTGTAAAAAGTATATTAATTGCATACGCATACCTACTTTTATTTGTATTCAACTGTCGGTAAACAAAATTTAGGCTAGACAATTATTTTAAACAATTGTTAACATTTACTAAAATCGCTTAAAGTTGTTGAATAAATAATTTAAATTTGAATGACAACTCACAGTCTAAATAGTTTTATTCTAAGGAGCCAATCTTCAAAACCGGTCCAAAAACCGAGGAGTGGCCCTAAAAGTGAAAAGTAATCCTACAACAATATTTCAAATTAAATTTAAAGATGCCATTACTTTATTTAAAAATTAATACATTCCTCATCATCATCATCATCATCACCAGCCTGAAGATGTCCACTGCTGACCATAGCCTCCCCCAGAGAGCGCCACTTTGGGCGGCTGCTCGTCTCCTGCAGCCATCGGCTCCCCGCGGCTTACACCAGCTAGGCGATGTAACTTAATTGCAATGCATAGAAACTCAAAATGTATGGACTCAACAGTTTCAATACGCAGTTAATGTGCATAGTTACTGTGGAAATTTTGGAATTCGGAATGTTTCTTCTGTTGCATTGCAATCAAAGTTACGTGATCACCTCGCAGATCGTCGGTTCACCTAGGCTGCGTCTTCCGTTTCGTGGTCGCCACTCGAGAACCTTTCTTCCCCATCGGTTGTCAGTTCTATGAGCAGTTCCCGTTCTAGTTCACGTTCGAGTTCCAGTTCAAGTTCCAGTTCCCGTTCCAGTTCGCGTTCTAGTTCGCGTTCCAGTTTACGTTCCAGTTCCAGTTCTAGTTCCAGTTACAGTTCCAATTCCCATTCTAGTTCCAGTTTTCGTTTCGTTTTGTTCCGGTCGATATCGATTTTGTTCGCGCCATCAACACGGTTTTTTTCTGACGCCGCGTGAAAATAAAAAGTCTGCATGACATTTAACAGTACGACTCTGTTTTTTTTCTCGCAACTGTGATGAAAAACGTCGTATGACATGCGTGTGCATTGATCATTACACACTTATATCATAATTACTTTACTTTACTTTACTTTACTATTACTATAAAATTGGATACCCATGAGTGACTGACTGACTGATGATTGACATAATTGATCTCAGCTCTCAGAAGTGGTCAGTCAAAACTGAGTATGAGGCTGTATAGTGATGGGTCATGTCACCCCAGGAAAAATCTGACATTACCAGAAAATCGTCTCTGAGATGGAACAGGTCAACGGATCTCGAAAACGACAAGAGATATGGGGGTCCAGTTTTAACTAATGTTGGAGTAGACCCTGGGATGTTTCCAGAGAAATGAAAAAAATGGGGGCCCCCGAACAAAAAACGGTGGCCCCCATACAAAATTGAAACGCTCATAATTCGGCAACGGTAAGAGGTATGTGGGTGGTGCTCGACCAAATGTCATAGAGGATGACGGGGGCTGTCAGATGGTTGTCATGAAAATCCAAGATGGCGGATTCAAAATGGCGGCCATTTTGAAAGTTGGTCCGATCGGGGTGATTTTTTGCATTGGGGGGTTTTCGGGGCCGCAGATTCGATATTACAAAAAAAAATTTTGGATTCCGCCATTTTTAAAGATGGCTGCCATACAAATTTTTTTTTTCATTTTTGACGCATTGTTTCTCGACACCTATGGAAAATTTTGAATGTCTTTGTTGTGTTTTGTGTCCAGATGATCGAGGTGTCTTCAAAAAAATTCGCGACCTGGTCTTCCGAACTTCGGTCACTCGGACGGTCAACGGCCTGGCCAAACCATAAAAGATAGATCATGTGCGTTTTAAGGAATGTCATAGCAAACCCTGGGACGATTTTGGAGATGTCAAAAAAAATTCAAAATGGCGGAAAAAAAAATCCGCCATACAAATTTTAACCATAAATGACGGCGAAACTATGACACTTTAGTATAAAGAGCTCGAACTAATATTAGTTGGAGGTCAGAGGGGAAGATTGCGAAAAATTTTTTTTTTCAAAATGGCGGAAATTTTGGCCGCGGCGGAAAAAAAAGTTTCACCGATCCGGATGAAAATCGATATCTGGGGGTCCCCAAGGATGATGATCAACATTCTGTAATCAAATTTTGACATGTGTCAACTTTCAATGGGGCTGCCATACAAAGGTGCTTTTATTGAAATATCAACTTTGCTTTTTTGCGCCTCCGTTGCGAGTGATTTAGAAAAGTCGTTCCTGGGGATCAAGTATAGATGTTATAAGGGTAAGAATGCAATATCAGTGAAATCAATTTTTTTCAAGATGGCGGCTGTAGACGTACCGACTCATAGTAAAAGTTGTCCGATCCGAATGAAAATCGATATCTGAAAATCCCACGGTACACTTGGTAGGAATGTGTAAAAACTTTTTTGATTCCGCCATTTTGAAATATTGCGAACATGCAATTTCACTTTTTTAGGATTTTTAATTCGCAAATAACACCGAAACTGTGAGACTTTTGTAGGGAGGGTTTGTTCTAATATTGTACAGTTTTGAGAGGGGCATACAGTGAAAAAGAATGTTTTTCAAAATGGCGGTCCATTGGTCCGCGTCCGAAAATAAAGAAGCTCCGATCGGGATGTAAATCGATATCTGGGGGCCCCAAAGGATGCTGATCAACATGGTTTGGTCAAATTTTGACATCTGTCATTTTTTAATATGGCCGCCGTATATACTATTATCAAAATTGCTGTTTTCCGTTTTATTGCCTATGGTACTACAGTTTCGGAAGGAGATAGTTGTAATTTTTTTTTTTTGTTTTTTTTTTTTGTTTTTTTTTTTTTTGTTGTTGTTTTTTTTTTTTCTATTTTTACTAAATATTCTAATAACAGTTATGTCAATCATGATGTGTACACATGTTTTGGGATATAATCTAGCTCAAAATGTATGTATTTTTTTTTTCTTTCTGCTTGTTCTTTCATTTGGTTATATTCTGTTTTGTGTGCCAAATAAAATAAATAAATAAATAAATAAATTTTGACAGATGTCAGTGTGACAGATGTCAAACGTCAAATTTTTGACAGATGTCAAATTTTTTGATAGATGTCAAATGTCAATTTTTTTCCAACCTACCAAATGCAACGACGAGCGAAGCAAGCACCAAGTATACTGTAGTTTGGTATAAGTGGACGGTCACGACCAACACTTGCACCTGCACACTTGCACCGTGTGCGGGCCGCGTGCGGCCCGCGCACGGTGCAAGTGTGCCGCTTGCGACCTGCGCACTGTTCTAATACCGCTGTCAAGTGTAGACAGATGTCAGTTTGATTGATTTTAAATGTCAAACTTTTGACAGATGTCAATTGTCAAATTTTTTTGACAGATGTCAAATTTATTGACAAATATCAAATGTCAATTTTTTGGACAGATGTCAAATGTCAATTTTTTTTCCAACCTACCAAATGCGGCGATGAGTGAGTTAGTTTATTGTCTCTCATTGGTATAATTGGACAGTCACAACTAACACTTGCACCTGCACACTTGCACCGTGTGCGGGCCGCGTGCGGCCCGCGCACGGTGAAAGTGTGCCGCTTGCAACCTGCGCACTGTTCTAATACCGCTGTCAAGTGTAAACAGATGTCAGTTTGATTGATGTCAAATGTCAAACTTTTGACAGATGTCAAATGTCAAATTTGATGACAGATGTCAAATTTATTGCCAATGTCAAATGTCAATTTTTTGGACAGATGTCAAACGTCAATTTTTTTTTCCAACCTACCAAATGCGGCGATGAGTGAGTTAGTTTATTGTCTCTCATTGGTATAATTGGACAGTCACAACTAACACTTGCACCTGCACACTTGCAACCTGCGCACTGTTCTAATACCGCTGTCAAGTGTAGACAGATGTCAGTTTGATTGATGTCAAATGTCAAACTTTTGACAGATGTCAATTGTCAAATTTTTTGACAGATGTCAAATTTATTGACAAATATCAAATGTCAATTTTTTTGACAGATGTCAAATGTCAATTTTTAGGACAGTTGTCAAATGTCAATTTTTGACAGGTGTCAAACGTCAAATTTTTTCCGACATACCCAATGCGACGACGAGCGAAGCGAGTTAGTTTACTGTAGTTTGGTATAAGTGGACGGTCACGATCAGCACTTGCACCGCGCACGGTGCATGTGTGCCGGTTGCATCCTACTCATGGTGCAAATGACGCTGTCAAGTCAAACAAAATGGCCGCCATGCAAAGTCACGCGCATTATCATTTTCTTTGATAAATACGGCAGTTTTGTACAAGTACTTGCAAAATTTAAAGTTTAGCTCCAAGTATAGCGTTTTGAACAAATGGAACGCCACGAAAACACACACGCGGGCCGCTCGCGGCCCGCGCACGGGGCAAAATACTAGTTACTTTACTATTACTATAAAATTGGATACCCATGAGTGACTGACTGACTGATGATTGACATAATTGATCTCAGCTCTCAGAAGTGGTCAGTCAAAACTGAGTATGAGGCTGTATAGTGATGGGTCATGTCACCCCAGGAAAAATCTGACATTACCAGAAAATCGTCTCTGAGATGGAACAGGTCAACGGATCTCGAAAACGACAAGAGATATGGGGGTCCAGTTTTAACTAATGTTGGAGTAGACCCTGGGATGTTTCCAGAGAAATGAAAAAAATGGGGGCCCCCGAACAAAAAACGGTGGCCCCCATACAAAATTGAAACGCTCATAATTCGGCAACGGTAAGAGGTATGTGGGTGGTGCTCGACCAAATGTCATAGAGGATGACGGGGGCTGTCAGATGGTTGTCATGAAAATCCAAGATGGCGGATTCAAAATGGCGGCCATTTTGAAAGTTGGTCCGATCGGGGTGATTTTTTGCATTGGTGGGTTTTCGGGGCCGCAGATTCGATATTACAAAAAAAAATTTTGGATTCCGCCATTTTTAAAGATGGCTGCCATACAAATTTTTTTTTTCATTTTTGACGCATTGTTTCTCGACACCTATGGAAAATTTTGAATGTCTTTGTTGTGTTTTGTGTCCAGATGATCGAGGTGTCTTCAAAAAAATTCGCGACCTGGTCTTCCGAACTTCGGTCACTCGGACGGTCAACGGCCTGGCCAAACCATAAAAGATAGATCATGTGCGTTTTAAGGAATGTCATAGCAAACCCTGGGACGATTTTGGAGATGTCAAAAAAAATTCAAAATGGCGGAAAAAAAAATCCGCCATACAAATTTTAACCATAAATGACGGCGAAACTATGACACTTTAGTATAAAGAGCTCGAACTAATATTAGTTGGAGGTCAGAGGGGAAGATTGCGAAAAATTTTTTTTTTCAAAATGGCGGAAATTTTGGCCGCGGCGGAAAAAAAAGTTTCACCGATCCGGATGAAAATCGATATCTGGGGGTCCCCAAGGATGATGATCAACATTCTGTAATCAAATTTTGACATGTGTCAACTTTCAATGGGGCTGCCATACAAAGGTGCTTTTATTGAAATATCAACTTTGCTTTTTTGCGCCTCCGTTGCGAGTGATTTAGAAAAGTCGTTCCTGGGGATCAAGTATAGATGTTATAAGGGTAAGAATGCAATATCAGTGAAATCAATTTTTTTCAAGATGGCGGCTGTAGACGTACCGACTCATAGTAAAAGTTGTCCGATCCGAATGAAAATCGATATCTGAAAATCCCACGGTACACTTGGTAGGAATGTGTAAAAACTTTTTTGATTCCGCCATTTTGAAATATTGCGAACATGCAATTTCACTTTTTTAGGATTTTTAATTCGCAAATAACACCGAAACTGTGAGACTTTTGTAGGGAGGGTTTGTTCTAATATTGTACAGTTTTGAGAGGGGCATACAGTGAAAAAGAATGTTTTTCAAAATGGCGGTCCATTGGTCCGCGTCCGAAAATAAAGAAGCTCCGATCGGGATGTAAATCGATATCTGGGGGCCCCAAAGGATGCTGATCAACATGGTTTGGTCAAATTTTGACATCTGTCATTTTTTAATATGGCCGCCGTATATACTATTATCAAAATTGCTGTTTTCCGTTTTATTGCCTATGGTACTACAGTTTCGGAAGGAGATAGTTGTAATTTTTTTTTTTTGTTTTTTTTTTTTTGTTTTTTTTTTTTTTGTTGTTGTTTTTTTTTTTTCTATTTTTACTAAATATTCTAATAACAGTTATGTCAATCATGATGTGTACACATGTTTTGGGATATAATCTAGCTCAAAATGTATGTATTTTTTTTTTCTTTCTGCTTGTTCTTTCATTTGGTTATATTCTGTTTTGTGTGCCAAATAAAATAAATAAATAAATAAATAAATTTTGACAGATGTCAGTGTGACAGATGTCAAACGTCAAAATTTTGACAGATGTCAAATTTTTTGATAGATGTCAAATGTCAATTTTTTTCCAACCTACCAAATGCAACGACGAGCGAAGCAAGCACCAAGTATACTGTAGTTTGGTATAAGTGGACGGTCACGACCAACACTTGCACCTGCACACTTGCACCGTGTGCGGGCCGCGTGCGGCCCGCGCACGGTGCAAGTGTGCCGCTTGCGACCTGCGCACTGTTCTAATACCGCTGTCAAGTGTAGACAGATGTCAGTTTGATTGATTTTAAATGTCAAACTTTTGACAGATGTCAATTGTCAAATTTTTTTGACAGATGTCAAATTTATTGACAAATATCAAATGTCAATTTTTTGGACAGATGTCAAATGTCAATTTTTTTTCCAACCTACCAAATGCGGCGATGAGTGAGTTAGTTTATTGTCTCTCATTGGTATAATTGGACAGTCACAACTAACACTTGCACCTGCACACTTGCACCGTGTGCGGGCCGCGTGCGGCCCGCGCACGGTGAAAGTGTGCCGCTTGCAACCTGCGCACTGTTCTAATACCGCTGTCAAGTGTAAACAGATGTCAGTTTGATTGATGTCAAATGTCAAACTTTTGACAGATGTCAAATGTCAAATTTGATGACAGATGTCAAATTTATTGCCAATGTCAAATGTCAATTTTTTGGACAGATGTCAAACGTCAATTTTTTTTTCCAACCTACCAAATGCGGCGATGAGTGAGTTAGTTTATTGTCTCTCATTGGTATAATTGGACAGTCACAACTAACACTTGCACCTGCACACTTGCAACCTGCGCACTGTTCTAATACCGCTGTCAAGTGTAGACAGATGTCAGTTTGATTGATGTCAAATGTCAAACTTTTGACAGATGTCAATTGTCAAATTTTTTGACAGATGTCAAATTTATTGACAAATATCAAATGTCAATTTTTTTGACAGATGTCAAATGTCAATTTTTAGGACAGTTGTCAAATGTCAATTTTTGACAGGTGTCAAACGTCAAATTTTTTCCGACATACCCAATGCGACGACGAGCGAAGCGAGTTAGTTTACTGTAGTTTGGTATAAGTGGACGGTCACGATCAGCACTTGCACCGCGCACGGTGCATGTGTGCCGGTTGCATCCTACTCATGGTGCAAATGACGCTGTCAAGTCAAACAAAATGGCCGCCATGCAAAGTCACGCGCATTATCATTTTCTTTGATAAATACGGCAGTTTTGTACAAGTACTTGCAAAATTTAAAGTTTAGCTCCAAGTATAGCGTTTTGAACAAATGGAACGCCACGAAAACACACACGCGGGCCGCTCGCGGCCCGCGCACGGGGCAAAATACTAGTCTATAATATATAAAGCTAAAAAACGGTCATAGATGACTGATTGATTGACTGATTGACATGAATGTTCTGGCCGATCGAGCCATCGGACGACTTGGCAATGTACTAGAGATGTGTGCGGATAGGTTCCGTGACCCCAAGTAAAATCGAACATCATCAGAAAATCGTCTCCAAGGTGGAACACCAGATCAGATCTCGGAAACGGTAAGGCCGATCGAAAAAGTTTATGATCAAAAGTTGTAGTAAACCTTGGGACGATTCCATGTAAACAATAAAAAAGGTACCTTTCATACAAAAAAAACATATTTTTCATACAAAAACCGAAAACCGGAAACAAGTACCAACTTCTTAATACCTACGAACTCCAAATTATGACTCACAGCAAAAAAAAAATACAATTACGAAAGCTTGATGCAGTTTATGATTATTTTATCGACTATTTCTCGTTTATTACTTTGAAGTTTTAAATAATTCATTTAAACCTTTATGCAAAGCTGATTTGACGTCGTACGTAATGCAAATGACAATCGCGTTCAGTGTTGCCGTTTTAAACAATTCATACCGTATTCATACCGTATTATATTATTGTAGGTTTTCGTAAGTTTTAGTATTATACTGTTCGAAAAAGTACCTCAATATTAAAATTTAAACAAATATTTTAAAACAATATACGATTATCCTAGGTTTCGACTATTATTACATATTTTGTGGTTAAGTAGAAAGGAGACGGTTATAAGTAGGTGTTAATTAAAGTGTTAAGTAATAGTGGTTTTAGATTTTTTTTAAACCTCCAATTTAGATTTGCAACATTAGAGCACTATATGTTACTGCGTCAATAGAAATGTAAAACAAATTAGAAAACCACAGACGATACTTGACATTGACAAACATAAATCACAATCACTGCATTGTACAGCCAGGAATGCATAACCAAATAATGCACTTACGCAGTATTACAAAGCTATGTACACGGATTCCTGCTGTACATTGTGGGTCGTGCATTACTGCCTGTAGCAGTGATATTGTACAGTCCGATATTTGGAAGCCATGCACACCAATTATGGGCCGTACATTCGTGCTGGTCATACAATACAGGCTCTGCAATACTTTGGTTGTGCATTCCTGGCTCCCAGACCGCTACATATACTCCAGAGATGCAAGCATTAAATATTTTTCGTTTTGTTTGAAGCCAAATATAAATATTTTAGAGGTGCGAGAATTGCGATTTAAACACATAGACTTAATCACGCTAAAAACATTATTTATTTACTTCGACGTTTCAACCAAGTTGCATTGGCCATGGTCACGAGTACTGTATTGTAAAAAAAAAAACATTATAGCTTTAATGTTTCATTTTACATTCACTGTACGCTGATTAATGGCACTCAACCTAGCAATACTTTTGTAGGTCGAGCAAGCAAGATGGAGACCTGTCATGTCGATCTTTTCTGTATTTACTATTATTTTATCTTGATAATTAGGTAACTTTAGGTAGACTGTGTGTAAACGCTGTGTTTGATCAAATGCATACGAGTTTATGACTCCAAGTTTAGCTCCGGAAGTTTAAGCGATTATTGTTTCTTATGAATTGTGATGTTAATTTGATAAAACAGTTGGCCGTGTGGTCCCGGTCATGTGTAATAGGACCAGGAAGCAAGTACCGTCCTTTCCCGTAGGTGCCGTAAGAGAAATCAACAGCAGCAATCAACAAAAGCAACAAGTAAGTCTTCATACTGCACAAGATAAACAAAGTAAAAAAGCATGATGAGCAAGAGCAAACATGTAATTTAGTAGTAGTAGGTACCTATATAGGTACATACATAGTAGGTAAATAAAATACCGATACCAATTAGGATTGGCAAGTTGAAATGGCAAGGGGCAGGCCACATCGCTCGTAGAACTGACAACCAATGGGGTAGAAAGGTTCTTGAGTGGCGACCACAAACCGAAAGACGCAGCGTAGGCCGGCCCCCACTAGGTGGACGGACGATGGATGCAGAAGACGAGCAGCCACTCAAAGTGGCGCTCTCTGGGGGAGGCCTTTATTCAGCAGTGGAGGTGTTCAGGCTGTTTATGATTTAGTAGAATAGACTTAAGTTTGGTACTTCAAGAGTATGTAAATAACAATGCACATAACACAGAACAAATAATGGTAATTTGTAATGATCATTTCAAACATTTTTTTATCGCCTAAGCCCATTAGAGAAACAGTATGAATGAAAGCTTACAAAACACAAACCTCCCATTTTAAGTGGAAAATGCTAAACATATTATTATTTAATTTTTTACAGTTTTATTTTTCGAAGAGTTATACTTACCTGAAAATTAATTTAAAGCAGAAATACACCTGCGATTAAAGTTCAAGGTTCAGTAATCACAATAAGTACTTAGTTGATACCTTTATAACACACAAGTATAGCCATGGCAAAAAGGAAATTATAAAGTAGCAGAAGCAGACAATGATTTAGTATGGATTTCAGCAACAGCTAACAGAAACAAGTAGAACCAGAACCATACCAGATATTTGACTTTGCATGGCCGTTAAAATGGACAATGTTTACAAGTAAGTATCGCAAACTTTTTTCCTCCCAATAATGCCATACCTAATGTCTACATTCACAATGTAGGTATGCTTTAGAAAATAAGGAGGAATGGAACAAACTGTTACCATGATTAGTTTTCCTGAGGTGTGAAGGGTGGATTTGACCAAATTTGAATTTATGCACGAGTAACTATACCAGAATAAATCATTTCACGATCTTGAACTTGACTTTGTCGTATATTAGTTACAAAACAGTATAGAATCATAACCATACCTAATATGGCGCGCTGCTGCCGTTATAATGTTCTCGGAATAATCTGTTAATCCACCAAAAACGGCAGTACCTATTGCAATTATTCTCGAACAGGCTTGCTATTTTTAGATTTGTAGATGGTAAAATGGGAAATTGATTTACTCTCGGCTAACTGGAGATTTATCCTTTTACTCTCATTTGGTTGAATCCACCCTTAGTGAAGCAAGTTAACTAATTTATTAATCTTGTATTTGTATTTGGTAGGTACCTATCTAGACTAGATGTTAAAAAATAATGAGTTAGCTAAAGGAATTGTGTGAATTGAATGGCTATAGTGAAACCAATAAAAGTAGGTAGGTACATTACGTAATGTACCTACCTACCTATCTGATGTAAAAGTAGCATAATACTATAATGTGAGTTGAGATGAAAACAACTTGAAACAGTAAAGTAATAATTAAAAAAAAGTTAAATAAAGGGTAGGTATAAACTTAAGTATTATCTATACATGCAATAAAATAAAACTGTAACTGGGCTAAATCTGTACATTGAATATTTTTTGAAAACTTTGATTGCATTACACTTCTTAATCGATATACTTAGAAATAAAAACATTTTCTTTTGAATTTTGTGTCTGTCTGTCTGTATGCCTGTCTGTCTGTCCCTTTGAACACGCATCATGCTGAAACTACTACACGGATTTCGCTGAAACTTGGTGTGGTATAATAGCAGGTTTTTCAGAATAACATTTAGTGTACTATGTTTTCAAAAACAGCCAAGTGCGGGTTGCATGCCGCAAGCGGCTCGTGACTGTGTAGCGAAGGTGATCTGTGATGGGAGGTGGGCTTTTTTATTTTTCGAGGTTGCTCTGTTTGCTGGGCCGCAAGCGGCCTCCTTCTGCGAGGCGGAGACGCAGAAGGAGGCTGTGGAGTGGGCTAGGGAGGATGATTATAACTCTGACCCCCTCCGGCGCAGACGGGCCGGGGGACGGAGGAGGCGTTTCGCGCGCCTTCTCCTTCCTCCGTAGTGGGGTTGCCGGCGGAGATTCAGGGGAATCTTCGCCGTGCCTACACGGTGCCACACGTCTGGTGGGTAACCGAGGTGTAAGGTTACCTACTCATTGGCGCAGAAGCCCGAAAGGGCCTACCGCCGGGGCGAGATAGTGAATGCTAGCGCGACCCTATCTCGCCCCATCCCGGTGACGGATGGATCACGGGGAGGTTTAGTGGGTTCAAATCCCACATACCTCCTGCCATCACCCCCGTGGTGGCAGGGGAGTGGGAAGGCATTTCCCCATTAAAAAAATACAATTCTTAACTATGTCGCAGAATACACAGCTTATTGGCCTTCAAGAGTAGGTAAATAACAATTAGTGTGAGAATGTTTTGCAACATTTTTAAACGCCCTCAGTCAATTGTGCGGGCAAACCTTCAATTTAAGTGGAAAAATATAAAAATGTATTATTTTATGTTTTACAGTTCCTTCAAAGAAATACCTGCCTGACAAAGCGTTGAAAACAGAAACTCATCAAAGAAAAGAAGAAATGTCATGTCTACACTCACAATGTATGCTGCAGAAAATAAAGAATGGAAGAATGGGACAAATCATTACCAAGATTCGTTTGTCTAAGATTTTAAGTGAAGCAACCTACCCAGACTAGACTAGATGATTAAAAAAATGGGTTAGTTAAAAGATATTGTGTATTATGTATAAATTATAACGTTACAGTAAAATCATACCTATGCTTAGTTTGGGGCTAGATGGCGATGTGTGAAATGTCCATCCTTTTTTTTTATGTACCTACCTTTCCTACCTCTTTAATGTAAAAGTACCATTATACTATAACCTAATGCGGTTGAAATGAAAACAACTTAAAATCATAAAATAATAATTGGATGATATAAGTTAATATATGTAGGCACAAACCCGGTAGCTCCGTCGGTAGTAACTCCGCCTTCTACACTTTAATGTTCTGTGTTCGATTTTCACCCAAAACACAAACATTGAGTGTGATGATCTGATAATAGATCTTTAATCTGTCTGGGTTATTGTACTTATTCTAAGTATGTATTGTATCAGTTGTTTGGTACCCCGTTGTACAAGCTTTGCTTAATTTCAGGCTAATCAGCACTGTGTGAATATGTGTGGACATTCCACACAGCGCCATCTATCCTCGGAACTAAACTAGGCTGACTCTTATAAGATCTAGGTGGTGGTACATATTAGTAGAAGACCGACGACTTGGTCAGAACCGCAGGGGGCCAATGGATGCAGGAGGCAAGCAGCCGCTCAAAGTAGCGCTCTATGGGAGAGACCTATGTTCAGCAGTAGACGTCTTCAGGCTGTTGATGATGATGATGTCTGTTTGTCTGTCTTTCTATCTGTCCCTTTGAACACGCATCACGCTGAAACTACTGCATGGATTTTGCTGAAATTTGGTATGGTATAATAGCAGATTTCTCAGAACAACATTTAGTGTACAATGTTTTAAAAAACAGCCAAGTACGGGTTGCACTCCGCAAGCGGCTCGCGACTGTGCACCGACGGTGACCTGTGGTAGAAGTTAGCGATTTTATTTTTTGAGGTTGCTCTGTTGTTTGCTGGGCCACAAGCGGCCTACGACTATATGATGAAGGTGGCCTGTGGTAGACGTTGACGTTTTTTTTCGAGGTTGTCCTGCTCGCTGCGCTGCAAGTGGCCTGCGACTATGTGGCAATAGTGAACTGTGGTCAACTTTGGCGTTTTTTTTTCGAGGTAGCTCTGATCGCAGGGTTGCGGCACGGGGACAATGAGTTTTGTTGAATACAATTCTTAACTATGTCGCCGAATACACAGCTTATTGGCCTTCAAGAGTAGGTAACAATTAGATTGGAAAATTTATTACCAAGTAGTTTCTCTAAGTTTTTATGTGAAGCAAGGTGGGTTCATCGATATAAGTAGGTACTTATTTATTTATTTGTTTACTATGTACTTACTTACATAACTAATGTAAAAGTAGCATAATACTATAATGTGAGTTGAAATGAAAACCACTTCAAACATAAGAATTTATTAAAGTAAGTTAAATAAAGTGCAGGTACAAACTTAAGTATTATACATATATTGAACATAATATATGTTGTCATAAAATTAAAAAATTGAAGTGGTTACTAATGTAAGCAGTACTTGCGGTATTACTACTAAAATACTAGCCCGGTAGCTCAGTTGGTAGTGACTCCGCATTATGTAATGTTCTGTGTTCGACTCCCACCCAATAGGCAAACATTGTAATAGATGTTTGTTCTATCTGGGTGTTATATTGCATTCTAAGTATGTACACAACAAAAAGTGTAAGTATTGTATCAGCTATTTGGTGTCCCATAGTACAAGCTTTGCTTAGTTAAAAGCTAAATGGCACTGTGTGAATATGTGTGGATATTCCACACAGTCTCATCTACACTCAAGGCTGACACTACATACATACGAGGTAACTAGATGATAATAAAATATTTATGATTTTCATAGCAGTATCGCCTGCTCAGCGGAATCTACCGATAAATTCGTAAAGGAAAAATCTGAATCACAAACGGGACTTGAACCCGCATCCGTCCGTCCGTTTTATTTTTCCATTACAAATGAATCTGTAGATGATAATAGATAAGATCTCTTGAACTTGCCTACTGTGCGAAGCAGGCCTTAAAATACTGCTTTTTGACAAAGCACTTTAGGTGCTATGTTTGGAAGTAAATCATTAATAACTAAGTTTGACTTGTTATGGAACATTATAATCGTAAGATCTATACTGCTGCATTAGCAGGTACCTACATAGTTTTACAATTTTCCCTACCTGCCTTTAAAAGGAGCTGTATAATTTGGTTTGGAGTCTGATCTGTTAGTTAATTTATTTGTAAGTTTTTAGAATAATGTCTAATCGTAATCATTCATAACCCACACAAATTGTAGCTGAGCAGTAAGAGTACGTAGGTGCCTGGTAGGTTTCCCGTCTATGATTAATCAAGGGCTTGAAAAAAAACACTCATATTTTTTATTATTTTTAACAAGTATTTTATTATATTTGTAACTACAAAAAAAAACAGCTTTCACACCATTTCGATGCTTCTAAGACAGACAGTCAGTGAGTCAGTCTCTGCGTCGGCAGCTGTGGTGGTGCACTTGGCAGCGCAGGGTCCCTGGCGCGACCGACGGCATATCCCGTGTCGCGACATGTGGCGACGGGGGTAAATTCGTTTTCCGCCCTAACCCCTGTCCAAGGGAAGAGGAAAGTGAGTGAGAAAAGATAGGGGAAATGGGTGAATGGATGGGACGGCTATGGAAGGGAGGCAGGCGGAGCCTGCCTCCGTTCCATCGTCCCATCCATTCACCTATTTCCCCTATCTATTTTCCTCTCCCTTCCTTCAACAAAATGAGTATAGTGGCTTTATGCTACTATTATTACATGTAAGTGCGTTTACTGCAAAGGAGTGAAACGCATTGGCTTCCTTTGTAATCCTTGATTACTATAACCTATCTTCAAGTCTTAGAGTCATAGAGTATTATTCCTTCTATGATAGCTCTATGTGCTCCAATCTCGCTAATATCGTCACTCTTTCCATCAGGTGTGAAACAGGTAGATAGATAGATTCATGAGCAAAGGTATTGTACAAAAGTATTCTGTGGTATTGTATGAGAACAATACAAGTGTCTGAAGTGGGGTGTTTTTTTTACTACGTTTGACTTATGTGACGTCATTCTAATCTTTTTTTTTCTAATGTAACCTAACTTCAAAACGAAGATATCTTTGACTAAGATCTGATTATTTTCGGAAACGTTGATATAAAATAGTCACTTTTTTGGACAAACAAATCAAAATGGCCGGCATGCATGCAAAATTTATACGTGCACAAGTTAGAGACTTAGAGACAGCCATGGCGTGTTCAGACTCATGGCAAAGAGAGCAACGATGACATTTTTATGGTGGTAAAATAATTCCAAGATGGCAGATTCAAATTGGCGCCAAATCAAAATTGGCTCAGATCCGGCTGAATTTTTAAATTTGGGGTTTTTTGGGGATGCTGATTATAATTTTTGACATTTAAATTAACTGACAGCATTTTTCAAGATGGCCGTCACGCAAAATTCAAACGTGCACACTTCCGAAACTAACAAAGGTAGGCATGGCGTGTTTGGAATCATAGAAAAAAGAACATCGATGACTTTTTCACGGTGTTTAAATAATTCCAAGATGATGGATTCAAAATGGCGCCCGATTTGAAATTAGCTCTGATCCGTCTGGTATTTTATATTTGGGGGTTTCAAAAGACGGCAATTACAAATTTTGACATTTTACTCCACTGACAGCATTTTTCAAGATGGCCGCCATGCCAAATTTTAACTTGCACACTTTCAAAACTAACCGATGTAGGCATGGCGTGTTTAGACTCATGACAAAGAGAACAGCGATGACTTTCTCACTGTTTTATAACAATTGCAAGACAGCGGATTCAAAATGGCGCCCGATTTGAAATAACCTCTGATCCTGCTGAAATTTTATATTTAGGGGTTTTAAGGGACAACGTTTACAAATTTTGACATTTTACTTGACTGACAGCATTTCTCAAGATGACCGCCATACAAAGTCAAACGAATAATCATTTTCTTTGAGAAATACCACTGTTTTGTACTAATTCTTGCAAAATTTAAAGTTTAGCGTAAAGTATAACTCTTTTATAAATAAAACAGCCCCAAAAACGTACTCGCGGGCCGCTCGCGGCCCGCGCACGGGGCAAAATACTAATACTTGTAATTTTGACAGATGTCAGTGTGACAGATGTCAAACGTCAAATTTTTGACAGATGTCAAATTTCAATTTTGGACAGATGTCAAATGTCAATTTTTGACAGATGCCAAACGTCAAATTTTTTCCAACCTACCCAATGCGACGACGAGCGAAGCGAGTTAGTTTACTGTAGTTTGGTATAAGTGGACGGTCACGATCAACACTTGCACCTGCACAATTGCACCGTGTGCGGGCCGCGTGCGGCCCGCGCACGGTGCAAGTGTGCCGGTTGCGACTTGCTAATGGTGCCAATGACGCTGTCAAGTCAAACAAGATGGCCGCCATGCAAAGTCACGCGCATTATTATTTTCTTTGATAAATACCGCAGTTTTGTACAAGTACTTGCAAAATTACAAGTTTAAACACAAGTATAGCGTTTTGAACAAATGGAACGCCACGAAAACACACACGCGGGCCGCTCGCGGCCCGCGCACGGGGCAAAATACTAGTTTTACTTCTATAAAGTTAAAAACCCATTGACTG
This sequence comes from Ennomos quercinarius, assembly GCA_910589525.2. Classification (NCBI taxonomy): domain Eukaryota; kingdom Metazoa; phylum Arthropoda; class Insecta; order Lepidoptera; family Geometridae; genus Ennomos; species Ennomos quercinarius. The sequence continues at coordinate 6,243,715 of OU342513.1, read as the reverse complement.
ACTGACTGATGACTGATTGACATAATTGATCTCAGCTCTCAGAAGTGGTCAGTCAAAACTGAGTATGAGGCTGTATAGTGATGGGTCATGTCACCCCGGGAAAAATCTGACATTACCAGAAAGTCGTCTCTGAGATGGAACAGGTCAACGGATCTCGAAATGTATAACTCGGATGGGTGTCCTGCTTTAACTAAAGTTGGAGTAAACCCTGGGATGTTTCCAGAGAAATTAAAAAAAAAAGTGTTACCATACAAAAAATAAAAATTCCATACAAAATTGAAACGCTCATAATTCGGAAACGGTAAGAGGTATGTGGGTAGTGCTCGACCAAATGTCATAGAAGATAACGGGGGCTGTCAGATGGTTGTCATGAAAATCCAAGATGGCGGATTCAAAATGGCGGCCATTTTGAAAGTTGGTCCGATCGGGGTGATTTTTCGCATGGGGGGGTTTTCGGGGCCGCAGATTCGTAATTTGAAAAAATATTTTGGATTCCGCCATTTTTAAAGATGGCTGCCATACAATTTTTTTTTTCCATTTTTGACGCATTGTTTCTCGACACCTATGGAAAATTTTGAATGTCTTTGTTGTGTTTTGTGTCCATGTGATCGAGGTGTCTTCAAAAAAATTCGCGACCTGGTCTTCCGACCTTCGGTCACTCGGACAGTCAACGGCCTGGCCAAACCATATGAGATAGGTCATGTGCGTTTTAAGGAATGTCATAGCAAACCCTGGGACGATTTTGGAGATGTCAAAAAAAATTCAAAATGGCGGAAAAAAAAATCCGCCATACAAATTTTAACCGTAAATGACGGCGAAACTATGACACTTTAGTATAAAGAGCTGGAACTAATATTGTTTGGAAGCCAGAGAGGAAGATTGGGGAAAAATATTTTTTTGAAAATGGCGGAAATTTTGGCCGCGGCAGGAAAAAAAGTTTCACCGATCCGGATGAAAATCGATATCTGGGGGTCCCCAAGGATGGTGATCAACATTCTGTAATCAAATTTTGACATGTGTCAACTTTCAATGGGGCTGCCATACAAAGGTGCTTTTATTGAAATATCAACTTTGCTTTTTTGCGCCTCCGTTGCGAGTGCTTTAGAAAAGTCGTTCCTGGGGATCAAGTATCGATGTTATAAGGGTAAAAATGCAATATCAGTGAAATCAATTTTTTTCAAGATGGCGGCTGTAGACGTACCGACTCATAGTAAAAGTTGTCCGATCCAAATGAAAATCGATATCTGAAAATCCCACGGTACACTTGGTAGGAATGTGTAAAAACTTTTTTGATTCCGCCATTTTGAAATATTGCGAACATGCAATTTCACTTTTTAAGGATTTTTAATTCGCAAATAACACCGAAACTGTGAGGACTTTTGTAGGGAGGGTTTGTTCTAATATTGTACAGTTTTGAGAGGGGCACACAGTGAAAAAGTACTTTTTTCAAAATGGCGGTCTATTGGTCCGCGTCTGAAAGTAAAGGTGCTCTGATCGGGATATAAATCGATATCTGGGGGTCCCAAAGGATGCTGATCAACATGGTTTGGTCAAATTTTGACATCTGTCATTTTTTAATATGGCCGCCGTATATACTATTATCGAAATTGCTGTTTTCCGTTTTATCGCCTATGGTACTACAGTTTCGGAAGGACATAGTTGTAATTTTAACAGATGTCAGTGTGACAGATGTCAAATGTCAAAATTTTGACAGATGTCAAATTTTTTGATAGATGTCAAATGTCAATTTTTTTCCAACCTACCAAATGCAACGACGAGCGAAGCGAGCAGCAAGTATACTGTAGTTTGGTATAAGTGGACGGTCACGACCAACACTTGCACCTGCACACTTGCACCGTGTGCGGGCCGCGTGCGGCCCGCGCACGGTGCAAGTGTGCCGCTTGCGACCTGCGCACTGTTCTAATACCGCTGTCAAGTGTAGACAGATGTCAGTTTGATTGATGTCAAATGTCAAACTTTTGACAGATGTCAAATGTCAAATTTTTTGGCAGATGTCAAATTTATTGACAAATGTCAAATGTCAAATTTTTTCCAACCTACCAAATGCAACGACGAGCGAAGCGAGCAGCAAGTATACTGTAGTTTGGTATAAGTGGACGGTCACGACCAACACTTGCACCTGCACACTTGCACCGTGTGCGGGCCGCGTGCGGCCCGCGCACGGTGCAAGTGTGCCGCTTGCGACCTGCGCACTGTTCTAATACCGCTGTCAAGTGTAGACAGATGTCAGTTTGATTGATGTCAAATGTCAAACTTTTGACAGATGTCAAATGTCAAATTTTTTTACAGATGTCAAATTTATGACAAATGTCAATTTTTTGGACAGATGTCAAATGTCAATTTTTTTTCCAACCTACCAAATGCGGCGATGAGTGAGTTAGTTTATTGTCTCCCATTGGTATAATTGGACAGTCACGACTAACACTTGCACCTGCACACTTGCACCGTGTGCGGGCCGCGTGCGGCCCGCGCACGGTGCAAGTGTGCCGCTTGCGACCCGCGCACTGTTCTAATACCGCTGTCAAGTGTAGACAGATGTCAGTTAAACAGATGTCAAATGTTAAACTTTTGACAGATGTCAAATGTCAAACTTTTGACAGATGTCAAACGTCAAATTTTTTCCAACCTACCCAATGCGATGACGAGCGAAGCAAGTTAGTGTACTGTAGTTTGGTATAAGTGGACGGTCACGATCAACACTTGCACCGGCACAATTGCACCGTGTGCGGGCTGCGTGCGGCCCGCGCACGGTGCAAGTGTACCGGTTGCGACCTGCTAATGGTGCCAATGACGCTGTCAAGTCAAACAAGATGGCCGCCATGCACAAGTCAGATGAATTATCATTTTCTTTGATAGATACCGCAGTTTTGTACAAGTACTTGCAAAATTACAAGTTTAAACACAAGTATAGCGTTTTGAACAAATGGAACGCCACGAAAACACACACGCGGGCCGCTCGCGGCCCGCGCACGGGGCTAAATACTAGTTATTACTATTACTATAAAATTGGATACCCATGAGTGACTGACTGACTGATGATTGACATAATTGATCTCAGCTCTCAGAAGTGGTCAGTCAAAACTGAGTATGAGGCTGTATAGTGATGGGTCATGTCACCCCGGGAAAAATCTGACATTACCAGAAAGTCGTCTCTGAGATGGAACAGGTCAACGGATCTCGAAATGTATAACTCGGATGGGTGTCCTGCTTTAACTAAAGTTGGAGTAAACCCTGGGATGTTTCTAGAGAAATTAAAAAAAAAAGTGTTACCATACAAAAAATAAAAATTCCATACAAAATTGAAACGCTCATAATTCGGAAACGGTAAGAGGTATGTGGGTAGTGCTCGACCAAATGTCATAGAGGATGACGGGGGCTGTCAGATGGTTGTCATGAAAATCCAAGATGGCGGATTCAAAATGGCGGCCATTTTGAAAGTTGGTCCGATCGGGGTGATTTTTCGCATGGGGGGGTTTTCGGGGCCGCTGATTCGTAATTTGAAAAAATATTTTGGATTCCGCCATTTTTAAAGATGGCTGCCATTCAATTTTTTTTTTCCATTTTTGACGCATTGTTTCTCGACACCTATGGAAAATTTTGAATGTCTTTGTTGTGTTTTGTGTCCAGGTGATCGAGGTGTCTTCAAAAAAATTCGCGACCTGGTCTTCCGACCTTCGGTCACTTAGACAGTCAACGGCCTGGCCAAACCATATGAGATAGGTCATGTGCGTTTTAAGGAATGTCATAGCAAACCCTGGGACGATTTTGGAGATGTCAAAAAAAATTCAAAATGGCGGAAAAAAAAATCCGCCATACAAATTTTAACCGTAAATGACGGCGAAACTATGACACTTTAGTATAAAGAGCTGGAACTAATATTGTTTGGAAGCCAGAGAGGAAGATTGGGGAAAAATATTTTTTTGAAAATGGCGGAAATTTTGGCCGCGGCAGGAAAAAAAGTTTCACCGATCCGGATGAAAATCGATATCTGGGGGTCCCAAAGGATGCTGATCAACATGGTTTGGTCAAATTTTGACATCTGTCATTTTTTAATATGGCCGCCGTATATACTATTATCGAAATTGCTGTTTTCCGTTTTATCGCCTATGGTACTACAGTTTCGGAAGGACATAGTTGTAATTTTAACAGATGTCAGTGTGACAGATGTCAAATGTCAAAATTTTGACAGATGTCAAATTTTTTGATAGATGTCAAATGTCAATTTTTTTCCAACCTACCAAATGCAACGACGAGCGAAGCGAGCAGCAAGTATACTGTAGTTTGGTATAAGTGGACGGTCACGACCAACACTTGCACCTGCACACTTGCACCGTGTGCGGGCCGCGTGCGGCCCGCGCACGGTGCAAGTGTGCCGCTTGCGACCTGCGCACTGTTCTAATACCGCTGTCAAGTGTAGACAGATGTCAGTTTGATTGATGTCAAATGTCAAACTTTTGACAGATGTCAAATGTCAAATTTTTTTACAGATGTCAAATTTATGACAAATGTCAATTTTTTGGACAGATGTCAAATGTCAATTTTTTTTCCAACCTACCAAATGCGGCGATGAGTGAGTTAGTTTATTGTCTCTCATTGGTATAATTGGACAGTCACGACTAACACTTGCACCTGCACACTTGCACCGTGTGCGGGCCGCGTGCGGCCCGCGCACGGTGCAAGTGTGCCGCTTGCGACCCGCGCACTGTTCTAATACCGCTGTCAAGTGTAGACAGATGTCAGTTAAACAGATGTCAAATGTTAAACTTTTGACAGATGTCAAATGTCAAACTTTTGACAGATGTCAAACGTCAAATTTTTTCCAACCTACCCAATGCGATGACGAGCGAAGCAAGTTAGTGTACTGTAGTTTGGTATAAGTGGACGGTCACGATCAACACTTGCACCGGCACAATTGCACCGTGTGCGGGCTGCGTGCGGCCCGCGCACGGTGCAAGTGTACCGGTTGCGACCTGCTAATGGTGCCAATGACGCTGTCAAGTCAAACAAGATGGCCGCCATGCACAAGTCAGATGAATTATCATTTTCTTTGATAGATACCGCAGTTTTGTACAAGTACTTGCAAAATTACAAGTTTAAACACAAGTATAGCGTTTTGAACAAATGGAACGCCACGAAAACACACACGCGGGCCGCTCGCGGCCCGCGCACGGGGCAAAATACTAGTGTACTATTATATACCTACATATAATAAAACTGTAACAGGTACCTACAGGTACTGTAGGTACGTACATTGACAATATTTCGAAAATTTTTTTGGAGGGCCTATAATTTCTATTAATTTTTGTCTGTCTGTATGTCTGTATCTTGGCTGAGCATCACGCTGATACGTATAAATATGTACAATATTATGTAACGTGTTGTTTGTATAAATCTACCGGCGTGTAGGTATACCTTTTTGACCGCGACCGTAAGAACATGGGTCTCAGCTAAAACGGTTGTTTTATGGTGCGAGAGCCCACTGCACAAATACCTACGTCATCGGGTACCCCAATAGACTATCTTTAGATCGTTAACCAACATCTAAATATGTAAAAAAAATCAGGTTAACCATTGATTAATTATGTAAAAAATATTGGTCTGCCAATGCGCACCCTGCCGGAAGTACCTGGCAGACCCCTAAGAATGTGCCCTTCACTCCCTTTACTTATCTCAGCGAATATCCCGATGAAACCTACGCCTAATAATAGCCAAAGTGACCCTGATAATTCCCAGTTGCCACCCGGGGGCGAACCATGTGGGGGCAACTGGGAATATACCATCGGAACTGGCAGACCTGTTTTTTTTACATGTTTTAGTGTTGGTTAACAATCTAAAGATAGCCTATTGGGGTACCCGATGACGTAGGTATTTTTGCAGTGGGCTCTCGCACCGGGTATTGCCCGTGGTCCACCTGCTCGGTTCACCTGGGTGGACCACGGGGATTTTTTTTTCCTCGTGGTCCACCTCAATATATCTGGGTGTACCACGGGTAATTATTGTTTCCCGTGGTCCACCTATGTAGTTAATTATTATATCGTGTTTAGAATGTATTGCCCGTGGTCCACCCAGAAAATGTATGTAGCAAATGGAGTGATTTTATGCAATTCTGAAAACAAAATTTGGACACACAAGGTAATTTAATAATTGCTTTAAAATTGCTAATTTTTTGATAATGTTCAAGGTGACTTCAGAAAACTTCGAAACCTGGTCTTCCGACTTCAACTGCACCGATCGTTAAGATTCGGGTTGTACTATCCAACTACTAGGTACTACACAAAAGTAATTTTGTAGACTCCAAAAACAAGCGGCGAACCGACACCTAAACTAATCCTGTGAATTCCTGGTTTCCTTGTCTAACCATGTTAATTGTTGTGTGCACTGAAAATAAAAATATCTTGATAACTTATATATGAAATTTTATTTAAGACTATGAACCTACTTAGGCTATTATTAAAACAATCAGTCTTAACAAAAAAAAGTGGAATGAATTGCTGCTGCTGCTAAGCTTTCCCAGCAATTTCAGAATTGAGTAGGTAATTGAGTATCATTAACAGATGCGGGTAGCATCAAATATTAGAAACATTTTAAAATACTACTACTGAGCGCCGTCTCCATTCGCCTGGTCCTTAATCTCCTTCCGCACTGGTCCTGTCTGCGTAATGGGGACCGACCGCTGACCTTCCACTGCTGGCGGGACCTTCCTTGGCGCGATCACTGACAAAACACCATCAGAAGACAACCTCGATTCAACAGTCTCCGGCGTGCAACCTTCCGGCAAAGCATACCTCCTCGTAAACGAACGAGAAATGAACCCATGCTGGTCTTTCTTCTCTTCGTGCTTCCCTTCGACAACTATAAACCCGTCCGCAGTCTTCACGCTGATCTCTTCCGGAGAGAAGTGCTGCACGTCAAGATTAACTTGGAACTTCTCGCGGTCAGACTTGATGCTGGAGCCGATGTCACGAGCGGTGGCAGCGAGATGACGCCAAGGGCGGTAGTATTCTCGGCTGACAAGCGGTCCAGCGCCAGCGCTGATGGAAAGAAAATCATCAGGCGTCAGTCCCAATCCGAAATGTTGGTCCAAGATACGGCGAGGCCGATCAAAATGGGAACGGTCGAAGTCGTAATCCATCAAGAACGGTAGTAGCGACATTATTATCTGCTTAGATGACCGTCTTCACTAAATAATACTAAAAAGTCGTTAAAGTGCTCCTGGCAGTTTTTTAATATCGCTAACAAATTGTATTCACTCGGCTGCTTTTTTTCAAATGATGTCGACAGGCGCGCGCACCGCGTATTTAAGCAGTGGCGCTCTCTATCTTGAGCTTACTAGAACTTACGCGAAATCACCGATGGTCAATGGCAAAGTTATTCGGGCCCGTAAATTGGAATGGAAGTAGAGTGAATAGAGTGGGGGGGAGGGTCTTATCATTTTTAAACAGTTGCATTCGTAATTTCGTATAAATAATCTATATTTTGTTTGTTTAGACGAAATTACACTAGACATAATGACTTAATCTTAACTTACGTTTTTTACAATACGTACCTATTTCACTATTAACTATTACTAATTATTACTTATCACAAACTGTTACTTAGCAAGAAATGATAAAAAATCAGCATACTTAGTAAAATCACTCACTAACATAGATTTAAATCTCAGAATATGCCAACACTAACATTATTTTATGTCAAAATCGTGGAAAAAATTTCAACGCCGCCGTCAATTTGACGCTGCCATGACGTCCTATCATTTTATAAGTTCACAATGATTTTTCCGATTAGAACATATATTATTTTGTGTCATAACGAAGTATGGTATTCAAAACATTGAGTTATTACTATGGTAAATTACGCTGCCTTTTTAATAACACTAACTGGAGTAGGTCGTACAACCTTTCATAGCACAACTGCGCATGTTCTCTTTGTAGCACTCGAACGATCTCGTCTAACATACATCATGGACTGAGCGCTAGCATATATGTGTAATAAATACTAATAGTGGGTCAACTCCTTTGTTATACCGCAAAATACCTACAAGACCAACTCGACGCGACGTCTAGTGCCTAAAAATAAGCAAGGGTTGTCAGAAAAACATTTTCCTACATAGTAATTTTTGTTTCGTAATAATTTATTTTTCGTCACAGTTGCTCGTACAGTGGCGCTTATCACACCGCTTTTAAGTTCATAATCTAAGATATTACGGACGCGTGCTTTTTTACTTCACATTACCGCACTACTGTTTTATGACGATATCTCGATTCAGTTAAGTCCTCAACATCTTACTACAAGTTATACGTAGTATCATTATCATCAGCCTTAAGACTCCCACTGCTGAACATAGGACTCCCCCACAGAGCGCCACTTTGAGCGGCTACTCGCCTGTATCTATCGGCTCCCCGCAGTATTCACCAGATTCTACGAGCGATGTGGGTTGCCATTTCCATTACCATTTCAACTTGCTAATTTTAAAACTATATCGGTCACTTTAGTTCTCCTGTATATCTCTTCCTTACGGATCTCATCTCGCAGGGAAACACCGAGTATAGCTCTCTCCATAGCTCGCTGCGCGTCTTTGAGCTTAGGTATTAATGAGGCCAATAGTAAGAGACCATGTCTCAGTTCCATAAGTCATCATTGGCAACACACACTGATTGAAAACCTTCGTTATATAGATATTCGTAATTTGGACGAAAAGATAGGTCGAAGTATTCTTCTTCTATTTACGTAGTACGTATAATAGAAGAATTCTTAATTTACAGATTCAGTATTATACTGACAAAGAGTCTTTATGCGGCTAAAATCGATTCATAAGTACATACACATTTTCTTGAAGTAGGATCTAGGTAGGTAAGAGGTAGGTACTTCTTAGTAAACATTCAATTTTATCAAATTATATGCAAACAATGTAGTTCCACATAGTATATTCTATACTAACGGATCGCAAGAGTAGCTTGAACACAATGCATGCAACTTGTTGCATACATTGTGTTCAAGCAATGCAAGACGTCACGGGCAGGGGGGTACCTCCGCTCTCCTTCATACCGCACCCCATCGTTGCTCCGTCTAGCCGCTGAGTTGACTCCATAGTGTAGGCCAATCTGGGAATTAGACACTGAAGGACGTTTAAAGCCCCTATTCAAACCGGCGGGTTGAATGCATGAAACAGCTGATGAATGAATCACGGAATGAATTATTTGTAATTAATCTTTATTACTATGCCATTATTTTGATTTCTTGTAAAATAGTGACTCTTTTAATGTCAGACAAATTAAAAATGTTATACATAATTATGAAGTAAGTAATAAATTATGATAAAAATTGCGACCCCCAATTCATGTTGGTTTAGAATAGGTGAAGGATTAGTTCAGCTACTCACCAGCAGATGGCGGAAAAAAAGGAAAATGCTAGATTTTTCCAACTGTAGCCATTCCACATGAAAGTACTGGAATTTACTAGATTGAGTCTAATGGGGGAATATGGAACCGTTGCAAAGTGCGCATGTAATTTCAAGGACTTATTAATATTGATCTATTGTAAGCATGATTGTAAGTATAATTATTGATACCATAATAATTCAGACACTTTCATTTTATGTAGCGAAGCACGACTAGCAGTTCCTATGTCGCCCTAATCGTAAAACACTACAAGGAGGTAAATGTACAAAGACTTCAGTACATTACCTCTTTGAAACACCATTGGTTTTTTATGCTTATTACTAGGCTAGGTAGGTAGTAGTTAGAGATACTATAGGTAGGTACTAATGCTTGCGGATATTTTTAAGTTAACCCATAAGTCTGCATGTTAAATTAAATATAAATAAATTTTGTACTTATAGATGTTGAGAATGATAAGTTTTTTTTGTAGATGATCATCATAATATTTTGTCTAGTAAGTATTACCCTAATTCTAGTTCAATACATGAATTAAAACTAGCAGTAGGTATATATGCATATAAGTAGGTATAGATGTTACCTACCTACTTATTATAAAACAATACCTACCTCAAAAGTAACAACTTTGGGTCTTCAAGTGTGAATATACCTAGATAAAAAAAATGAAAGATGAGGTAAGTAAGCCTCATCTTTTCTTATTTATTTTCATTTAGGTACATTACATTATCTTACCGTAAGTACCTAATTTTCCTTACCGTAAGTACTTTTTGAAAAGGACAAGACTTATTTTACTTATTTATTTAATTAGGTGGAATGCACACAACTTGAAGTTCGAAAGGAAGAGATGGACGCACCTATACGTTTAGAGCGGAGAGCGACCAATAGAACGAGACCTAGGGCCAGTTACTGGTTCAGAGCAATTAATAATAAATAATTAGTGGTTTTACCTAGGTACCTAATTTTTTAAATAGAATTATCCAAATCACCACAAACAAATCACAATCAACAAATGTGATTACATGTACACAATATGTACATAATAAATAGAAGTAAGATTTGTTAAAAGCCAACTCTACCCATTCTCCCTAAGTACTTTGCTACTTGATACCAAAGACTTGATACACTGAAGTGCTACTCGCCAATAGAGGGTGCTAAAACTAAAATGTTGTTTTGTTGCTACCACAGATCTAGAATTTTTTCGTTACATTCTAAGTCAAAACGATAATATATTTGTACCTCACACACGTATCGCTACGTCACGTTAGTGGCGAAGGAAAGAAACAAACATTTTTTATTATATAGGTCCATGCGGTCCATGTAAAGGACCTTATAGGCTTAGGGGGGCTTAGGGTATGGACTAAATCCTTTGATGAGGGAAGTAAGAGGGAACTAACAACCACTGACCTCTATAATACAAGTACGCGTACTTGTATTATAGAGGTCAGTGCTAATAACACATTATTTTTGTCTATGGTAAGAACTACCATACTGCTTCGCTAGATGGCGACATAATATATTTTCATTTAAAAATTTTACATTATTTGTAACGTAATGTAATGTGTGATAAGTGGTGATAAGTATGCTACAGAAGGCAATACAAAACTAACCAGTATTTTATTTAAAATCTGTTAAATTTTCGTTATGGCTACATTGAGTAACACAAACAAAAAGCAACACCAAGTCAGAATACGTTCCGTTCCAGTCATGTTCCAATACTTCCACTTAGTGTTGCCGAAATATCGATAGTTTTCATCTAAAAAATGCCATGCAATCGATAGGCGTATCTATAGTATCGATACTATCAATAGCTCAGAATGAGGCAATACTATCGAGTGAGTGTAATACTATCGATACCAGTGATAGTATTGTTGCTCACGAAGAATAAACTATCGATGGTATTGTTACTCGTAAATAAACATCTATAGAATTAGAAAGTATCAATAACATCGATAGCCTATCGATAGTTTAATTGATAGTATGGCTTTTTCAGATGAAAACAAAACTATCAATGGTCTTAAATAATCAATACTATCGATAGTTTATTCTTCGTGAGCAACAATACTACGGTAATAATTTCACTCATTCGCCAGTTTCGTCTCGTTCTAAGTTATCGATACGATAGTAATACGATTACTTGGCTATGGATAGACTATCGATTAATCAACGATAGTCGACTATCGATCGGCAACACTATCCACTCACTGCCACTCCGTTCCATTCTTGTTCCATTGCTGGGCGCGTGGCCGTGGCCGGTTTGAAATTAAAAATTGATTGACTCAGAACTCTCAGAAGTCAGAATCTGAATCTGACGTTTTGTTTTGTCGTGTCGTGTCTAGTCTAGTCGCACGCTGTTGTGTGTACCGGATCTGTGAATTTTTATTTATTATTTATATAAACATCTAATGCGTATTTACCGCATTGTGCCCTGTGATTTTTTTAGACCGCATTTATTCGTTGCGTAAGCGTACAGTGGAAAATAAGTTTTAATCAAGCGGTGTTGTTGATGTGAATAAAATTGACCATTGTTTTTGTGAATTTACGTGTGTAATCATGGCAGATAATAGTAAATTGACGGAGGAAGAGATCCTGGACATCAGGGAGCAGTTTGCACAGGTATTTGTAGTTCTTTTATTGTGTTATAAGCAGCCGGGCTAATAGCTTGCAACGTCCTTCGCGCAGGCTGTCAATCTTGCAAACCCCACTGCGAAACACGCTATAAAGTTGTATGATATGAAATTACATTCGGTATCTTCCTTGTAGATTGCAAGGATTTTAAGTTACGGGTTATACAGATTACTTGCTGATTTTCCTCTCCCTCTTACAATGAAACATGTTCTGGAACTACTACTACCTATTGTCATTCCTACCCCTACATGTACCTAAAATAAAGAAATTCTAATTTTTCTCATACGGTATGTGACACTGTTCATTGAATGTCCTAATTTATAACAACTCCAAAACCCCGATTCACAATCAATTGGAAATGATTTGATCTGGAATTTATAGAAAAAATACAAAAGGGGGACAGAGAGTGTAGATTCCACATCAGAAGTTTTTTAAATGTTAATGCATGATATTCCGAGCTAGTCATTTACCTGGTGGCTGCCCATAACAGCTGCAGTGCCACTAGCAACTCATCATTATAAAGTCTTCCATGGTACTGCACTGTGCATGTTATCCTGAGACATCAGCACATTTTAGTAATATGCTTAGATATCACATTACTAGGCCACCAAGCCTCATTTGCCCAGTAATTTCACTAGCTACATTTCCTTTCAACAAACCACTAAACTCTAATGAATTTATTTATATTATTTATAAAATGAGCAGTGTTGCTTACAGACTAAGCCAAAATGCTAACACTCATTGATCAAAAAACTTAAATTATTGGATTAAAAATTAGGTAGCAGAATTCTTTTTTCTTCAGTGTTTCAAATTCATTGTTACATTTCTCTTATTCCTAATATCTACAAATACTTACATATTTTTTTATCACCCATCATTATTTAATGAGCCCTGTATTCCTGCATCACTACTTACGTTGATAAGTTATCTTGATAGCAAATAGATAAGTAGGTCAGGTACTTAGTGACTTGTAACACTGCAGTAAAAATTAATTTTAGTGATAATAGATTATCAATTTCATTAAGTTGTCAATTCTAAAAATAAAGGCAAAAATCCTTTGAATGTATATTCAAAATACTATACAAAATAGTATAAATATATGAAATATATTATGTAAACAACTATACACCAAAACGGCTGTATCAATATGGATAAAGTTTTACAAAAACATTGCTTATTCCATTTAGGCCCGATTTCACCAAACTAGAATAAATTTTATTCCCGGTATAACTTTCCGAGAACAACCGAGTTATGCGAATATAGCCCTTATATCACCAATTTTGTGAAGGAATAAGACTTATTCCTTGGATACAATCAAAATGGCGTCTTTTTTGTGTAATTTCATTTGTCAATTAGCTGTATCCAGGAGTAAGGAATAACCGTATACATGGAATAAACGTTGGTGAAATCGGGCCTTAAGGATACTTTTTATCCTGGAAAGTTTTACGAGTTCAGTGGTTGAAATTGTAAAGTAAAACCAAGTAAAACACTTGCCTGGTATTAACCTTGTGTTAATAACTAACTTACAGTGGTATTCATAGTCAACGGGTGAACAAACCCCCAAAATCCATCATTCAACTTTCACATAGAGGTTAAATGTTGAATCGTTCTTCTTACACTTTCATAAACAATCGCTGGAGAGACCCCTAACTAAATGGCAGTTCAATACATATTTTTTCTCTAATCTGTGCATTTCAATCTATGAAAATTTTCGCGGGTGTCATTTTGACATGATTTTGACTCGGCTTTTGAATTTTGATAGATAATATAACGCGGGAACGGGCCTCTCGTAACCATGGCCCGAGGTGGGACGAACGGTTGTCATGGTTACGAGTAGTGTTGGGTAGGACAAGGTTTCAAAATGAGTTTGTATGAGCCCCTCATTATATTTCGTGAGGTGTGACAATGTCATGCCTCAAATGTCATGTCATGTTGTGAGGTACTGATACCGCATTTTCTTCATTTGTCATACAGTACAATTTTGTAACAAGCCAAGGCAGTGTTACGACAAAGGCAACACACGGAATGGCTCATGGCATTGACGGTTTTTAATTAATATCTGTGTTAATATAGTATTTTTTCTAAATTATGAAGTCATCACAAATTGTGTGTTTGTTGGGAATACACAAATATTTTTTCTGTAAAAATATATTCGATGGAAACTCAGTAAAATTGAACATTCAAAATTTTTAAGGAGGATTGCGATTTTTTTTCTGTAGAGCTATATTTATTAATCTTGTATTTGCGGTCATCACAAAAGACTTAATGAAATGAATTTATATTAAATTCAAAGCTCAATGACCACATGCTTTAATTACGCCAGGAAACCTACCAAAAAATACCTTGATTACCCCACTCTTCCGCTTTAAATAATCTGCGTGAAAATAGATAAACTCCAACGTCATGTCGTTCTTCTCGCCTCATTTACTACCTCACCTCATCTCACCTCACCTCTACATGAGTCTACTCTACTCTACGCTGTGCTTCGCTCACTTACTTCGTTCTTCGAATGCATCACCGAAGCGCGACGGCGAGGAATGTGACAAAAATTTTGAAGTGTGACATGGATTGAATGTGAGGACCGGGACATTTTTGAGTGAATGAATGTGACAAATGAAGTACATCACGTATGTCCTACTCAACACTAGTTACGAGAGGCCCGTTCCCGCGTTATATCCATAATTTAATTCACTTTCATTATCTTACACTATAATTATTATTTATAGAAAAGTTAATAAGATAAAAAAAAAACTTTATTAGTTCACACAGGTTGTAAGGGACATCAACTTGTAGTGTTAAGTGTAGTAAAAAAAATTGGTTTGTATTAAGTTCAAGTTATTGTGTATTTACATTACGAATATATAGCTTCGGCACTGATATAATTCGCATTTCATTCAAGGCTTCATCGGTCATTCATCATTTATGAGATCCAAGTCACCATCTACTTCCATATTTATGAAAATCACAACACAACACTTACAAAATAATAAAAAGTAGCACGTTATCAAGCAAGGGGACCGTTTGGTTGACGAAATTCGGACAATCAGCATCCATCCCCTGACAATGTCAAATTAGGGGTTACTTTTGTTTATGAAATGCATAAAACTAGAATTCGCTACTCAGCGCCTGAATCATCCCCTAGAGGAGCCCCCGACTTGACTATGAATTCCAGTGTAAATTACCCACTGCTCTCCCCCTATTACTTTCAGTTGTTGCTGTCCTCAACTTTTATTGAATAAAATATTTTTGAAGCAAAATGTTCTAAATAAACTGATCAATCTTATTGGGGTAGTTTCATAGGTAGTTTTATTGTTGAAATTTTTCTACTCATTTATTATTTACTATTAAAATCATTTAGTAGCTACTAGCTAAGGACTTGTCTTGTTGGTAATGGTATTTTTGAGTTTTGGCGGGAACGCGGAAAAGTTCACGTCGTTGCATTGTATTATTTTTAAAAACTCGTGCTTTTTCCAGTGTTAATGTTTAAAATCGGTGGCGTTTTCCGCATTAAGTGCTGAATTACGAGCATGAGTGTGGGCAAGTGATATTATGTGGTGGAACGTGGTTTTTCGTGTTGCTTCCAAAATTCCATAGAAGCTTCTAGTAAAGTTGCCACCACTTTACTAGGGCATGACTTAGACTGGACTGAGACTACCTGACTTAGACTGGACTATGACTACGCAGACTGTGACTAAGACTGGACTTTACGTGAAATATTCTATCATTATGAAAAATTACAATACTTGACACTGGCTAAATCAAAGACTTCTATGTATACACCAGACAGGACATCTCTAGCTTGCATTGTCAACCACTGCAAATATGCCAATGAGCATCTTCTCGCTCATACAATGCTCAGCTCTCAACGCGACTGCACGTGCAGCAGTGAATAGCAGTAAAAATTATGATCCGAATGTGCCATGGCACTAGCGCTGCGTGTTGTGATCGTTGGTTAGACGATTTAATCTCGTAAAGCGCTATAGCGGATTTTAGTTTAATTATACAAAAAATGACAACTATTTGTGCTTTGAATAGCTTCTCTAGTACGTAGTATATATACCTCTTTGGGCTAAATAAACTATGTGTGGAGCCAAAATATAAGAGAAAAAAAAAATGGTATTTTGTACAAAGAGGTATATGTACTATACGTACTAGAGAAGCTATTCAAAGCACAAATAGTTGTCATTTTTTGTATAATTAAACTAAAATCAGCTACAGCGCTTTACGAGATTAAATCGTCTAACCAACGATCACAACACGCAGCGCTAGTGCAATGGCACATTCGGATCATAATTTTTAGTGCTATTCACTGCTGCACGTGCAGTCGCTTTGAGTGCTGAGCATCGTATGAACGAGAAGATGCTCATAGGCATATTTGCAGTGGTTGATAGTGCAAGTTGAGATGTCCTGTCTAGTGTATACATAGAAGTCTTTGATTTTGTAACAATGTAATCAGCGTGACATATAATATTATGGAAAATTGATTAAGAAATAAATAAATGTAAATGTTGCTACATATTTGCAGAGACCTTGTCAGTAAGTGAAGATAATGTATCATGTTCAGAAAGTAGACACATAGGTAATAACTACAACCAGCATAATAAATACTACCTCACTTTAAATATTTCTTAAATTATAGTCCTAAAATGAGTACCTAACCTATTTTGTTGTAAACAATTAATAAGCAAACAGGAATAAATGCAAATACCCTAATTAAAATTAAAATGTTAACTACTTTTATTAATGTAAATAAATAAATGAATATGTGTGGACATTTCACACAGCGCCATCTAGCCCCAAACAAAGCATAGCTTGTACTATGGGGACCAGATAACTGATACAATACTTTGATACTTTTTGTTTGTAAATAGATTATAGAATACAATTAACACCCAGACACACAACAAACATTGATGTTCATCATAAAAATGTTTGTCCTGGATGGGAATCAAACCCACAACCTATAGTTCAGAAGGCAGAGCTACTACCAACTGAGCTAACAGGCCAGTCATATGTTAGAACCTAACCTTTAGCATACAATGTACTTTGAATATCTCTCTCTTCCCTTCCCTTGGGTACCCTTGGGTACACTTCACACAGCACCATCTAGTCCCAAACTAAGCAAAGCTTGTTCTATGGAATCCAATTGCTACAATCCATACAAATTATGATTGGAACATTAAAATTCATCAATACAGTTTATGTTCTTACACTAAAACTTATATTAACTTTAATCTCAAAAAGCTATTTGTAATCCCGCAATGAGATTGCTTGCTATGCAATATTCTGTCTCATTTGCAAAACTAATGCATGCTTGCATGCTAATTGAATTAATAAAATATGCTGAATGCATGGCTGCAAATTATTAAATTCCATCTTTACTGACATGCATCTTTTTAAGTAGGTAGGTACCATTTATCAAGCCAGCTTTTTTTAGTTTCCACAGACTAGTCTGTGATCAATCTACATACAAAAATCCATTGATATTACCATCATTTTTAGGGATCTGTAGCCAAATGGTAAAACGGACCCTATTACTAAGGCTCCACTGTTCATCCGTCTGTCTGTCTGTCACCAGGCTGTATCTCATGAACTGTGATAAGTAGTTAGACAGATGAAATTTTCACAGATGATGTATTTCTGTTACCATTATAGCAACAAATACTAAAAAACAGAATACATTTTTGAGGGGGTTCCCATACAACAAACATATGTTTCTTGCTCGTTTTTATAGATAATGGTATGGAACCCTTCGTGTGCGAGTCCAACTCGCACTTGGCTGGTTATTTTAATTATTGTCATCAACATCAACAGCTGGTAGTGTCCACAGCTGGAAATGGCATCCCCATAAAACGCCACTTTAGATGCTTATCATAAGGGGTTATTATTATTACTTAGTGTGAACAAACAATATTATCTTCAGCCTATACTGGTATACCTATGTGTGAAACATCGAAGCTGAATAATACCTATGTGTGAAACATTGAAGCTGAATAGACGTTATTCTATTCTATGTATTCCCACTTCTGGCCCTCCCGAAGATGTCTCTTGTCTGCATTGGCCAGCATATTGGTCTACACTTGGTCTACACTCTCTAGACCTAGAGAGTGTAGACCAATATGCTGGCCAATGGGGGTTGGTGGATGACACGAATGTCCTCAAACTTGGTGATTAGGGATGTTGGATTTCTAACCATATCTGCCTTCACCGGTGCATTGAGTCACTCAACAACTGTACAGCTTATTTGTTTTCCACATAAACACAATGTTTGCACATACTTTACTTCCCAAATCACCCAAAGACCATAGTCACAAGTACAACAGTACCTGAGTACCATAACGATGCGTCACACATTATCCAATGCCCATGAGGCGATTTCGTACGCCACATGTTTTAGTATTCATAACAGGTATATCTTCTGTCTCCTTGACATGTTTAGACCGTGGCCGGATAGTTATCGAATAACCAAATAGATTGCCCGTATAATGGCGTTTTTCTGCTGATTTTACGAATATGTCGGTCGCTGGCTCTGAGTAGGTAGTATCTTCCCCACTAGCCACGAGCAGATGGATGCAGGAGGCGAGCAGCCGCTCAAAGTAGTGCTCTGGGGGAGCCCTATGTTCAGCAGTGGACGTCTTTCGGCTGTTGATGATGATCTGCGATTTATCATCTTAAATGTGTGCTTTGTAATTGTTAAAACAAGTTTATTTTTATTCAGCAGTCAAAAAGAGCAAAAAGCAAAAAGAGGCTATGTATTTTATTAAATCGCACGGAAACCAACATGCTATTTTTAGCTCTCATTGTGCGTGGATCTGTTTTGTGGTTAAATGTCGTGCCTGGACGTCCGTCTTAATAGGGAAATAATTTATTATGTTTAACATAATTATGCACTTTAATAATAAATAGGTATAAAATATTTAGGCCAGTAACCAGTACCTAATCAGCTGCTGGTCCACTCTGAAGCGAAAAAAAAAATGGTTTCGCAGTTTTATTTTCTTTTGTTTTTTAATCCTATGGCTAGGCTTCAAAAGTAGGTTAGTATCATCATAATCATAAGGCTCTGATAATAGCCTAGTTACCTGCTATTTTTTTATTGCATAGATTAATAATGTTCATCAAAAATAAAATAAACAGTCGTGAAAACAAAAATTAAATATCTCAAAAAATTACAAAGCTACAAGGATTTTAAAATACAGAAATATAAAGAGACATCTCAAACATGACGTCAGTTGTTGGTCCTTCATAGAACCTCATTACTAAGCTGTGGTAGCTTTGCATCATAGACATACATAATTATTATATAGGTATATTAGCTTTGCATACAATGTCTTTGTAATGTGTTATGTGACGCCACAACGTGTGTTTTCATAGCAACTGGGAAGCTCCACACGATCTCTGTTTTGCGAGAAAGGAACAGGCGATGCCCCCTCCAGAAACTTTAAAAGCTTATTGATGAGTGATTTATTAACAGATTTTACTTCTTTTATTATTTCATTCATTATTAGCCTACTTTATAAAAATAATATTTACTTGTTAATTTTTAATAGCAGGTAACTAACATGACCATAATGTCATAATAACATATTTTTAATATCTAAAACCTATTATAAAATACTTGATTCTGCATATTGTTCCTAAAATCCAACTTCCCCTCATACGAAAATTAGTGGTGTATTTCAACCACTAATTTCTAATAAATACTATGAATTTCTAATAGATCACGGGAACCCGTTGATGTCTTTTGTTCCATCCTGCTCTGTTCTTTGTAATTTCGTGTGACTTTGTCTCGTTTTGTTACCTCGCCCCCTGCCCGCGCAGGTGAGTCGTGTTTGTACTAGAAATTATGTTCACGAGCTATCAACGGGCTTTATAATCTTTGTTGACAGTGGACCAACCACCTTAGTCCGTACATATTACGAGGCATGCACTGCGAATTTGGCTCGCCACGCATTCCTCAAGCTGAGGCATGCGATGCACTGCCATTCAGCATTTTCATACAATATTATTAATATGTTTTTAAGTCACGAATTTTTGGTTCTAGTTTAAATAATAAGTTTTGTTTTGGGATTGACTTGAAGCCATATTGAAGGAGCACATCATAATCACATACAGAAAGTGAAGTTCCAATGACGCAACTTGTAGCATAGTTTGAAACTGAAAGACAAGACTTGCTTTCCATTTACCAGTTCATCATCAATAACAAAATAAAAATACAATACCTACATAAATTATTAAATTGTTGGAAGGTAAATACATCAGAACTGTAAATAGGCCAGTACATACATATAATGGACAGATTTAGACTTTCCTGGTACAATCTTTTGCCTCGAGTTTCGTACTATTATGTATTCTGTGCTCGAGTAAAGAGTGAACGTGTTCACGAAACATTTTGCCTTCTCCTTCTTCCGTTCCTCGTTGACCATGGCAAAGGTCAAAATAGCCTAAACAAACATACCAAAATTTGGATCTACCTGTTACAGTTTTACCATACTGGAGGTAATAGGTAACAACAAACACCGCCAGTTCACGAGATGTTTTTTATTAATTGAAATAAGGAAAGAAAAAACACTTTTACACAAACTCATCATCATCATCATCATTAACAGCCTGAAGACGTCCACTGCTGAACATAGGCCTCCCCCAGAGCACGCCACCTTGAGCGGCTGCTCGCCTCCTGCATCCATCGGCTCCCCGCGGCTTTCACCAGGTCGTCGGTCCACCGAGTGGGGGGCCGGCCTACGCTGCGTCTTCCGGTTCGTGGTCGCCACTCGAGAACCTTTCTTCCCCATCGGTTGTCAGTTCTACGAGCGATATGGCCTGCCCATTGCCACTTCAACTTACTAACTCTAAGACTAAAACTAAACTCTTTTTATTTCTAACACAAGCCTATTAAAGCTTTTGTCGTGCTATTTTTTTATTGCACAAATCAATAATATTTTTCAATAAATAAACAGTCGTGAAAACAAAAATAAATAATCTCAAACAATGACAATGTCACAAGTGTTTTAAAATACGGGAATAGAAAGAGACAGTTCAAACGACGCAGTGACGTCAGTACGTTCTCCTTAATAGTACTTCATTACTAAGCTGTGGTAGTTTTACATACAATCTCTTCGGCATGTGACTTCACAACGTGCGTTTTCATAGTAACTGTGGGGAAGCTCTGTTTTGCGAGAAAATTTAAAAGCTTATTACGTGATTTATTTACCGATTTTACTCATTTTTCAATTATTGCATTCATTTTTAACCTACTCTACGAAAATAATATTAAGTTGTTCATTTTTAATATCAGGACACTAGCCTATAGTAAAGCCTCGGTCTAAATACCCAAGTGGACTTTTATTCATCCAAATTTTAATTAGGTATGTAAATGGATTAAAATGTAGAACATGCCCAACATAAGCAAATACTAATCTGATTAAAGCATAAACTGTCTAGACGTAGATTTGGACAACAAGAAACCTTCTAAGAGCAAATTATGTAGGACATTACTTGTTTCAATTTAACGTTTCTAGTTTTCAATTTAACACTTCAACCAGCTCTTCAGAAAGATTATGATTAATCGCAAATCGGATTGGTATGAATTAATGAATTTGCGTGCATTAGAAATATCAGGAGTGGGATACTGTTTTGATTTTTGGATAATTTGGGCATGCTACGTTGCTAACTCAGTTGTGCTAACTAATGATTTTCTACATATTTCTAAAATTTCGTCCATATAAGGTGTTGGTGTGGTGCTGTGCTGCGCTGGTGTTTGCTCCCTTAGTTGGTTTATTTGAGCTTAACAATAATTTTAATGCTTACCAAAACCCTGACTTTACTGTGTTATTCAATACATGCCCTGCCTAGTTGCGCAAGACTATTACCTACAGAAGCAAGGTTGTCGGCTTGAATATTGAGTACCTATTGGAACTTTACTACAATTTCGTGAGCATCGTCTTACACTTAATATTAACTATGCATTAGCTGGGTGATAAAATTGTAACATAATCTTTTTGCAGCGGTGATTTTGATCACAAATAGAACCTGCTATGTAACTTTGTATGTACTATGTACCTAATTACTTCTTAAGCTGTATTAATCGTGTCAAACGCATTCAAAGGTCTAAGAAAATATCCGATTAATCTAAATTCTGGTCATGGCGATGCCGATCACAGGAAAATAATACAATAGGATCTTAAGTTTTTTAGGCTAACGTGATATAATGCCTCCGACTGCGTCGTCGCTTAACATCAGGTGAGTTGCAGTCAAATGTTGGTCTATTCGTATGGCCTATTCCTACATAAATAAAGCTTAGTAATAGATAATTCATCGGAGCAATTGTCTGTTTCCAAGCTTACGTTGATCATATTCTCTGAAAAAAAGCCCACCTTTTTAATATGTGCAAAATTCAAACCACACTAATTTGGTCCTTCACCGAACGCACTCTTCATCATTGTTATATTTTTAAAAGCTTTGGAGTTTTCATTAACACTCAAGTATTTCTTCTGATTGTATATTACCTACGCTGTAGTGTGATCCAGAATACTAGTACAATTATTTTACATAATATGTGTGGGACATGTCACGCAGCGCCATCTAGCCCCAAACTAAGCATAGCTTGTACTATGGGAACCAGATAACTGATACAATACTTAGATGCTTTTTTGTTTGTAAATACATACATAGAATACAATATAACACCCAGACACAGAACAAACATCGATGTTCATCACACAAATGTTTGTCCTGGGTAGGAATCGAACCCACAACCTATAGTTCAGAAGGCAGAGCTACTACCAACTGAGCTAACAGACCAGTCAATATACATAATATATATAACTCTGCTTGGGCAGTCACCACTACCTTCTCAAAAGTAACCGGAATAGGCAACTTTCGGCTACACCCTCACTCCACAGTTGGCACGTCGAGCTAATGTCTTTTGTCAACGTGGTCAAAAGAAAAGGGCTCACCTTCCAATACCTTTCAACTTTCAATACGGATACGAAAACTTCTTGACAAATGGTCTTGCTCTTGTCTTCCCCTGACCTTCGGAGGTCGTTGAGTTTCCGCTTGACTCACGAACTGACTAATTTAACTCGAGGCAAGCCTGTTCTTAACCAGTCCTACCGTTACCTTAAAATATTAAGATTAATGCACTCATGAACACTAATTACATGTTCAGTTTTCCTTGTTGTGATGTTTTTTTATGGACCAAAGTATACAGGGTTTTGTTGTCATGCGATGGGAAACGCATGACAACCGCGGGGAGCCGATGAATGCAGGAGCCGAACAGCCGCTCAAAGTGGAGCTCTCTGGGGGAGGCCTATGTTCAGCAGTGGACGTCTTCAGGCTGTTGTTGATGATTATGATGATGATGAGAAACTGGAAAAAATCATTAACTACCTATGCACTTACTATGCATCATATAATTTGCATCTGGTTAAGCCTAGTTCTGGCATGGGATATCAGCATATCGTAGTACAGGATCAGAGTACAGTAAGCTGTTTTAGTCATGTAAAATATAAAATATTTTAATGATCTTTCGCAACTCGATTGAAACCATTTGTACAAACAACACACCCGTATTTGTCTAGCCAAAAGGTGGCAGTGTGTAGGTGTTAGTTTTGACGTAATCCTCACTTATGCAGTGAACTAGTATGAGAGCCGTTTTGTTTTACAGCTTAAAAAAGACTTGTCCTTTTTCATCAAGAGTTGCTAGTTTCGGTTAGACGCAGTATGATTTAATTAAGTATACAGAGATGGGAGACATGTCGTTCAAAGAATCTAAACAGCTAAACAAAACTCCGTGCATTGTTTGCCACATAGAAGTGTTATATTTGTATGGTTTTCCACATGAACAAAACAAGACGAATTTAGTCTAACGTCGAGGCGTAATACTTCATAGTACTCTCAACTCAACTTCAATCATTTTCACCTTTGTCTAGCTAGAGTCCGCACGGAGTCCAGTCTAGGTACTTTGTTCTCCAATTAACTACTAATTGAAACTTTACTATCTATTTATGGACCAATAACATGCGATCTTTAATTCAATAATGTGTTACCATCTTATGTTTGCTAACTTAAACACAGCATTCTGCAGGGCACTGGACACCGACCTTGGCTTGAAATGCGCTTGTTAGTATCCACGTTTCAGTCTTATTATGTGAGCCATTGAGTTCAGTTAGGCTTGAGTTACCTAGGCTGTATTACCTAGCTATATACCTAAGAATATCTCGAAGGCTTTGATACTAAGTACCATGGAGCACGGAGCTATTCTGGGTATTGTGATTTCAGAGCTGCGTTTGTCATTCTGTAGACTAGCGCAACCGGTTCTTATTATAGTTTCTTCAGCCTTCCCAAATCCATTGTGAACTTCCTTATACTTAGCCTGAACTTAGTAGGTAAGTGAGTACTTAACACAGTATAGAAGCTTCGCTGAAACCCGACCTACCATTTCGTGGAGACCTCTCTCGCTCTCAACACCTTTTCATTTTAAAGTGACAGGCACTTGAGAGAATGACCTCTCGGAGTTCTTGTTATAATGGGTGGTACAGATTTATAATGGCAATGACCGCAAACTTGCAGATAAATGGTCAATTTGAGACGCTAAGTAACGTTACCTCACGTCTGTCATTCGGTTATTCAAAGCGGGGACGTGTACCTCTCCAATAAAAGATACCGCTAACACTAATACAGTTTTAGTATGCTTGACTTTGTCTTGGACCTCGTTTGCGCTCGAAGCATTGTCAGAAGCATTGTTTTCTTTATTGGCCGCGTCATTTTGTTACACGGGATTACCCTCGGTGCAAAATCAATTGCTTATTCATTTATCATTTCTAATTCCCAACTTTCATTTGTCTCTGCGCTGCGACCACAGCCTGGGCAATTGTGGTTAGGAAACCAAATGATTCATATTTATTCTACTATGTTGACAATGGTACTATGTGTGTAATACCATGATAAATGAAAATTTCGTGCTTGTACCAACCAAATATAATGAGTCACAATGTTAGTCCAGGTTTTCTGTGAATGGATCGTGTTTGCTGGTAGTCCTTAGTTCTATGGGTAAATGGTTACAATAGTCTTTAATCACTTTTACCTTACGCGTTTCTAAAATTATTAAGAATATGAGTTTAACTTACTTACTATGCTTTATTAGAATTTGGCTTTAGATGTTTTCAAAAATGCTTTTATGTTTTTCTCTGTCTCTCTGTCTCTCTTCTCTATCTCTCTATCGCCTTATCTTTCATAATAACTGACACCCTGAGTAAAGACGACTGCTCAAACAAACTGTCAAGTATTTATATTACCTAGAATGTTTGGTCTACAAATATTAATATTGATTTTAGTCCACACTCTGACAAGTCAAGCCATGATAAACGGCTGACAACAGATTATTGGTACCGACCGCCGAACCTCTTGATCTTCCGACTGGTTAAATGATTTTGATGCCCCACAAACCTAGCCAGATCTTAGAATGTCAGAAAATGCCTTTCCTTTGACCAATTGGCATTTATTGATTTGAGGTTCGTGACCAAAGTTTTTAGCAAAACATTCTGCCATGCCCATGATGATATGCAATACAAATACAGAAATATATCGCTGTTCGTATGAGCCTTTGAGTTCTATTTGGTTTCGTTGATCGCGTCCCGACTCCAAGTCTACCTAAATTCCTGATTTATATTCGGATTCAGACGAGTCTATATCACAAACGATTAGATCCAGCACTGCCATCTTGAGTGCCTCAATGCTCATCTGGTTACCGTAAGTAGAAACTAATTGAATCTGCAGCACACGCCAACACGTATCCATAGATAAATCGATAGTCACCTCTCATTAATCTGACGCTGATTTCTCGCTTGCATGCCTCGTGCACATTTGCTTTCCATCTAATTTAAAACAGTAAGCGAACATTGTAATTACTGGTTTGGTGATAACGGCTGTCGATAAAACGCCAGCTGATAACTGTTAGGAGAATTCGGCTGGAATTCCGTTGGACACATGGCCATTGATATGCTTCTGTCCTTGTTCATTTTCCAGCCGTTTATGAGCTTTGTGTATGTTATGGAATACCAACACAAGACCATTCTAAAGATAACGCGATTGTGCTTTTAAAGGTCTTACTTAGCTGAGCTGAGAACAGGAAGATGGAAAGAAATGCGCCGGAATCTAATTTCTGCGTCTAAACTTTGGAAGTTTTTCAGCCATACCCAACTCCTGGATAGGCTTCTCCCAAGGCCCACGCTCAGGCTGATCTTTGGCTCTTCGTTCACAGTTATAATCAGCTATTATTTTGTCGCTCCATACATCGTTTGCCAATATTTATACAATTTAGCCTCCACTCCAGGACCAGGCTGTCCCACTGATTGTCAGTTATTGCGGCAGATACAGTTTATGCCCAGCCCCAATGACTTGTAATATTTAATTAGGTTATAACCGTAAATTACAGACGTTGATGGTCTTCAAAGCTAATTCCCTATCATTTTATAATAAAAGATTAACCAAGCACATCCAACGTTAACATAGCTATTGCAGAATTAATCATCATATTATTTATAAAATGCACAAGGGCGTAAAACCTACATGAAATAGGCATTGGTATGCAAGTTTCGTTAATTGACTTATGATACACCACTAACTACCACTAACTACTATTACTTATTTTGTGACTAAACTAGGGCCTTTACAGAAAGATGCTCAGTCGTCAATCATCATCAGCCGAGATGTTACTCATCACAAATTGTTCATTTCATGACTTGTTAATTTCATTTAATTATTCAAGCTTTTCAATCAATGTGTATTGGCAATGATGACTTATGGAACTGAGACATGGACTTGGTCTCTATTAGTAAGCTCAAAGTCGCGCAGCGAGCTATGGAGAGAGTTATACTCGGTGTTTCCCTGCGAGATATGCTCCGAAACGAGGAGATCCGCAGGAGAACTAAAGTGACCGATATAGCTCTTAGAATTAGTAAGTTGAAATGGCAATGGGCAGGCGACAGCGCTCGTAGAACTGACAACCGATGGGGAAGAAGGGTTCTCGACTGGTAACCACGAACCGGTAGACGCAGCGTAGGCCGGCCCCCCACTCGGTGGATCGACGATCTGGAAAAAGCCGTGGGGAGCCGATGGGTGCAGGAGGCGAGCAGCCGCTTAAAGTAGCGTCTGGGAGAGGCCTATAATTAGGCTGTTGATAATGATGATGACTCAAGTTTTTTACTGATTGTACCTACTACTCAATTCCAGTTATTCTCATTCATAATAATTCTTACGCACAAGATAATATACCTAATAACATTTGCTAGTATAACCGGTATTGTATTAATAACTTCCTAGGAAGACAACTCATCGACATCGCAGCGTGAGACAACAGCATCATTCACTTCACTCCACTGTGTAAAAGTACTAAATAACACAATACAGTGAATGAACCTGTACTACAGGGTTACAGGAAAAATAGTGCTAGATCCGTTAAGGGCGTGGAGTACCCATAATTTCCGACTTATTTCACTATGAAACACCCTAGTCTAAACTTAAGCCTTTTCGAGATATTCGACTTTTAATTTTTTTATTGAAAATTGCCGATTTTTAGGCTACAAAATTTAATTTTGTTTATTTTGTGTGTCTTATTATTATAATTATTGCATTTTTACATGTGTAATAAGATGTTTTAGGACGTCAATCATTAAAATAGTACATAAGTTAATTGAATAGACCGTAGTAGACTAGTGAAAGTTAAGAAATAAAAAAATATTAGAAACTGTATTTTTCTCTAAGGGATATCTAAAAAAAATATTAAGTTTAGGCTAAGGTGTTTCATAGTGAAATAAGTCAGAAATGATGGTACTCCACGCCCTTAACGGATCTAGCACAATTTTTCCTGTAACCCTGTATAAGACCCCCACCGCGCCTCACAGTCCGTTTTGTCATGTTTTTTTTTTCTAATAAAAAGAGTATCTAATATTGCCTAGTATCTATCGTGGAAGCTACTGACGATCGGGGTTTAGGGGGGATTCATGAATGATTGATATTATACGATATTTTATAAAGTTGTTGGTTGACTAAACTTATAGATTTCTCTGCGAAGCCGGGGCGGGTGAGCTAGTTAAAAATAAACGTTTGTTAGTAAAGGTGATTAAATGTAAGCATCATCGGACCAACTCGAAGTAAATTTAGGCCATGCTTTCATTCATAGTGCGACTATGAACTAACGTTTGAAATAGTAATCTGAAGTCGTTAAAATTATTTAACGAGTTGGGTTTTTATGATTACTTACCTATTTATTTTATTGAACTGAACTGATAAAGTATTTGTCTGCAAAGTGAGTAAAAGCAAAAATTATGTAGAATTAAACAACATTAAATAGCGTTCAATGATTTCTTCAGTAAGCTGACACTGTACAAGCTTTCTGTGAGCCCCATGAAACCTTTTAGCCTGATCAATCGGTCAACAACCGCTATGCAAAATGACGTCATTATTGAACGCAAAAAGAGTGGTGCTATTGATGAAACCTAAACTCCCAAAAAGATTCCCACACCCGATTTTTCGATCCGCTTTTTTGTTTTAAAGCGAAACGGTGTAAGACTTACAAACTCGCAATGAATCTTGACTGTTGGCTTACAGTGTCAACTTCACGTTAATAAAGTACATATAAATTATAAATACCAAGATTCATTCCGATATACCGATTTTGCCCACATTCCACATCATTCGAAGGATTTCAATTTTACTAGGTGGTAGGACTTTTCTACACGAGTTCGTCTAGATAAATCTACCTATAGGTACCACCGCTTTGCCAGATGTTCTGCCGCCAAGCAGTAGTGATCAAGCATTTACTCTGTTCCGGTGTGAAGGGAGCTGAAGCTAGTGAAATTACTGGGAAAATGAGACTTTATGACCCGATCTCACATTCTAGAAATGTTATTACTAGACTGTGCTGAATGCTGATGTCTCAGGATGATGTGCGCACTTGCGCAGTGCAGTATCACGCGAAACTTCATAATTTAGAGTTCCGAGTGGCATTGTAACTGTTGGTTATTCGATTTATTCCTGTCTGTCCCCACGCCCTGTCCCTACAACAAGAGTTGATGGACGACCGCGACGCTGAACATCAGGCGAACGACGTGCTCGTCACGTCATTCGTTTGTTTACGTTAAAAAAGTTATTTCGGCTGTGCCCTAATTTTGTATCAAACACTTCTTTCTCATGTTCTAACTCTCCAAATATTTGAATCACAAATTAAGCAAGATATACTAAATCGCATAACCAACAATGACTCATATTGTCATAGTGTCTAGTTACTTATGCCTGTGTCACGTCACGTCACCACGACCGGTTTTGAAACTGCCCATTTGAGTCACCAGTAGGGCCCTGTTTTAATCCGCTGATGTCCAGTACATAGGGCGTCATAAAAGGGTTACAAAATCAATACTGGATGGGCTATCGTAGTAGAACTCTCTCTCATCGATACAAATAATGTATTTGAAAGTTAAAACTTTCACGAATTTGTTTGTGATGTCCTGAATAAATCTATCTTCTTTCTTTCTAATTTGTTTATCATCGCTCGTTTCAAATGCTACATTGATCCCAAGGTGTCCCAAGTTTCTACGTAAAAGGTTAAAAGGAAATCGCTGGCGCTAAACAAAATCTTCGTAAGTAGTTTAAATTTTTTTTTAGGTAGATAAATCCTAAAACGAAGGTCATATTTGCAAATTCATTGCTAAAAAGTCATCAGCAAAAGTCATACATGTAATAAATCGAAAGCTCTAAACAACTTTGAGGTACCAGGATCGCATGATCGTCCAAGAGGTGCTTTCATTTCTCACATCTCACGCACACAGACACGTCGTACTGTTACCTTCACAAATACATGAAAAATACAAAGCAGTATGTCAGTTCGTAAGAAATACTTCGGTGGGTCAACAGACCGTGAGTCATTACAGGCATACGCAAAGGTGAGCGTAGAATTGATGGGAAGTTCACGTTTTACAACCTATTAAAGTGTAAGATAAATAAAAATTTACGCGTGGAGCGTTGAGGAATAGTGTAATTTTTCATTCATAATTACAGGTTGCAATTTTGCTTGTTCATTCCATTAAATGAAAAATTAAGAAATAGCAATCCAATAGAAGTAATTAACAGTCGTCAATGACAGAGACTATAAGATCAAATATTAGCTTTGTTCCTTCGATGTACACAACACATCCACAAAACCTTTGCTTTGACGCAAAAGTTCATCCAGCAACGATTGCGTTGCATCCTCCATATTATGTAGTTTTTTTTTAATTTACCTGCCTCCTCCTGTTGCGATCTTTGACCATTTTGACTATTTGTTCTTAAATGGTGTGAATTCGATGACGATGTATGGAAGTCCAAGATTAGCATCCAGACCAGCAATGCTACAGTCTCTTTTCTGAAAATTGCATTTGGTGCTAAAGGATGGCTGTGTATTTTACTCTGATTATTTCTTATTTCTTCCTTTATTCTTCTGTGAATGTTTGGTGTCTAATTATAGCACGTCTGCTTTATTCTTTACCTTTGTAATTTTGTCTGGTTTTGTAACATTCAATGCTTGACCGCAGTGACGTTTGCGGTGGTGACTGGTGACCCACTACGTGAATAATAGGCCTAGTATTGAGACACCGAATAAATGAGTGGGTTTTACGTATATACTACCTATAATCTCTAATGAAACCAATACACAACAAATGTATACATAAATATGTCATCTTATGCTTCAAATATAAATGACATGATTGGTATGTTATAGGTCCTGTGCAGTTTCATTTTCTGAATTTACAAATGATTGTTTTCGTCTAACAAAATATTTGGCAAATATGTAATGTTCAGGATAAAAACACCGTTTACTCCTAATAACTGTCAAACACTCAATGCTTTATTAGTATGGATAAGGTTTCCAGGAATGTCCATGTTTAGAATGGCGTCATTGCGGAAATCGTGCGCAGCCTGCGCGCGTGCACGGGTCAAGTTTGGTTAATAAATAGGGTTGTCAATTTGTCACGTCAGCAAATGGAAAACAAGTCATAAAGATTTAACCAAAACCACAAGCTTAAATAAGTTTTATTAAATGGAAATGAAAAATATTGAAAACAAAGAGCATACTATGAATGGGCGTTACGTTAGTAATATTTATTATATTGGGGATTTTTGTGACTAACTATTGGGTCACCCGAGTTAGTTATGCATATGTGCGGTACACTACAGAACTCAGTACTATAAAACAACGGTATTTTTGAGACTTCTTAACACTATTCTGACAACCCTGTTTACAAACAAGCAAACCGACTCAAGTTGATGGAGGAACCGCGCCTTTTTGGTTGTTTATT
Source organism: Ennomos quercinarius (assembly GCA_910589525.2). Classification (NCBI taxonomy): domain Eukaryota; kingdom Metazoa; phylum Arthropoda; class Insecta; order Lepidoptera; family Geometridae; genus Ennomos; species Ennomos quercinarius. The sequence continues at coordinate 6,212,346 of OU342513.1, read as the reverse complement.
GGTTACTCGTACTCGTAAGCACGCTCTGGTATGCACTGTGCACGTTGCACGTGGTATTTTTAACTATGGCTTCAAACGGAAACGTGCAGAATGCTGATTAGTTTAAAATCAGTCAAACCAATACGATTAGACAGTATTTCAAGAGAAAAAGGGGCGGTGGAGCTAAGTTAGAGCAAATCACCTTCATGGTAAGTAGAAATATGTAGTTTATGTTAACACAATATGTAACACTATTTAATATTAATATCAAGGCATATAGGCATAGGCAAGCATTCTCCATCGTCGACCGCGTCGTCACTTACCATCAGGTGAGACCGCGGTCAAATGTTAGTTGGGCAATCTATGATTAAAAACATTATTTAAGTATGTTGTTTCTGTAGGATAGGAAATGTTCAATTTCCTTGCTAAGACTTTGTTCCTTTCAGAAAGTATGACCTATAAACTATTATTTTGAAACTACTAGATCTACAGTTTGAATGATGATGCATGGACCACTGAATACTGGAGTCTATTCGTAGACTCCAGTATTTCCAATTCAGTCATTGCCTCAAACAAAAATCTTCTGAGATGTGACGTTTAAAATACGAAACGGCACATATAGTAATATTATTATGACATTATGAGCTTACGTTTCGTTATTGGCTTACGGTTTTTACATATGTCACATTAGTGTCATAATTATCATGGGCATCAGACACAATGGGAATGGAATTCCCTTCAGGCAATTTAGATTTCCTGCAAATTATTTGGGTCTCCTAAACAAGCGATTTAGCTCGTTTTTTCCTATACTTGTTTCTCCAGTAGGTACTCAATCGGGTACACCATCAAGTTCGTCTTTGCTTCTAATACTTTGAAACGATCTTAACTTAAGATTATCAATTCAGTAACCGCACCTTCTTAGTCAGTTCATTCATCAGCATGCGGTTATGTTTCTTCAATCAAATCAAGTTTGACATATTAACACATTTGGACATTGTCTACTCAAAGTCAATAATATGCGTAAAACGTTTTAGGTACTATAAAGTAAACGCGGTAAATCCTACAATTTAAATGTAATAAATATTTAGGTACCAATAAATAGGTCACTTAAGATGTCATAATAATATCCTAGTTCCATGACGCATTGATCTGATTCACGTTATTTTTCCATATTTATAAACAGGAAAGCTCTAGATTTTAATTATGAATTTACTAAACACAAATCTAGTTCCAGTTGGTTCAACATATTTCACAGCCCTTATCATTTGCGTCTTATTCAATTTATTCAAGCAATAATTGGGAGATAAATAAATGTTATTTTAATAAGAGACCGTCAGACATGCTATTAATTAGAATGCAAGGCCGATAATCCCATTGTGATTTTCTTGGTATCGTAATTTGTTTGACATTGTGTCTGGCAGATAAATGGGAGACGAACGGATTTGATGAAAGTGATGAAACATGCATGAAGTCTGTAACTATATATTGTCTGACTAAACATGTACACTTGTACAGCATCCTAAAAACCTGTAATGTCTGTCTAAAAATTTAGGTTGTCTAGGTTGCATATAAATATTACTGTCAAATTAAAATTATTCATGCGCACAGTCACTCTATCTGATTTATATGAATATCAAAGTCACTCAGGCTTTAAATGTAGATTTGGTTTTACCCTTTAGTTTTGCATTGAACTCAAAGTCTCGTCCTAAGGACTAGTCCTCCTAGTTATCAGTCTGATTGTCGGAAATTTTTTTTAGAAAGATGAGAGAGTAGATGTCTAAATGTCGCCTACATTTAGACATCTACTCTCTCATCTTTCTAAAAAAAATTCTTAAATATCCACCAATGTAGTAAAAGTGACAAAGAAGAGAATTAAGTTTAGACGAATAAAATGATTTGTTTATGATGTTATAAAATCCAGCATGTCTTGTAATGAAAGTGTTGACAAATGAAACAGAATTCCACAGAGTGCTGACATGGATAACAATATAGCAACACACGTAAGTTGTGTTCATTCACGATTTTATCGAGACAGCAAAAAAGAAATTTGCAACAATAGCACAGCAAGAAATTACGTAAACCCGGTCTCGGTCTCCACACGCAATCCTGTGCACACGATCGAAATAAATTCTACACCAGGTAAAACTGACACGCTGCAATCGTGACTATATCTATCACGTACTGTTTCAGACACGAAAAACGTTGCAGATGCAGTAATAATACATACTGATTTTGGAGTGTTTGTATATATTCTAGTTTGGTATGGTAGGTTTGGTGGTTTGTTTGTTTTACTGCAATCGATTTTATCAGCTATAAAAAATTTGTTGATTACAGATCTTCGAGAATCTATACGTTTACAAAGTTTAAATTGCACACAATAAAAATCAACAAAATGTTTTTTTTTCTTTTTACGTAACAATACTTTGTATTGAACAAATCATTAATCTTCATCATTCTGTCTTACAAGGTCAGAAGGCTTGCCTCCCTAGTGCCTATAATGCCTATCGATAACCACACGTCTGGACAAATATGAAACCACACTTTTATTTATTGCTGCATAGACAGACGGAAAATGAATGTTGCAATATTTTAATTGAGTACGGTTTTAATCTAGATTGACATTGCCTGTTTTGCAATGCTACCATTGTTTTGATTTGAAGTTTTGGTGCCGAAGCCTCGTTTAACATTGCTAAAATTATAGCCGTGTCTCCTAGGTCAGATTTTATCAGGTAGCCTGAGAATCTTAGGAGCTTGTGGTATTTATTCGTTAGTAAATTTATCCGATGTTATTTTTTAATGGTTTGACCTTGGCGGTTCCATCTACTGGATAACATTCTTTTCTTGTGCTATGCCGTTGTTACAAGTCTGTTCATTCGCATATTTTCAGGCTTTAGGGACAAATTCCATGTCTGTTTTCTTTTTGTTAAAATTGTCTATTATTTGTAGAGCCTCAATAGTAGGCAAAACCAAGGTCAACTTTTTTCACTCAATAGGAAAGTGCAAACAGCTTACTAAAGCTTACACGGCATGTCCTTCGCCTAAGCAATAGACCTTAGTAAGGATCATTGTAACAATTATCATTTATATCAAACTGGAACGACAGTTCGCTCAGTCGGGGCTGCCTGCCGACACTGGAGCAGTTGTACCAGCACCCCAAAGCTGCGCTGCGTTATTTTAAGGAGCTTTGCTGGCTTGGGAAATGCACGATACACCCCAAGCGGGACGTCAGTGCAGGCCTTACCGATACCGCCCCCATGACAAATTAGAATTAGGCAATCCAAAAATATTAAAAGCATAGTTTCATCATCGTTGAAAGCAGGAGCCTATTCTTTAATAGGTTCAACCAGTCAACTTCTCTTATCACTATCACGGGTATCATCGTTGAAACCAGGAGCTTATTTTTCAATAAGTTCAACCAGTCAACTTCTCTTATCACTATCACAGGTAACTTCATTCCTCCACCAACCGTTACCACCTGTTCATGCGAACTTTCCACGGACACTATTCATAGGTACACCGACCGTTGCCTTCCCATGCTCTGCTTCCCATTCCCATTGTTCTAATGTCAGCCACCTGACCTTTGACGCGTGACAGATCTTGATGGTGGAAAGTTGAGGTTCTGTACCTAGACCTTGATTGGTAGTTGTTCTTACCTTGCGTAATCTTGATATCCTGCGAGTGTGTTTATACTGTTACTTATAGTGACAGCCAGTGCCAATCCCTGTAATCACTTCAGCTGTGTAGTCTTTCAATCTCTTCAAATCACTGTGCCTTTATAATTCTTTCTTCGATCGAATTTAACCGAAAATGTTTCCACTAGGAATGGCTTTCAAGTCCTTACCCTTATTACGGGCTTCAATTCCCTGTGTCCATTAAAATGCCATTACCATGCTGGACTGTATAACATTGCTCAATATAATAAAGATCTAATGGTAACGGAGGTCGGTTCCTCGTACGACAGTCCACTTACCAACGTCCGGTGGCCTACCCTTCTGACAAAGATGAATGACAAAAATAGTTTGAGATATGGTGGAAAAAATGTATGGCAGACGTGGATCAAATGAACAAAATGGAACCAAACTCATTTCCAAGTCAATTCCATTTTCATAGCCTTTGACTTCGGTTGCGGCCCTAAATTGTTAACCTTTCATGTTTTTTACGTTACATTACGACCAATGCTGATCTCAATATTAACATCAACGGAAAGCATAGTTACTTCTAAACTACACGATTTTCCTGTATTATACTTTCTTCGTGACATCGCAAATTTACAAAACATTTTATACCCCCTCTTAGCTATAAAGGTGAACAAATATGCCCTTTTCTATGGCACGTATGTTATGTCAGAGTATAAAACATAAACTTATATGGTTGAACTTCGAGCCCTTTGTAGGGTATCCTAATCAGGGCAGAAATGGGGAGATCCCATGTTCGCTGATGCTTCTGACTCATGGAATTGTGTCAGGTTGTTTTATGTTATGTCTCTTGTTATGTTTATTAAACTAGTAAGTTCCTTTAGATAAACATACTTGGGTATTAGACATAACAACTTTGATAGTTATCGCTCAACGATCACATGTATCGATATATAAATTTGATTACTTGAGGGATAATAAATTACGAGGAACGTGATCATTTTCTATACGTTATGTTGATTTTGTTATGAACAGTTTGTTTGAAATACTTGCACCTTATTTCGAATATCAGTGAATTCTTTTTCTAAGTAAGTCAAGGTGATTGGACGACATGTCGTGCACTGCTGGACAGCGGGAGCCAGTTCAGGTATGTCTCATCACAAACAATTTAGCTGCGAAGCTACAGCTTCCACAATCACAACGGACAAAACATATCATACATGGTTGAAAAGTCGATCAAGGGTCGGCGGTGCTGGTCGTCCTCGTCAGGAACAAGGGTGGAAAATAAAACTATAAAAATATGTATAAAAACGGAGAAAGTCTGTGCGTCGTCTTTTTTCTCTCTCTTCTCGTCTCCAGTCTTTTATGTCAATTGAATGTTTCGTCTGGTTTTGTCAGTCGTTGTCCATGGTCATCGTCAAATAGGTCGGACGCCGCGACATACCCACCTCCAGTATTAGGGTCCTGGCCTAATACTCAAGATTGGGAGCGGACGTCCAGTCTACACAGTCGTCACGAGTCGTCAGTATATTGCTCCAGTCTGTCATGTTCCAGTCCTAAACGTCTGCCACTCTGTCATGTCCGTCTTGTCCCGGCAGACACACTTGGGTGACCATCTCTCGTAACCACAAGTTCCGAAGCATTAGGCTGTCGGCAACGATCACCAAGTCTCCTGTCTTGAGTAGCCGTGTCTGTCTAAACCATTTGTCACGTCGCGCCAATGTCGGTAAGTATTCGTGGACCCACCTCCGTCACAACAAGTCTGCCAAGCGCTGTCACTAGCGCCAGTTGTGGCGGAGTAGATCATGGTCGGTGTAAAAGTCAAATAAGTAGTCTTTGAATTTAGTCGCTGTCAATAAAAATCTATTGGCGTCAGTGACAAGTCGGCAATCAGAAAATCCAGTGGAGTCAGTCAGTGATAAGTCGTCGATCAGGAGGTACATAAGTCAAGGGTCGAAATATTGATCATAATCTCTATCTCAGTCATCACAGTCAGCAAAGTTTAGTCAGTTGTAAACTTGTACGTCTTTCAATAAAATCTTTAAAACTTCTTCCTTTGTGCCGTCAATTGACCAGCCTGTTTTTCTGAGGCAATCGAGCAAACGGTAGTCTCTTTTTTTAATTTCCTGAACTACCATCGTCCGGCAAAGCATCTGTCAAGTCGAGTCGAGTCTTTGCTACGATGTTACTCGACTGCCCACGAGCACGAACGAGCAAAGTTGATGAGTCAGTTAGGCTTTCAGACGTTTGACGTGCCACGCCATAACTGACGCGTAAACACGGAAATTCAAAATACGGCGTCGTTCGTCCGAAAGCCTCTGTCGAAAATGTCTTATTTGCGGTATCATTTAATTCATCTCTAGCACAAACGTGTAAAATGGTCGAATTAGTCGGGATGTCGGGTGAAATCTTACCATGTATGACGTTACCAAGTCGAGTAATCGAAACCATAGGGGCGCATCTAGGTCCGTCAATTACGCGTCTCGTCACTATGAGGTCAACATTGTCATGTCCGATCAGTAGTCTAGGTCTTTCATTCATCGTCATGTCGTCATTAATATATTCAAACAAATGTTCATATTTACAAAGTTCCTTAAAACTACATTTATATACAGGCAAACATAAATTATTTACAACCCTAACATTGTCCATTTTATATACATCTGTACATTGTTTCCCACGAATGTCAAAGGATACGCGCTCTGACTGCATACTGTGCGCATTCATGTCTGGCATTGCACCGTGAATACGCAGGTCGGTCGCAGGTCCTGTCACGCCAATCTCTGCTGCCAGTGCCGGGTCCATCAGGCTGATCTCTGCGCCTTCGTCAAACAATGCCAAAGTCTCAGTAGTTCCGGTCGGCCCAGTGATGACAACACGTGCCACTTTCAGCAAGACGTGTGTGTCATCTGTCATGTGGTGGTTGACATTTGCTGCGTCTTGAGTAGAATTGACATTCGTTATGTCTTGACTGATATTTGATCGTGGTTCCGCATGCAACAATGAATTATGCCCTCTCTGGCAATAGCAACATTTCTGTTTCTGCCGGCACTCTTTCAGTTGGTGGTTTTTAGAAAGACAGCTAAAGCAAAGCTTTTGCTCAGTCACACTCTGCCATCTTTCGTCAGTCGTCATGCGGCGAAACTCCAAGCAATCCTGAATCATGTGGTCATATGATCCGCAGACTGTACATTTATTTACAACATTATTTTCAGTCGTCAAAACAGTGTTATGTTGCCACGCTCTAGTCATAGGTTGCTGTCTGTCAGTCGTCGCATTGCTAGTCTGTGCAATGGGCTTTGCAGTCGTAGTCGTAGTCAGCGGGGCAACATGAGTCATGGCATTTGCCACCTTCATCATCCATTCGGACACATGCGCGAGCGTTACGGGTCTTACGTTAGCCTCGTACAAGTGGAAACTCCATTGATATTTTAAAAATGATGGCAGCTTACCGATCACCTCTCTTATGAGCACGGGATTTGTCAGATGTCCGGTTTCATCAGTTGACGTCATAGCTGCCACTACATTCTGTACGCTGGTAGCAAACTCGATGAAATGATTGATGTCGTCATGTCTCACCTCCTTCATTGCTCTGATCTTATTTAGCATAACTTCGATTATCAAGTCTGGTCGTCCGAAGCGAAGTTTGAGCGTGTCAATTATTATATGTAGGTTTGTCGCACTCACCAACAACGCCGAAACAGAGTCTCGTGCTTTCCCTCTCAAACACTTGACAAGTCGCGCGATATTCTCGCCCTCTGTGTATTTACATAGTCGTGTCGTATTTACAAAAGTCGAATAAAACAAAGGCCAATCTTCTGGGTCTCCAAAGAACAAAGGAAGTTCCTTTTCCGATGCTTGTCGAGCTAAAAATGTAGATAAGTCTGCGTCACTATGTCTTGTAGCATTTTCAATGTTATTTACGTGTATATTACAGTCAGTGGCGGCGGCGGCGGCTGCACACCGGCTTCTGTCCTCCGGCGTTTTCCCCACTGTCACAGTCTATTTAGCTATTTTTTACACAGCTGTCAGTCAGTACATCACCTCGTTCCTTCTTGGCACGAGCCCGAGTCATCACAGGGCTATGGACGAACATCTTGTCGATTGCAGTCGGATTGCAGTAGATGTTTCTCCCTAAGACTGATTCGTAAAATAGATCGAAGGACCACCTTGAAAAGTCGATCAAGGGTCGGCGGTGCTGGTCGTCGTCGTCAGGAACAAGGGTGGAAAATAAAACTATAAAAATATGTATAAAAACGGAGAAAGTCTGTGCGTCGTCTTTTTTCTCTCTCTTCTCGTCTCCAGTCTTTTATGTCAATTGAATGTTTCGTCTGGTTTTGTCAGTCGTTGTCCATGGTCATCGTCAAAGAGGTCGGACGCCGCGACAATGGTGTAGGCAATACATCTACACATGCATCTAGTTTTAGTAAGTATTGATTGTCAATATCATGGCGTTATGGTTTTAGGTTCACTACAAATGAATGCCATTTATTCCTAAAATCAGGCCAACCAGAGTAATCAATGAAATAACTATTAAAGACGCTATTTATTTCCCATGACCCATCTTCACCTTCACTTCTACTTAGTTATGCCTTAGTAATTACTAGTTAGCACGTCACAGTTCATGGGGGAAAAAATACACGAATCAAATGCAGAAATGTAGCGTTCGCGTCACATTGCTTTTTTGTGATGTCCGATAGGGAGAGACTGCTTATTACCATGAGTAGTGCGAGCAATGCGGTCATCCATTATGTCCATATGTTATTGCTACCATTAGGGTTAATAAGGGAGCTAATATCGTAAGGAATCTTTAGGACTATTAGCCGGATAATAAATTGTTATATTCTAAGTTGTTAAAAATAGGCTTAGAAAGCCTTCTTTTTTTTTCTTATATTTTGGCTCCAAACATAGTGTATTTAGCCAGTGTCAAGTATTGTAATTTTTCATTGTGCTATAGAATATTTCACGTAAAGTCAAGTCTTAGTAATAGTCTGGGTAGTCATAGTCCAGTCTAAGTCAGGTAGTCATAGTCCAATCTGAGTCACGCCCTAGTGATGTGGTGGCAACTTTACTAGAAGCTTCTATGGAAGCAACACGAAAACCACGTTTCACCACATATAACTTGCCCACACTCATGCTCGTAATTCAGCACTTAATGTGTAAAACGCCACCAATTTTAAACATTAACACTGGAAAAAGCGCAAGTTTTGAAAAATAATACAAAGCAACGACGGGAACTTTTCCGCTTTTTCGCCAAAACTCCGAAAGCCTTCTTTTTCACAACTTGGGATTTACTAAAGGTTATATTGTGTACCTTCTTGTTGGAGGTTTACGTATTTGAATGACGTACCGTTGCTATATGATATTCTTTCACACTAGTACCTTAGTAACCTATATTATGACGTCACGCAATATTAATTTTTTTAGTGATTTATTCATCGTCCATTATTGTTTTTTTTTAAATTCATGTTAATACATGTAAGAATGTAATGTTGCGTCAATGCGTGATGTTCTGAATAAATGTTCTCTTTCCTTCTACTGTGTACCTACTCTCATTTTATCAAACTTTTGTAACCTAAAATTAAACTTGAAATATAAAGGTGAGAAGGTGAAGGCTTCGGTTCATTCTCACAGACAACCATAATCCAACCACACCATACCATACCCCACACGACAATGCATCAAGCAACACCACCAAAAGTGGTACTCGATTAAATACGACGTTTGTACAGGTCATTGGTCCCCTAATCGTCTCACCATCGGTTCTGGGGTCCTTGACCTTGCGTCTGGTTACTTTAAACTAGTACTCATATGGAGTACTATAACGGTTCTAGCGCTTAAATTGTAAAGCTGAATAAAAAGCGTAATTATGGCTTCGTATTGAATTTTATTCTAATTTAACAATGATTCAGTTGCGATTTTTGGATTATCGATAAGTCTTGGATGGGCTTTATGTGAGAGGCCTATGTTCAACAGTAGTCGTCTTCAGGCTGATGATGATGATGATGATGATTTAGATAACAGCTGCTTTGTTCACAAAGAATCTTGTGACTTGAAATACTTCACAATAGTGCTTCTTCTTCTCGTGTAGGCAAGTGGTCAGCCCTGGTGTCAGAATTTTTAGGCCGCCCAAAGGCTTCTGACTTGGCTTGACGATTATTGTCTTACGACAACAGCCGGGACCGACGGCTTAACGTACCCTCCGAAGCACGGTAGCGCTCAGTTTTAAATACCACTTTTTGCTGTAGCGGTCACCCATCAGAGTACGCAGCGAACGTTGCTTAACTTTACCGATCGGTTAGAAACGGCTAGTCGTGCTTCGCTATGAGTGCTAAAATTGTGCTAAAGATATAATAGCCTTTCCGATGAGAAACTGCAATGGCAATGTTGCCAATGCATGATGCCAAGTTCTAGGCTTTGATAAATTGATACCTATTTGCCTATACCTATACCTTTACCTGATAAGTTATTCGTATTTAATATACATTTTGCATATAGTTAACTCATTGTTATTATTTATTATATGGATATAAAATTAAGAGTTATAATTATACTAAGAGTGTATTTTTTAATATTTCCCATATCCTTTTCATGGAATATTAATTCTTGTCAAAATGTTCTTGACAGTCGAAAAAATGGTATTATAGTACTATCTATTTTTCGACTTTCAGAAATAGTTCAGTGTTTTGTTTTAGTATTCCAGTACCTACCTACTGATATGCTTAGGTATAACATAGAATTACGGACAGACAAGCAGACAGTGTGACGGCAAACACACCCATAACCATGAACCATATAACCATAGTTTATAAATAGCCACAAAAAAGATCAAGGAACGATAGCGTTACAGCAGGCTATAACAATTTGTAATTACTCATTGTGTCGTGGTTTACTATCACCAATATAAAAAAAAACATATTTAATAATTTTCCTTGGAAAAACTTTGCTAAAAAGATCACGCTTGACACGACGGAGAAATTACTTTTAAATAGCATATCGTCTACGTTTATCCACCAATTCGTTTGAGGGGAATATTCGGTCGAATTGTTTACTTCTTCTTAGATGTTGAAATTTAAATGCATTCTGTGCTACTTAAAACTGCCAATCGAGAGTGAGTCGGCTCCAGACAAACCGAGAAGCATTTTCATGACAATGCCAAAAAAGATTTCGAAGGACCACATTACAGTGAATAAGTTGGTCCTTTAAAAATTTATTTTCTCCAAGATTCTCATTTATTGCTAGTCGCTTCCAAAACGAAAGGTTAGTATAGTGACGTTTGTGAGTAGCAATACTGCGGCGTGTAAGCCCTTTCAGTCTCAAAGTAACATAAATATTACCATATAACATTTTTATTACCGTACCTATAAACTACGCGTCCAATGACAAAATTACCATTAGCGATGAAAACAAGCGAGTACATGACAAAGGATGTTATATAAACACACTGTTGTCCGCTTGTGATTCACCCTGTATGACTCACCACGATAATGTTCCTATATACAATATTATGTACATAGTTATAAAATATAGGTTTTAATTTTATACCGAGTTGATTGTGTTTTATGCAGACCTTTAAATATGCAATAAGGAAGACATTCATTTAAAATGCATACATTTTTTAAGTAAGTAATATTAATGTCATGAAAACACTTTACATCTACACCTTTACCTACTTACTTGAAATCCCTATTGTAATATAAATTTGAAAGGTTTTTTTTTCGTGGCTTTAAACGGCTGTACCTATTTTGACGGCTTTGTGAACTTGGCACCCGACTTTTTTTTTTTTTGGAATTACTACAAACGAAAATAGTTTTACTACTATCCACTACCTACCGAAAGCTTTCATAAAACAAAAATTAAAATAGTTTTTCCAAAGTCGGGTGCCAAGTTCACAAAACCTATTTTGACTGATTCATACAGATTGTGGCGAGCAGCCCCGCACAGTGGCGCTTTCTGGGAGAGGTCTATGTTCAGCAGTGGACGTCTTCAGGCTGTTGACGATGATGATGATGATGATGATACAGATTGTTAATGACACTATCGAGATCAACATAATGGTTTACGAGTATTACGAGATCACGCAGAAAAAAGCAATAATGACAGGTGAAACCGCGAGGCGCCACTAGCACCTAATAAAACCGCTTTAGATAATAGATAACTAATGTCACCGATATATTAGCAAGTTGAAGTGGCAATGGGCAGGCCACATCGCTCATAGAACTGACAGACAACCGGTGGGGAAGAAATGTTCTCGAATGTTGATCACGATCTAGAAGACGCAGCGCAGGGCGGCGCTCCACTAGTTGGACCGACGACGACCTGCTCAAAACCGCGGGGAGCCGATGGATGCAGGAGGCAAGCAGCTGCTCAAAGTGGGGAAGCGTATGTTCAGCAATGGATGCCTTCAGGCTGATGATTATGATGATATAACAGATCCTTACTCTCTCTCAACACCCACCTTGTCAGATTCTGATATATCAGCTGAACACTAACCGACCAGGCCTACTCTACGTCAACAGATAACTGACTGTAAACAGTTAAATGATAAGAATAAATTCAATAAAAATGAAATCAAAATAACTCAACACGCAAGCAGTCGAAGCACCTGTCCCCCGATGATACAACAAACCACAGAAGTTAGAGATAAGCAAGTCCCAAACAGCTGTCTACACTGTACACAATACATTATATGTAGTGATGTGGGTATATATACCCACATCACCATGAAAAGTATATAAAGTGTATATATATATATATATATATAGAGACAGCCCGCAGTTTCATCACCTCGCCTCATTTGACTCTGAGGTGTTGAATTTTCAAACACTTTCTTTACCCCATAAAAGCGAGACCAACCCCACCTAGACCTAGGGCCCTTAGGGACTTGTCCCTAAGTCCAGAGGTGTACTTTGTCCGCCAGTCAGTACCTCAAGGCATTTTTTTAATGTTAAATACGGCTAATGATAGTCTGGAAAAAGTTATCGCGGTTGAAAATGCGATTAAAGAAGTTATCTTTATCTACGCTCAATGCGATACGATTGTAGTTTACGTACGTGGATGATAAAAACTGTAATATATTTGCCTCCACGGAACACGGATGTGCTATGTGAACAGGCTTCGTTTACAAAACCAACTCAAGTGAGATTTATTCACTATTTGATCATTTTGTGATTGAAATCTTGTCTTGAGTAGAGATTCGTGACTGAGCGTACTTCTGTAATACCTACGAAAGTAAGATTCTAATATTGTATGTGGGATTGGATCTGGAAGATTTTCAATATGTCCAGAATCCTGTTGTTTTTCTATTATGGGTCAATTTGAAGATCCATTTAAACATTAGAAATAAATTCATTGAATCGCACGTTAATGCCTGAATCACAGTCTTATCTAGTCTAGAAAAGATAGACTATTAACTATTGCGACAACACGGTTGCGATTCATGATTATTTTTCAATAATATCCACAACATAAATAGCGGCTAGTTTTAGAGTTTTCTTAAAAAATATTGGGAGTGACTGGAGATGTGGAGTTAGGTGGAAGTGCGTAGAGAGAATCAAACAAATAAAAAACATAGATGTTTTCTGTCTAGCTGGCAAGCATCTAAGAAGTACATAAAAGTTTATAATTACATATTCGACTCGGCAAGGAAAAGATATTATGCTTAAAAAATTGTCCAACTTAGCACAGCACAGTCCATCGGATTTATAAGAAGGTATTTCAAGCACAGAGAAAAGCTCGGTCTCTCATAGTAGTAACAATAATGCGATATTTGATACAAACAAGAAGTTCCTAACTCTTCAAATATCTGTTATCAGTACTGAGTCACAAATATAACAGATGTGTATTTAGCCACGATAACACGTTCAAGGCGTTTCAAAGTTTACGATCCACACGTATTTACAATTTCACCTGGGTTATCTACTGACCAATTCCACATTTGTGTTGATTTTAGTGTAATCTGAAAATTGATAGAAGCGAAAAAGGGAAAAATAGTAACTATTGAGTGTGGAAAACGAGCACGCAACTGCGTAAATGGTAGGTCACAGCAAGAGCTCCCGTTTTATTTAGTACCCGGTAAAATATGTTTTGACCTTGCCTCTACATTTCGGTGGCAATCAGACCGTGCATTCATGTTTTTAATACACATACGTATTCATTACAATAATACAGTCGTTAAAGTTATGAAATGCAACTGAATCCGACTGAATTTATAATTCTGAATACGGTGGTTGCCTATGATTTTGATTATATAGGTATCGGTTGCCATCTTCATTTACCTAGATCTGTGCAATGCTAAATGCTATCTATACTTATACTAAAACTACTAACAAGTACGTAAGTAGTAGTTTGTCTATGTTATCTGTTACAGTAAAACTGTAGCCAAGGCAAAATCTACACATACAGGTAATTGAGAAGAAACATTTTTGGGGGGTTTATATTAGCGTACGAGTTGAAGAATCCAAACATACTTTTACAATTTTTTCCTATATGAAAACTCATGACGCAAAATCTACTGGATGGATTTTGGTGCCGTTTGTTGGGAGTTCCGGGCAGATTCTTACGTGTTTTTAAAATCTAAATTGGTCAAGGCAGGCATTTTTAGATAAGGGCTTTCGCACCATATGACTGGATGGACGACCGAAGAGTTGAATAACAATAACAAATATCATATTTGTAAAAGGGAAAGGGCAGAAGTAAGGATGACGGGACGGGAGAAGGAAGAGATGGGGGAAAGTGTAGAGAAAGGGCAAATAGAGTGGGATGGTAGTCGGATAAGAGAGTGCGAAGCCGGGGCAGATCAGCTCATCATTAAAAACCACGACACATTTGATTAGAAAGAAAGAAAAGACATTTATTCAGGACATCACACAACACCACATCATAATACACAAAAGTGATTTTACAAAAGAAAAAAATACATGAGACGTACAATAGAAAAATTATACTCATTTTTATTTGGAATCTTAGTTTTCCCCTAGTTTTGGGAAGTGTTCTGTTGTATCGGATTGGACTAATTTTTCATACTAAAGTAAAATGCTCCAAACAGGAGCATTTTACTTTAGTATCTTATGGCATAACAATCTATATTACATCATTACAAAAATATGTTACATAATTTAGACCAATATATCGTCCACTTTCTTTTTGAACTGGTTCTGGTAACTTAATTATTAAACTCTTTCCGCATCGGTGTAACGATAACGAAAGTTACCGTTTAAGTTAACGATTATGACTGTATGATATAAAATAGGATGTCGTAATTTTTAACGTTACGCTTTTTGATATGCCTACGTAAACTGGATAACATTAGTGTTAATGAAACGTTAATGAACAACACATATTTCAACAAAAAACACGGTCAAATCGACATCATTTATGAGGACGAATCTGAAAATGAATAATATTGGAAGTGGAGTATAAGGACAAGTTAGGAAGTGGCTCTAATCGTCCGGAGGAGTTTCAAGTATCGCATTAACCATATCGCATTTATTTAATTCGATACCATCATTAAATCACCGATGACTAACGTAGTGTTATGTGGATTCAATATTAGATAAACATAACGATTGATTCGATTGTCCGGCGGCGTACGATTGATACATGTTTGGCGTTTCATTACAGTTTTCCTAATAATGGATGATTCTTTCAGTTTCATAATAATAAATGTAGGTAAGGTAAATTGTCTTTAATTTATTACTGCCCACGCTTTAGAATAATTACCTACTTATTCTAAGACCCACGCAATATTTTCATTGCAGTTTGAATCTGACCATGTGAATTTAATTATATACCTCACAAAGCTTTTTTTTTTTTTTTTATGCTATTGAATGACGTGACGAGCTAGTCGTTCACCTGATGTTAAGCGACACGGCTGCCCATAACAGTTGCAGTGTCACTCGGAACTTTAAAACAATAAAGTTTCGCGTGACACTGCACTGCGCACGTCATCCTGAGACATCACACAGTCTAGTAATCAGATTACTAGACTGAGTGATCAGATCATAAAGTCTCATTTGCCCAGTAATTTCACTAGCTACAATGCCCTCCAAACCGGAACACAGTAGTGCTTGCACACTACTGCTTGGCGGCAGAATATCTGGCGAAGCGGTGGTACCTACCTAGACGAACTTTGCAGAAAAGTCCTACCACCTAGTAAAAACCTAAAAGCTGGGGAAAAGTTACTTTCAAACCCTAGATTTTGGATAAGTGCTCAAAAGTAACCGATCAAAACAGAATAAAGCACTGTTTTGGGTGTGTTTGAAGTCGCGGCCATACGCGAGAGTAATTTTTTCCTTACTCTGCGATCTGCGATATAACTCTACGGCCGGCATTGTAAAGATCAAAATTTTGGTTCTGGTTTCGCTTTCGGTTTATTTTGATTTATTATTATGTTTATGGTTTTCTCAGAGTTATTGTACCAAAGTATAACAAAAGAGTCTACTGTTTTATGAAATAGAAAGGAGTAGTTTATTGTATTTAAAAATAATCTGTTGGTTTTGTTTTTATAATATGATTTATGACGGCGAATAAGAATGACGCAAATTTTTCGATTTTGTAATTTTAAATCTAGTAAGATTATTACTAGACTGTGCTAACACACTGTGGGGAGCATAGAGTAGTTTCTGAGATCTGTGGTGGAGGCATATATCAAGAAAAAGTATAATTGACATAATAATTTGGGCATAGATTCCAAATGATCGCAACAATGGTGACTTCGGTGATGATATCGAGAAGGAATGCAATAAAATGTTATGGTTTGCTTTATCTAATCACGTTACTTCCATTGTTACAGATCGACACAAGCGGAAATGGCTTCATAGACCTGAAGGAGCTGAAAGAGGCTCTCGACAGCGTAGGCTACAAAATTCCACAATGGAAGGTAAGTTAAAAATATTTGAAAACCCTTGACACCATTAAAACCTATCAAAAATCATAAATATCATAATATCGTTAAAATAAAATCATCATCATCAACGTGTGTTCATTCACTGCTGGACATAGGCCTCTTCTAAGGTACGCCACTGAGCCCAGTCTTCGTTTGGCTCTTCTCATCCAAGTTGGCGATGTGGTTGGGAGTGATGCCTTGCGCATAAGAGTATCTGACAGTTGGATGATCCAAACTGCCAGCCACTCGGTGCAACGCGTCGCTCCACCACAGAACACATAATAATATTACGTAGCTCCACCTATTGGGAGGGCCTCCTACATTACGTTTACCAAGATGCGGTCACCACTCAACACGTCTGTCCCATCTCGGTTGTCGGTTCTGCGGAAAATATGGCCTGTCTACTGCCACTTTGGTTTGCTAATTCTGTAGGCTGTGTCGGTTACCTTGGTTCTCTATCGTATCACCTCATTTCTGATCTGACCCTTTAGACAAACTCTAAGCATATCCCTTTCCATATCTTGCTGAGTGCCAAAGCATGAAATGTACACAGTTTGCTACTACTACCGAGATCTACACAGGGTGCTTTTTATCCCGGAAAATTAGGTATCGAAACGGATAAAATGTGGGAGTAACCTCTGGCGCCTCTAATTATTATTACATTGCGGTAGACTTCAGATAAAATACGTTTTATATTTTTATCTCTTTCTATCAGATAGGGTTAGAACGGTCAAAGGCGAGCCTATTCGCTTTAATCAACGTAAGATCTAATGATGCATCACGATAAGATTAACCATTATCATTTCCCTTACAATCTCTTTGAAATTCACACCGTATTGTTACGAAAATACGAAATGCGTTATACCGATATGAATTTATTGCTTTGCTTATCACAGTGGCTCCTAAAACTCAAGGCTGCGTTATATGAGCCGAGCCGTTTCGGACAATATGTAAATTGAATGCTGTCTAAGTATTTTTATTGCTCCCAAGACGTTCACCTTTTGGCACTGAACGCTTGTTTAGCAAACAATGTTCGAGGCTGAAAGTGTAAGCGAAAGAATAATTAAGCGTTTCATTTTATTGAGATATTCTGAGTATATATGGTCAGCGAGGCGTAGACCGGGTTCAATGACGCACCTTGGGTATTTAAGGCCTATGTGCAGCAGTAGATCAATGCAGGCTGATAATGATGATGAATGGTCTGTTAGATGATGTTGCAAAGAGAATTTTTTTTTAGTAGTTTAAGCCTTTTTTTCTATATTTTCGTGTAGGAAAGTATGATATACTTTCCTGATATATTGATAGATTACTTTCCTTCTTTCTGACAACAGTTTCGAAATACCTTAAACTTATGTATATTAATACCTATATTGTAAGTATCGGAAGCATGTTTTTAAAAAAATATATTTGCATTTTTTAAAGTAAAATAATCAATCAAATAATTTTAGTTATGTAGTAGACCATTTGTAGCACATTTGCAGTCAAAATTAGGAATACCTACTACATAATTATGTATAATATTAAAATTCAAAAAGTGCACAATGTCGAAATATTTAAAGTAAAGCATAGGCTTTACTTTTAATATTTAGTACATAGGTACTATGATACGATATAAATAATGAAAAGGCCGCCCTTTTCTTATACGTACTGAATGCAAGGCATCCGGCGCTACATAGAAAAGAAAATTCCGGTTTGTACCTGACAAGAAATTTTACCACCGCTTCATGGCTAAGTCAAAACTCAAAAAGTTTATTGCAAATATAGCTATTATTAAATAACACTTTTACAAGTCAACGTGATTTTAGGTACTTAAAATTAAATTATTGTAGATTCTAAGCATAAAGTTCAAACATTACAAGTCTTCGATCAGGTATTCGAAGTTACAATTGCTTAATGTCTAAACTACTATATAGCAAGCCTACAATCTCTTTCCCACTACAGCAATCGGGCACAATGCAGAATAGAAAACTCCAATCTGTAGCTTCGATTACATATAAGGTTTCACTAATAAATCTTTCGTAAAAGTACTAGTATAGTATTATATTATCTGTGGTAATAGTCTTCATTTTTTCCTCATTTCCAGGTCCGATGCATGATCGAAGAGTACTATAACAACGGCAACAAACACGGGCGCGGGGTGAACGGCAGCATGAACGGCGATGCGCGCAAGAACGGCATCAGCCTGAACGAGTTCGAGGAACTGTGCGCCAACTTGAAGGCGCAGCAGGTGAGATGATCCTTCCCTCAAACCGTAACTCTTGACAAAAGTATGTACAGACTACTAGGTGGTAGGACTTTTCTGTAAAGTACGTCTAGGTAGGTACCACCGCTTTGCCAGTGTATTCTGCCGCCAAGCAGTAGTGTCCAAGCACTACTGTGTTCCGGTTCGAAGGGCATTGTAGCTAGTGAAATTACTGGGCAAATGAGACTTTATGATCTGCTAGGCGATCATGTAACTTGTTGGCAACCGATAGAAACACAAAATTGTATGGATTTGACAGTTGCAGTACGCAGCTTATGTACAGGGTTACAATGGAAGTTTTCAAATTTGGATTGAAATTTCTTTTGTTGCATTGCTATCAAAGTTACATGATCACCCCGCTGATTACACAGTCTAGTAATCTTATTACTATACTGTGTGAAGTCTCAATGACGTGCGCGGTACAGTGTCACGCAAAACTATATTAAGTTAGAGTTCCGAGTGATACTGCAATCTGTTATGGGCAGCCGTAACGCTCAACATCAGGCGAACGACTAGCTCGTCACGTCATTCATTTACATAAAAAAAAAAAACTTCTTTGGGTCCGTGGCAACCGTCAAGAGAGATCTGAAGTGTTGCCCGTACAGACTACCAAAATTAGTTTTATGTTATTGCCAATTTTGTAATTACGATGTGATTCTCCACTGAAAGCTCAAGCTTCCAGGATGCGAGCCGACGACGACACGACGCAATCGCCAACATTGCCACCAGCTTTTATCACTTTAAATAAACCTAAATCATTAATGCTGTATAGATATATCACATCCACATCCAGCCATTATAACGTGATTATGACACATGATCACAAATTGCTCTTCGTCGTGGAATAGGTTGTGTTGTGGTGTGTGCTGCTAATCTTGTGCTAATACTCGCCCAAAATAATGATACATCCACCATTATTTCACTATCTCTTTTCCTCTCGGGCAGCAGGGCAGTGTGTACTTGATTTGTACCTCTCGCTCCCACGCTTCGTGAGTATATTAAAAGTAAAACTACTATCCTAGGGTCGTGGTCACAACACAAAAATCAAACACGCATTCTCTAAACAGCTTTCAAAGAAAAGTCGGTCTCGATAGAAAGTCACCATGATTTATATGCCTTGATAAGCTCAAGTAGCCTATTGAACTCAATATACAGAATCTGCTCCCGGCCGTCCATTAAGTTTGTTTATGTCAATAGATTAGTCTTGTCACAGTCAATAAAGCTATAAATTATAATCTTTGAGGTTAATAAATGACGCCACTTTTACGCATTGCTCATAGTCAGGGTTGCCAAGTTGCCATTCTTAAAATCATTAGTATTTGAGATCAATGTGAACTGAAATACAAATTAAAAATATCTATAATTGCCTAATCTCATTATTTAATACTGACACAGTTAAATTGAATCGAATTACGAATATTTGTACGCCTGTACGTATGGGCAGAATTTTTTTGGAAGAATTATGTGCTGATCTATCTTTGCAATATTGTAACCCAAAATGATTACAAATAAATTATTTCATTTCATTTCAAATTATTATGTGGACACAATTACAATAATATCCTTTCAAAAAATGGTTAAACCTACTTCAATCTCCATAATGGGGCCACTTTTAAAGGCTTTAGTTGACAGATCTAAAACTTTTAAAACTGTTGCTGTTCTTTTCAAAAAGATGGTAATGTAAGAGATGGATATATTTTGTAAGTTAAGGACTGTCAAACTAAAGCCTTCAAAATTAGGCTAAGTCATACTGAGAAATACTTGGATGATATTATTACGCATTAATTTTTTCCAAGCTATTCCATATAAAGAATAAATTTCCAAATTGGTTTATAAATTATGGAATTCTGAGGTAACAAACATAAAAAGCATTAAAAATATACAATTTGGGGAAACCTTGATGTATGGCAACCCTACTTACCACGGTTATTGTTAATGTCTGCAGTTGAACTGATATAAAAATGTATTAAGTTAATAGGTCAATAAAACATAAATGGTTTCATTTACGAGTTGAAAAAAGTTAATTGATAACTAGTAGTCACCACACACTAAGGATGGGTTTTTGAGTTGAGGTAACTAATGGTTAAAAACTCTAACAAATTCTAACCAATGGTCAACATTTGTTGGGGATTTAACCCATTGGTTACCTTAACTACGGGTCGAAAAACCCACCCTTAGTAAAAATAATACTATATACCTACCTTGATAAATGGTTTTTAAGACTTGTCAATATTATCCCTGTCAACAAGATAATTTACTTAAAAGTCATCATCTACACCTCTACCTCACCTCTACACCACTATTATAAAGAGGAAAGATTTGTATTTTTGTGTGTATGTTTGTAATGAATAAACTCAAAAACTACTGTGCCGATTTCAAAAATTCTTTCACCATTGGAAAGCTACATTCATCCTGAGTAACATAGGCTACACCACCACACGTGCGAAGCCGGAGCGAGCCGCTAGTTAATCATAAAATAAATTACAAACATATATGATATTATTTTTTTCTTTTTTATATATTATTGTTTTTATATGCTATTTTTAGCGGAATTACACTAGATATACTTTTTTCATTTTGTATTTAAGATGAACTTCCGCGAAGTCACGCCTGAGTCAATCAATTAAAATAAATTAAACAAATAATTGTTCACGGCGTTCTTTTTCTGATATCCTCTATGGTGTGGTGGTTGAGCAGGTCGGCTCATAACCCAGAAGCAGGGGGTTTGATTACCGCGACAGGACAAGTACTTGTACACGGAAAAAGCGCAAATACTTGTTCTGTGTCTGGGTGTTGTGGGACCATCATCCTCGTAGTTCCTGGGTCCCTAGATACAGGGAATCCTAGACAGAGGTCAAGATATATGCAATCAAAATTTTCAAAAAATATTTAATGTGCAGATTTTGCCCAGTTACAGTTTTATTGTAAGATAGAGAGATATATGTAGTTATTTATTTATTTTAATTTACAGGTGTCCAGCACATTCAAGCAGGCAGTTAGTAAGAAAGAAAATCTTGAACATTTGGGTGGTATGAGCGAAGCATCTAGCGATGGTATGTTGTATTTGACTATTTTAGCATAGCTTAAGTCTAAATATACTATGTTATGTTTGCGATCTGCTTGTCACCGGCCCAATACGTTCCCACAACTGGGACACCGGGGCTAGGGAGAAAAAACTCCTAGAAAAAAAGTATAGGTTATATAAATCCATTATGCCAGCCAAGTACAAGTTGGTGCATGACACATGTTCTTGGATTGTTGTTATTCTTGAACATGCCTGTTTTCTTTGTTTCAATTCTTTCTCTGTTGTACTTGCAAGGAGCAAGTACAAATTCCGCAAATGACCTTAAGTCATTGACGCAGGGCTGAGCGGGACGTTGACTGAAATATGCCTAGAACGTACCGGTTGCTCTCCATAAAACATCTAGGGGTCTAGCAAATCCTTCCATTAGCCTTCCATTAGCGTTAACGCCAAACGCTATCTCAAAATGTATGGGAATGACTGCCTGCGGAAAACTTTTCCGCGGGTAATGTCATAGCTAATGTCATTCCCATACATTTTGGAGTTAGCGTAAGGCGTTAACGCTAATGGAAAGGCATCTTTGCTAGACCCCCAGCACCACTATTCTCATTATACAATGCTAAACCATTATGTCAAAATGATTATTATTTTCCAGGCACAACCCATTCAGTTCGTCAAGAGGAACAGATGGCGTTCTCCGGATGGATCAACAGCAACCTGGAACACGACCCAGACCTCCAACACTTGCTGCCTATCGATCATGAAGGCAAGCAGCTGTACGAAAAACTTAAGGATGGTCTCATTTTATGGTAAGACTATAAATATTTTTGATTGCTTCGTGCGTCCTGCATTTGACCGTTTTTGAAAACAAAGTACCCTAAATGTTACTCTGAAAAATGTACTATTAACCTTTCCAATTTTCATAGAAATCCGCCCAGTAGTTTCAGCGTGGTGCGCGTTCAAAGGGATACGACACTCAAAACCAGCGTGAAGACGTCCACTGCTGAGCATTGGCTTCCCCCTTAGAGCTACACTTCGGCTGCTTACCTCTTGCATCCATATTTTACCAAGTTAACACTAAGAAAGAAAAGTTCTCGAGTGGCGACCACGAACGGGAAGACGCAGCGTAGGCTGGCCCCCACTAGGTGGACCGACGACCTGGTCAAAACTGCGGGGAGCCGATGGATGGAGGAGGCGAGCAGACGCTCAAAGTGGCGCTCTGTGGGGGAGGCATATGTTCAGCAGTGGACGTCTTCAGGCTGATGTTGATGAACACTAACTGGCCATTTGAAAGAATTGTTTTCATTTGCAAATTGTTGCTTTTACCAAAATCCATATTGCCCCAACCCAACCAACCCAACTACAACAACATGGGTTATATAGGTTTTGCTTTAAGGTACTAACTTTTTTCCCCTTACAGCAAAGTCATAAATCACTCGTGCCCGGACACGATAGACGAGCGGGCGATCAACAAGAAGAACTTAACTCTGTACACCAAGCATGAGAACCTTACGTTAGCCCTGGTATCATCCCAGGCTATTGGATGCAACATTGTCAACATCGACGCCCATGACCTGGCTAAAGGGAAACCGCACTTGGTGCTCGGTCTTCTCTGGCAGATCATCCGTATTGGTCTCTTCAACCAGATCACGTTGGAGCACTGTCCTGGTCTCACGGAACTGCTTAATGATCAGGTATTTATTTGCTTAAAAAATGTATTTTTTAGGAGAATTTCATTGTTTTCTGGGAGCTGTGTTCTGTTAATAGAGCGGGTTATGTAAGCTGGCTTGGGAAGATGCTGGCAGGGATAATTGACTCACAGTATGTCCCGCCCCAAAGGGGGGTGTCTGTGTAAGAACTTCAAAACCCGACAACAAGCCAAGCAAGCAAGCTGGCTTACAATAAGTCTAAATATTGGCTCTTTTTATTTGACCGCATATCAAAATGAAGGTAGTAATCAAACATTAGCTTATAGACCTTAAAAATAAGGTTTAAACTTGGACCCAATAGCATGTTCAGATCAGATCATTGAAACTCCTCAGGATGCAATGAAGAAATCGAACATTTTTCTTACTTGATAACATTCCTGATTTGTCTGGAAGATAACGTTTTACGCGAAAATATCGCCCATTTTGCACTTAGTCATAACATTCTGTGTAAACCAATTTATTCTCCTCTAATGTGGTGTCACAGAGCAGATATAGTACTACGTAGTTTTAATAGTTTCATCTATTTTCAGGAGCGCATCGAAGACCTGCTCGCCCTGTCTCCAGAAGCGATCCTACTCCGCTGGGTGAACCACCAGCTGCAATCAGCTGGAGTGACCAGACGCTGCACCAACTTCCAGCAGGATGTCGCCGATTCGGAGATATACTCGTATCTGTTGAAACAGATCGCGCCAGATGATGCTGGAGTCACCCTGGAGGCTCTTAGGGTGAGTGACATCTTTTAGGAAGTTCTAGGTGTTACGAAAACCACCGTCCCTATATTTTTTCGTTTCTCTGTTGTGTTAAAAGTTGTCTGGAAGAGATCGCTTTCACAACAATAGTTTTGTTGTTAGTTTACTTCGTTTTTAATGATTTGTGATGCGGTGTTACAATAAAGAGATTATCTATTTGTCAAATTAAATATATTTGTTATCTGTGGAAAAGGATTGAGATTGATGATGCCGGAATCACTCTGGCTGCTCATATGGTAGATAAGACATTGAGGATCAAGTTCTCAGCCAACATAAAGACAAATATTCAATTCTGAGATAAACTTCTTTCAGATTTGTTGATATAAATACGATGAGCTACAAAGATTTTCAGGCATGATCTGACTAGTTGAAAAAATATTTTACGTCAATCCAAATGTCTTTAACTCAGAGCAATTTGGCCTAAGAAGATGTTCTCAATCTGTGCTCTGAAAATATTTGCCTACCACAAATCGAGAAGACGAGAAACTAAAGGGGATTTTAAAACTAGCCAGCCGGAAGACGTCCACTGCTGAACATAGGAGTCCCCCACAGAGCGCCACTTTGAGCTGCTGGCCTCTTGCATCCATCGGCTCCACGTGGTTTTACCAAGTCGTCAGTCCACCTAGTGAGGGCCGTACGCTGCGTCTTCCGATTCGTGGTTGCTACTCGAGAACCTTAACCCCATTGGAAATTATCCCCTTCATTAGTCATCATCATCATCAGCCTGAAGACGTTCACTGCTGAACATATGCCTCCCCCAGAGCGCGCCACCTTGAGCGGCTGCTCGCCTCTTGCATCCATCGGCTCCTCGCGGCTTTCACCAGGTCGTCGGTCCACCGAGTGGGGGCCTACGCTGCGTCTTCCGGTTCGTGGTCGCCACTCGAGAACTTTTCTTCCCCATCGGTTGTCAGTTCGGTTACGAGCGATGTGGCCTAAGAGCTATATCGGTCACTTTAGTTCTCCTGCGGATCATCCTTCATCCTTCATCATTCCTCCTTCATTAGTAAACCCATTAAACTTTATTTCAACCCAACTTTCAAATCCCCAGGAGACAGATCTGCTCCGTCGTGCAGAGGTGATGCTGCAGCAAGCTGCCAAACTCCGCTGCAGAGCGTTCGTCAGCCCGGCAGACGTGGTCGGCGGCGTCTACAAGTTGAACTTGGCGTTTGTTGCCAATCTCTTCAACCAGCATCCAGCGCTGCAGCGGACTAATGATGCGCAGGAGTATCATCAGCTCGATGAGACGAGGGAGGAGAAGAGTGAGTGTGCATCTTTCGATGGACCAATATCAATGCGGGTTTTGAATTAGATAGCTGGTTGAATTAGGAATGACTGCTTTGCTTTGGCATCAGCCTCTTATTTAACTTCCTAATAGACAGCTCCCATAAGGTCATATTGAAATGTATGTTGCCAAGTGAGTTGACTGCCATGAATTGTTTGGATGCGTAGCCAGCGACGTCGCCATGGCATCTCGGTGAGTTAGGGCTCTTACGCTGACGAGAAGTAAAATAATTGCTTGAGATAAAGAACGGGCATCTCTTTGACACCGTTTTCAACTATCCAAGTGTTATTTAAATCTTAAATATGCTAACATTTGACCTTTGTCTCACCTGATGGTAAGTGATGACGCGGTCGACGATGAAGCTTGCTAACCCAGAAGATATCGGTTCCATTACATATAATTACCTCTGCAAAATTCTCCATTTTTCTACTTCGGAAGCCTTTTTGATCTATTCCTGGACACAAGTCTCTCCAATTTCTCATCTCATCACTAATGTTCCTACATTTCCCCCCAGCGTACCGTAACTGGATGAACTCCATGGGCGTGGCTCCCCATGTGAACTGGCTGTACTCCGACCTGACGGACGGCCTCGTCATATTCCAGCTGTACGACATCATTAAACCTGGCATCGTTAACTGGAAGAAGGTAACCTAGCCCCTATTTCGTAAAGCGACAAATCATAGTAAAACCACAAACGTCAGTCGAATACGCCACACCTGCGTTTCCTATAACAAAAATACTATACGTGCCTAATGCTCGTTTTCATCAAAGATCCCTAAACTACACCCTAACTAGGAATCCCTTTGGCTAATGGCCCCTTAGATTTGACCCTTACCTAAATTCGTTTTCACAGCGCTGAGTGACACTTAAATTGTAAAGTGACAGTTTTTTTGTTTTTTTATTTTATTTATATATGTTAGAGAATAATTGTCAACATGCTTTATTAATATTATCACTAGAGTTTTTAATATATTATGCATCCGAAAAAATTAAAGCAAATACATTTTCTAGCGTTATGCGAAACAAAAAACAACAACACACAACAAACAACACCAACAACAACACAAACAGACAACAACACCAAAACAAACAAACAACACAGAAACAATACCAAACAACAAGAAAACCAAACAACAACAACAACACAACCAATAGAAACAATTGCCAAATACAATTGAAAAAGAAAACTGGCGTTTTGATAATTTAACCTGCCACTTAACGCTAAGGGGTTGAGTTTCGGCACCCTTAACTTAGGGTGTCCCTTAATCGCCGGTGAAAACAAAATTACTGTCAGATGTCACTTAATATTTTTAAGGGTCCCTTAAAATTTAGGGATCTTTGGTGAATACGGGCATAAGGACATACGTTTAATTTTATTGATCAATTAAATTGACGAGTCTACTTCCGTCAATGTTTTCTCCATAAAGTAAACCGAAAGACATTGCTCAATACTAACCCTACACGATCAATAAAATTGAATCAATCATAAAGACTGATCAATAAAATTGAACGCGTATGGGGGGACTAACGTTTGCCAGTCATAATAAACCTCCAATCCAAATGTCATTGACTGACAATTGGAAGTTTGTTATGATTTGTAGCAAATAAAACTATAGAGATAAAAAAGTCTGTAATGGCAAGATATCCGATGAAATCACACAGGGTGGCTTAAAATTAGCTGCTGTACGTGTGAAACAGACAAAATGCGAAAAGCGGCTTAACGTGTTAAGCCGCTTTTCGCATATTTGTCTGTTAAATATAAATAACGCCCAACGATCACATACATAGGTTTTAGACCCTAACTAGGATTCCCTGTATATAGGGACCCAGGGACTACGAGGACCAGTGATTAGAAAGAATTTGACAGTAATGACCGTTGGCTCCTGCAACAAAAAATTCACTTCTTTTCCTTTTTAAGACATAAGCCATATTTATACATTCCTCCTCCTCCTCCTTGCTTCGTGTTCCTCAGCGCTGAGGGTTGTAACCCCTTCCACAGATCACTTTGTCTCTGACAATAGGCTAGTGTCCTGCTATTAAAAATTAACAACTTAAGGTGGAACGTTACACTAGCGCGGGAAATTCAAATTTTCTTGCGTTCTTTTGCCAATAATAACTTAATTACTCAACGTGATTACATGAAAACTAATTTTGCGCAAATAAATATAATGTATAAATAAATGACAATTAAAAGTATTATCTAAGTACTTATCATTGGTTTAGCGACAAATGGCAATAGACTGAAAAACTAAGAAGAAAATTGTTTATTGTCATTTGTCGCTAAACCAATGATATGTAGGTGATACTTTTAATCGTAATATGTTGATACATTCTGTTTATTTCCGCAAAATTAGTTTTCATGTAATCACGTGGAGTAGTTAAGCTATTATTGGCAAAAGAACGCAAGAAAATTTGAATTTCCCGCGCCAGTGTAGCGTTCCACCTTAATATTATTTTCGTAAAGTAGGTCAAAAATTAATACAATCATTGAAAAAAATTAGTCAAATCGTAAAATAAATCACGAGTAATAACCTTTTAAAGTTTCTGGAGGGGCATCGCCTGTCCCTTTCTCGCAAAACAGAGCTTCCTCTCAGTTACTATGAAAACGCACGTTGTGAAGTCACATGCCAAAGAGACTGTATGTAAAACTACCACAGCTTAGTAATGCGGTACTATGAAGGAGCAAAAGAGACGTCACTGCATATTTGAGCTGTCTCTTTCTATTCCTGTATTTTAAAACGCTTGTAACTTTGACATTTTTTGTGAGATTTAATTTTTGTTTTCACGACTGTTTAGTTCTTGAGGGGCATTACTAACTAGCTTATGTGTTAATCCAGTACATAAGCTATCTCTATTCCAAATTTAATTCAAATCCGCCCAGCCGTTTGAGCGTGAAGGAGTAACAAACATACACACATACGCACAAACACACATACAAACTTTCGCCTTTATAATATTATAGTGTGTTAGTGTGATTTATGCAATAAAATAATTGCAGGACACTAGTCTATCTGTACATTGTTCATTATGCAATTTTGTTGGGTATTGTCTCCAGGTTCACCGGCAGTTCTCCAAACTGCGCAAGTTCATGGAGCGGCTCGAGAACTGCAACTACGCGGTGGAGTTGGGAAGGCAGCTCGGCTTCTCGCTCGTCGGCATCGCCGGCGCTGACATCAACGAAGGCAACGCTACACTCACGCTTGGTAAGTTTCTTTTTTTATACGGGCCCGATTTAGAAGGCTTTAGTTGACAGTCCTTAAAATACTAAAAATATATCCGTCTCTTACATTGCCGTCTATTTGACAAGGACAGCAACAGTTTTAGAAGTTTTAGATCTGTCAACTAAAGCCTTTAAAATTGGCCCCATTGTGCCTTTATTCTTTAAACTAACTACTACACTACTAAGGCCCGATTTTACCAAAGTAGAATAAATTTTATTCCAGGTATAACTTTCCGAGAACAACCGAGTTACGCAGGAATAAGACTAATTCCTTGGATACAATCAAAGTGGCGTCTTTTTATATATATTGTGTAATTTCATTTGGCAATCAGCTGTATCCGAGAGTAACGAATAGCCTTATACTTTGAATAAACCTTATTCTACTTTGGTGAAATCGGGCCTAAAACCAGTAAACTAGCTACACTATCTACTACAAAGAACATTTAGACTGTATACTAGCCGCGATGGCTTATAGACAGTCCAAATGCTCCAGCCCACTACCGGTAGGTAGCGTACCCAGTTGGTAAGTCGCATCAACAGCCGGAAGACGTCCACTGTTGAACATAGGCCTCACATAAAACGCCACTTTGGACGCTTATCGTAGGGGAGGATTTGCCATAATCACGCTTGACAGGCGGCTTGGTGATCGCAGAAGATTTTAATGTACTGAGGAGAATCATCATCAACAGCCTGAAGACGTCCACTGCTGAACATAGACCTTCCCTCAGAGAGCGCCACCTTGAGCGGCTGCTCGCCTCCTGCATCCATCGGCTCCCCGCGGCTTTTACGAGATCGTCGGTCCACCGAGTGGGGGGCCGGCCTACGCTGCGTCTTCCGGTTTGTGGTCGCCACTCGAGAACCTTTCTTCCCCATCGGTTGTCAGTTCTACGAGCGATGTGGCCTGCCCACTGCCATTTTAACTGAGGAGAATGCTGCTGCCCTGGATATTCCTTTTGCTGGCTTATTCGTGTGGTGCTATTCTCAAACCGGGACCACACGGCTAAGTTATATGGCCATTGGAGAGTACTCTCGTATGTTTTATCTTCTTTAAAAAAAATATTTGTGCATAATTATTTCACAGTGACATCTAGCGCCAAACAAAGTAAAGCTTGTACTATGGGAACCAGATAACTGATAGAATACTTAGATACTTTTTATTTGTAAGCACAGTATGCATAGAATCACACTAATATTGTAAAGGCGAAAGTTGGAGTTTTGGCGGGAACGCGGAAAAGTTCACGTCGTTGCATTGTATTATTTTTCAAAACTTATGCTTTTTCCAGTGTTAATGTTTAAAATTGGTGGTGTTTTATGCATTAAGTGCTGAATTACGAGCATGAGTGTGGGCAAGTGATATAATGTGGTGAAACGTGGTTTTTCGTGTTGCTTCCAAAATTCCATAGAAGCCTCTAGTAAAGTTGCCACCACTTTACTAGGGCATGCCTTAGACTGGATTATGACTTAGACTAGACTATGACTACACTGACTGTGACTATGACTTGACTTTAAGTGAAAATTTCCATAATACGATGAAAAATTACAAAACTTGACACTGGCTAAATACACTATGTGTGGAGCCAAAATATAAGAAAAAAAAAAGGCGAAAGTTTGTATTTGTGTTTTTGTTACTCCTTCACGCTCAAACGGCTGCGTGGATTTGGATGAAATTTTGAATAAAGATAGCTTATACATACTGGATTAACACATAGGATACTTTATATTCTGTGGGTGAAACCGTGGGGCGCAGCTAGTTTTAATGTATCAACAGTTTCCGAGATTATTAAAGGTTTTTATTCGTCTGGTTTTCATCAGTCCATATCAATTCTTTTAATTTCGGTTTATTTCTTTCTTTCTTTCTTGTGAAGACTGAAAATAGGCTTTAGTGGTTTGCCATAATCACCAAAAGTGTCCAAAGTGGCGTTTTATGTTCAGCAGTGGACGTCTTGATGTGATGTAATATAAAGCATCATAGTAACGAACGTATTTCGTTTGTGTACATTTTATTTCTATTTTACAGCTCTGATCTGGCAACTCATGCGTGCCTACACACTATCCGTGCTGACGCGACTCGCTAACACTGGCAACCCCATCATAGAGAAGGAAATCGTGCAATGGGTGAACAACAAATTGCAGGGAGCTGGCAAGACATCATCTATTAGAAGTTTCCAGGTATGTCACAGTTTAGAAGAAAAAGTTTTTAATTGTGACCGGGATTTGAACCTGCTGCCATCCATCCATAAAGCCGAGTTATGCTTTCGTGACAACTGATCCCATGCCGTTTATACTTCACCTTTTACAACTAACTTGCGGGGTTGGTAGCGCCATCTATTGAGAGTTTCTTGAGAATCACCTCAACCAGGTCCCCAACTCTGTATGAAAACAGATTCCACGCGATACGA
The DNA here is from genome assembly GCA_910589525.2 of Ennomos quercinarius. Taxonomy (NCBI): domain Eukaryota; kingdom Metazoa; phylum Arthropoda; class Insecta; order Lepidoptera; family Geometridae; genus Ennomos; species Ennomos quercinarius. The sequence goes on along the minus strand of OU342513.1, from coordinate 6,181,223 downwards.
AACCACGTCGTTATCGTGTCGTGTACAAATCGTGTCACAGCATTAGAAATACCTTCACTTTACAATAAAGTAATTTTTATTTTGAATAAATATTGACATAAATTGGTGGTAACTTTTGACGTGTTGATGTTTCGGAGCGCGTCTCATTGGAACATTATGATTTTTGACAGTTCAAATCGCGCCAATTTCACATTAATTTCGCGCGGTTTCGTTTTCATTTCATAGAGAATAGATTTTTACAGATTTCTTATAAACAAACGAGGACTAGACAAGAAATTCGCGTGGTTTCGAATAAGGAGTCGTGAAGTGGTCATACAGAATTAAAATCCAGTTTGGTCAAGCTACACAATAAAAAACAATATTTTAAGAGCCCATCCATACCTTCCATTTAGTACTAATTCAACTTACCGGTGGCGCCACTAGTAAAACCGAGAAACCGTTTCTTGAAAATGTGACGCTAGAGGAGATTTTGTGTCATACAAACCATAGAGTATAGACTAAAAGTATAGAGAGATCACGATATTATATTTGTACTGCTCACACGTATCGCTACGTCAGTGGCGAAGGAAAGAAACAAACATATGGTAATTAGCTATCCTTGCGAAAAGTCACAGTACCATTTTTTTCGACTCGAGTCAACTGTTTTTCTATACAAATCTGTCAGACTCATTCACATCAAAGTGTCCACTTCATATAAAAAGTGTTCAAAAAAGTGGTACGCTTGACACTTTTGGTCTATATTCTATAAGATACAAACCATGTTCGTATTATTGTCAGCTATCGATTCATATAAGTTTTATGAGTGGTCGCTATTTTGAAGAAAACCAAGATGGTGGACATTAGGTATGCCAAAACATTCACAGCCTTTTTGTATGTTTCCAGGATGAAGTGTTAGCGGACGGCAAGGTGGTGTTAGACCTGATCGATGCCATCAAACCTGGATCCATCAACTACGATCTAGTGCTTAGCGGCGGCACTCAAGAGGTTCGTACACATCAATGGAAGTCAGTCAGTCATTAGCCCTATATTTTCGCCTAAGTACTAGTCAACAAGACGCGCAGCGAGCTATGGAGAGAGCTATGCTCGGCGTTTCCCTGCAAGATAAGCTCCGGAACGAGGAGATCCGCAGGAGCACTAAAGTGACCGATATAGCTCTTAGAATTAGCAAGTTGAAATGGCGATGGGCAGGCCACATCGCTCGTAGAACTGACAACCGATGGGGAATAAAGGTTCTCGAGTGGCGACCACGAACCGGAAGACGCAGCGTAGGCCCCCCACTCGGTGGACCGACGATCCGGTGAAAGCTGCGGGGAGCCGATGGATTCATGTGGCGAGCAGCCGCTTAAAGTGGCGCTCTCTGGGAGGCCTATGTTCAGCAGTGGACGTCTTCAGGCTGTTGATGATGATGATGATGATGATGATGATGATGATGATACAATAAAGATATAAATATTTTTAATATGTAATCTGTCCCACAGGATAACCTAGCAAACGCGAAATACGCGGTTTCAATGGCCCGCCGCTGCGGCGCCCGAGTGTACGCCCTTCCCGAAGACATCACCGAAAGGAAACCGAAGATGATAATGACCGTGTTCGCTTGTCTAATGGCCCTCGACTATATCCCGCCAATGGACGCACCCCTTAAGGGGTAAGTTTTGGAAATACGGGATGGAAATTGTTTCGTGTTTTCAAGATATTTAATTACGTTCATTCATTTAAAAAAAATGGTTTCTAAATTATTTTATTGCCATATTCAATTGTAACGCGTAATAATTGTTGGTTACTTTATTGCAATTAATCGTTCAGTGTTTGTAAGTGAAAAGCAAATCGTAAAGACAAAAAACGTTTGAATAAAATTCTACTAAAATATAATATAAACTTGATACCGGCTAAATGTTGTAAATCGCGTGTGGCTAAACAAAAAAAAAACGCTATCCCTGTTTGCTGTTAATCATTTTTCTTGGTTGTTCAGGGCGGTTTTAACGCCAAGTCTTTTAAACCAAAAACAAATTTTAATGTTATTCAATTTTTTTTCTGCGCTTACGTTTTATTTACGTATGATTTATCTTGACAACACGACGCGAGGTTTTTGGGTTATGGAGCCGCAAGCATAAATGTTTTATCGTTTTCTAATACTCTACTTGTAAAGCATAATGAGACATTTTATGTATTTTGTCGTAACAAGTATTGTGTGTTGGTCATTTTCAGTCATTTACAGAGATTTTATTTTCGCTAAGAAAATGTCATGAACTGCGAAAGTACTTCAGAAAAAGTTCTTTAATTAGAATTGAAATTAAATTATTTTTATTAACAATATTTAAAATAATGAAAAAATGATTTCTTTAAAACTTTGCAATTAACGTTTCCAGTTAATTAGTAAATTGTATAATAAAATTTGTAATCGATTGAAAATGATCATAAATTGGTGTTATCGGACGTATTATTTTAAATGTTTGTGACGTATTTAATATTAAAATTTGTAATATTTTAGGTAATAAGTTGATGTAAGATTTTAAACTATCATGGTCACTAACCCCCCCCCCCCCCCCCCCCTAATAATATCCCGTTAATAAACAATATTGTAGTGGAATAAGTTGATGTATGTAATATGTATGAGATTCGATTCCATTATAACGATAACCCACCAGCTGGTACAAGAGAAAATAAGGTAAATCGCTTATGCGTCTAAAGTGCAGTGCCTGGTTCAAATATGGGATTTTTAATCCGTGGTTAATTTAACTGATGGTTAAAAAAATCTAACAATTTTCTACCATTGGTTACTTACTACGAATTCCCACCCTAAGGTTGATGATCCACTCTTCTGAGTGAAATTAAATTTTTTGCAATTTTCTTGCTTTTGTTGTTAACCATTGTTTTGTATAATAGTTAACTATACCATGACCAACAGCCTTAAGGGTCGGTAGAGACCAACAGTAGTATGTTCGTTCAAAAAATCAACCCGAAATCCAAGCGATATTAATACATATACGTGTCAAAATTTTATTTAGAATTTCGCTTATTGAGTGAAATCAGCGAATAGCTACGCCATATTATCAAAATAAAATTATGTTCGACTGAATTGTCTGCATTCCATATAGCAAAGATAGTGTTGGTACGGTGGTGGCATTGTGATGTTTAGGTTAGGTGGGATTACACGCGAGATTAGTAAAACTGGGGGATTTGAAAGTTGAAATAAATTTCTAGATTTTTGTATGTATTTCTCGCATACTGATTTCAAAAGTCTGCGTTTTTAAGTTAAAACCCAGGTGAATAACAAAAAGGGGAAAAAATGGTGTTATTTTTGTGACTAAACGAAAAAAAACCAATCTTAAAATCCGACACTAATTTAAAACTAATTAGCGGTGTATCATCGGTAAGTCCAATAACAATTTTCGAGTGCATTTTCGCGTTAAAGCGCGTAATATAAATTGTATTCAAATAGCGAAAGTGTACTTATATTTAAACTTTCTAGTCCCCTAGCTATTTACAGTAAAAAATATCAAAAAATTTATATGCTGACCTCAATTAATCTAAAAACAATAAAAAGACTTGGTAAAGTTTTGCAATTAATACGTAAAATTAATATTATAATGCAATGTCAGTGCATTGCAGATTAGTGTTATAACAACTTTAATGTTAAGCAATTTGAAGGGAAGGTCGAAGTAACGCTTAGTATTTTACAGGATTTAGGGAAAATAAAAAAAAAACAATCTAGCAACTACCCTCACATTTCTTAATCCGTAGAGCTACATAAACTATGGTATGATAAGTATTTAAAAAATATTTTTTTTAAATGTAAACGTAACTTTTTTTTTATAAAAATGTAATTTTTTTTGTAAACCTTTATTAACTGAAGTGGTTCCCGTAATTTTACCCCTAAAACTAATGAATTAACGACCCTCCCTATTTGTAAGTGATAACTTATTTATAATTAAACTATGTACTGTAATCTTAAACTTAATATAACTATTGCGTTCTATCGTAGCCACTACATTAAAAAAAAACGATACATTTGAAGCGCTATTACTCATTAGTTACTAATGATTAGTAGATAGTAAGTATTAGTTAGTCTTAAAATCAGAAAAAGACAACCCGGCTTAATAGTACTTATGTAAATTAGTATTAATATTTTAAAGTTTTTTAATTGGAACAAAATATAAACTTGACACTGGCTAAATACGTTAACCGCGTAAAGCTAATATTAGAAAAAAGTGTCTGTGTTTTTATACATTTATACAACGAAGTAGCATAGAGCGAGCGAATCGAATACGCCAAGCCAATTACTAGAGGAAGTAGGCATTGCTAGTCTATCAGAGCGCCTGGTCGATGCGACGCGTGACCAAAATGCTGGCACTTATTTGGCCCAACGCATCAGCATTGCAATTCAACGTGGCAATGCGGCCAGCATGTTGGGTACGCTACCTACCGGTAGTGGGCTGGAGCACTTGGACTGTCTATAGGCCATCGCGGCTATTATACAGTCCATAAGTGTTCTTTGTAGTAGGTAGTGTAGCTAGTTTAGTTTAGTTTAGCTTAGTTATGCTTAGTTTAGTTTAGTTTAGTTTAGTTTTTATTATTGTAGTAGTTAGCTTGAGTAATAAAGGAAGTAAACATATTCTTATCAGTAATTACAAGAACAAAACCTACTTGGCCTAATTTTAGCGCCGGTATTGCTCGTTTTTCAATTTTTCCCTGCACATTTCGTTAGTAAAAATATGTACAATATATTACATATTCAAAAAATTCGATATACTTTTTTAAATTGCAAAATCATCATCGCTTTTGGTTTTTGTGATCGTCTCGTCTAATTTTCCGTACGGATACTGTTCTGGCCTAGAATCTAGGTGTTTATTTCAATATTAAGTATTATGCTTTGCTAGCGAAGCTAAATTCGCAGCGTTTTTATTTGGACACTTCGAAACTTGCTAGTTAGAACCCGTATATAGGTTAGGGAAATAAGTACCAACATAGGCTAAATTTTTAAGGTCCATCCAACATTTAGGTACTTAACGCTTGGTATTACATTATCTGTGACGCTGTCAATTTTATAATTTTTGCACGATCTAGTTGTTTTATTAAATAGATAAGTTTTTTAAACTTCCAAATTGTTTTGAAACATTTGTAAGGCGCTTATCTGTTTGATCTTTTATAATTGTTTATTTCAGCTATATTATTATAATTAAGTGTTTGTAATCATAAAAACGGGATGCTTGTGTGTGGGAATTAGCAATAATTTATGTGGAATTGTCTATGTGATAATCATTTTATACTGCTATCATAACAAATGGTATATAACACCATATTATGTATTCCCTAAATATATAATTATATCTCCTATAATATACATTCCCTGTGTATTCCGCATTCCTTTTTGATCGGCATTTGTTTACAGTTATAACCAATATTCCCACTTCTACGTTAGTTTTTAAAACTGTATATTTCTTATGCTATTTTAAGTGCTATACTTGTGAATTGTTTTATAGATTTTTTTTTAAATTAGATTTATTATCTGTCCTAATGGATACAACGATTATTTTCACTTTAATGTAAAATTTTGTTTTGTTAAACATTTTAAGCTTATATCGAATTTTTATTTTGATTATATCTAATCAAAAATCGAGGGAAATGCTAATCATAATTAATTTTACGTAATTAAACTAAGGTATATTAATACTTAGTGATAACCGCTAGCTTACGGAAATATAAAGACAACAGCCTTTAAATAAAAGGAATTGGTGAAATATGTATTTATTTATTTTATTCCAACCCTTCCCAAAAACCCCACATATATTTAAATCATAGATTATTCATAATATTAATTATATCGTATTTATTATGTTACTGCTGGGTTATCACGGATGGTAGACAAAATTGTCTTTCCCCTGTTTTACTCTACTTGACAAGTATGAAAGTGACATAAACGGGGAAAGACAATTTTGTCCACCATCCGTGCTAACCCATCAGCTGGGTTAGCATGGACGGTAGACAAAATTGTCTTTCCCCGTTTTACGTCACTTTCTTCATACTTGCTTGGAGTAAAACAGGGGAAAGGCAGTTTTGTCTACCGGCCGTGCTAACCCTACTGGGTTTGTTTTTGTGCTGTCTATTTTTGTGTTAATCAAGGTTATTATGGGTTCATATTATGGGCTTACTCTGCCTGATACAATGTTATTGAAAACTTTATTTATAGGAAGGATGCTTTTTGTGAATAATGCTGGTGAATGGGTAAGATGGTTTTATATACACTATTATAATTAATTATCTTTGCTGAAAATTTTAGCTCGTATAATTATTAGGACGCTTGATTCTACCTTTTTCTTCTATATTGTAATGTGGCATTTTAGAAAAAAGGTAATTTATAAATAGCGACAAAAGCAGATCGTCAAGAACCACATTTTATCTGTACTACTAGTACAAGTTTTGTAAGAATGCACATTACTGTACCAAATTATTTACTTTTACTTTTAAATCTAGATAAAACACGTCAATTTTCAATCAGAGCCATATTACTATTTCAATGGGTGACCGCTTACACAAAGTTGTAGGTATTTATAAGTGAGATTCGGACTTTAACAATAGTTAAGCAAAATAGGAAGTTTTCAGGCGGCCTAAATATTCTGACAGTGTAGGGCTGGTCACTTGCCTACACGAAAAGAAAGGATGAACTAATTGGGTTTACTAGTGGGAATCAGCTAGATAGATGTAGCTATGTGACCACAGAAAGAATCTTTGTTGTATAATCTGTTGATCTTTTATAATAGGTCTATGGTATGAGCGATAGAGATACTCTGTGCATTGACTAGTCTGTGGTTATGTGATTTTAATAAATGAATAATAGTTAGCATTCCAATGTTTAATTTACAAAACAATCTTGACCTTCTAGCTTGCATCATCGTTTCTTTCTCAGCGGCACTCGAACTCGCAGACGTTACACTTTTGTATTTATTAAAGGATTGGAACAATAATATTATACTTACCTAAATTAGGCTGACCCCATATTGGGCGGTAGCGATCTTCGAGCGACTTCGCGCGATATCGCGGCGACACGAAGCACGATGGTAAAATGTCGCGGCGATATCGCTACCGCCCAGTGTGGGGCAGCCTTAGTAAGACATTACTAGCATACTACGGAATAAGTATATTATTCTAAGTTCCCTTATTTTAGGCCTGAACCGGCTCCTGTACAAATCTCCCAAGATTCAGTAAACATCGTCGATCAGTCAGAAGATATACAAGAACTTGTCCAAATAGAAGACCAGGAAGATCCAGTACAAGTTGCTGAAAGCCAGGAATACTTTGACGACCCTGGTCTAGGCTCGCCCTTGGAAAAGCCTGCCTTACCGCCCAAGCCAGACCTTACGGCTGTCGGGAGGTCGGTGTCTGTTGGATCTAACAATGAAAGCTAAATTTCCAGTCTGAAATTATCTGACCAACGATATCTTTATTGACAGCGCCATCTGTATTTATTTTATAACAGGTTTTTAAATATTATTTTGCTAGTATTATCCGTGTTTACACAGTGTGGGTTCTAGTAGCTGTTAATAACGCCTAGAACGCTACGAAATTATGCCACTTTTTACCCAGACAAGGCCAAATAATGAACGTTCCAGTCAATGTGAACGAAAAAAACGAAAATAACGATAATTTTGTTTAAGTGGAACCCGCTATGAGGTGCTACGAGCTATGGCTACGAGTAACAGCTGTTAAGGTGGAACGTTACACTAGCGCGGCAAATTCAAATTTTCTTGCGTTCTTTTGCCAATAATAGCTTAATTACTCAACGTGATTACATGAAAACGAATTTTGCGCAAATAGAATGTATCAATAAATTACAATTCAAAGTATCACCTACATATCATTGGTTTAACGACAAATGGCAATAGACTGAAAAACTAAGATGAAATTTGTTTATTGCCCATAGGTCGCTAAACCAATGATATCTAGGAGATACTTTTAATCGTAATTTGTTGATACATTCTATTTCTTTACGTTAAATCAGTTTTAATGTAATCACGATTAGTAATGAAGCTATTATTGGCAAAAGAACGCAAGAAAACTTGAATTTGCCGCGCTAGTGAAACGTTCCACCCTGGTATACCATTGGTTGCTTTTAGATCATCGGCTGTCTTCTTCCAATGAGTGCACAGTATTTGGTGTTAGTTTACATGAGTTTTACAAACGTACTTGAAACCGGCGGGCCATTATTTTTAGAGTAAAAATACTTCCAATATTCTTTTTAGTCTCAATGATCGCCAGTAACGTAATTAGGTAATTAGTAGGGATCCCATTGAATGTCTACGTATTTTTAATTGAGAGTTTTACTAATCGATTCTTACGAGTCTTTGTATTTATTTATTATTTTATTAGGTCGTGTCGTATCGAAGATAATCCTGGAGTACGCCATATTGCATGAAGATGTAAAAATATATTTTTATAGTTATGAAAGTATCGAAGTTTGTGTGACAAATGTGTTCTATTTTGTCTACCAGTGTACCACCAAGATGTATCAGATATATTTTGTTTCTTTTATTTTTATAATAAATTACTTTTTAACATACCGTGTTTTGATTGGCATTCCTTGATAACGGTATATTAAACTCGCGACAATAGTACCAAACTAATTATACTTACATCGCATATTTCTCGTAATAATTAAAAAATCTGTTCTTGGAGAAGCCAAACCTTTAGATCTTTACGTAAAAAGCCGCTGTGGGGAACAGAGCTCGCGCAGTACGTCAAGTATTCATCATCCTCATCAACAGCCTGATGTCATCCACTGCTGACCTTAGCCCTCCCCCAGAGCGCGCCACCTTGAGCGGCTGCTCGCCTCCTGCATCCATCGGCTCCCCGCGGCATTCACCAGATTGTCGGCCCACCATGTGGGGGCCCGGCCTACACTGCGTCTTCTGGTTCAGTGGTCGCCACTAGAGAACCTTTCTTCCCCATCGGTAAGTATTCAAAGGATAGCTTAAATAAGTCTTACGGCCTAGGAACGGAACTCTTCCAGAAAGTGTTTCCTCCTGGGTATAAACCTGGGTCTTTTTAAGTCAAGAGTGAATGGGTATCTCATGGGCAAACGTACTCCACCTTAGACAACTTCGTCACTTACCATCAGGTGAGTTGTTGTCAAACGTATGCCCATTTTAGGATTAAAAAATACAAATAAAACGAAAGTTTTTATAAAATTGTGATGATTTATTACAATCCATAGCCGGCAACATAAGAAATACTTACATTTCTGTGGAAAAGCAACAAATCCACGAAGAACGCGGCATTCCTGACATTTATTTTGAAATAATACTTGAATTTTTAAGTCACGTGTACAGCATAAATAACTGTTTAATTTATAACTATTTTAATACATGTTACAACACCCTTCACAGGAAATTGATCCTTATTCCTTAAATCATAGCTATTTATACTGCTCACGAGGTTTTACTTTCTTTTCAGTAATTATAATATTAACGTTTCGTTTAGCTACATTCATTCTATACCTACTTTAATACTAATTACCAAAATAAATGTCATAGAATTTTAATAACACGTAACAAGTCCTCTGCACCCAAAACTATGTAACCTTTACATACTTAACCCTGCATAGTAAAAAAAATATTTACACAATATACACAATGATAAAAATGTACAATATTTATATAATTTGTGATAATTCTAAAACGCAGCTTTGAATAAATGAACTGCAAGAGACAAGTGTTGCGAAAATCGATAAACGTAGCTTAGTTCCGAATCTTGCATTCATTACAAAACACACAGTTGAAATAACAAGCGACAACGATAAACATTCTTTAATTTGATTTGAAATAGTTACCAAAACAAGAATTCGTTACATAAAAATTTAGATTAGAGCTTCTAGAGGAGACCCTCTATACTTTTTTCGTCACATAAAATTGAAACAAGGTAACACACGCTTAAATGATGAAACTAGATCAACTAACTACTTTCCGTAATTTGGAATGTATTAATGATATTGATAACTCAGTTGTAATTAACAGCTATATACATCGAGGCTGGTTTACGATTCCATAAGAAGTACATCGCTAGCAAAATCTATAGTAGACAATACTAATTTACGCCCACGGCGATGTCTATTTGTATAAAACATAAGAGGACAAATATTTAGAATACATTATGAGTATTTAATACAGTACAGTTCATAAAAACCATCCTCTTATGTATAGATTGAAGTGACAATAAAAATTACATAAAACATCGAAATTACATTTTCGACTATTTACAAAACCGACTAAAAATAGAATAAATATTAAAAAAATATCACGATTATAAAGTTCAATTGAAACGAACGAGTCGCAAGCTGCAATATAATACCAGGCCTAATTTGAAGGCTTTAAGTTGACAGTCCTTGGACCTTATTCCCTATGACTATCTAGACACGTTACGATATCTTCGTGGAATGGTTTTGGGTTTTAAAACGCTATTCTGTATGCCGTTGTCAAATTCGACAAACGCAACTAGGCTCGTTATACGCACGTCGAAAAATAGAAAACACTGGCCACAAACAACCTAACGCGTGGCATACAAAATAATTTAAAAAATCGCTCCATGTCGTGGCGCGTTTAAAGCCCGCGTTTATGTTTAGAGCGGGTTATGACGTCACGCGTTTAAAACGGCGCAAATATAGTAATCTCGGTAGCGGTTACATATTTGAGCCGTTTGGTGTTGAGGCCCTGGGTCCGTGAGCTCATCGCGATTTTCAAAGTTTATCCTGGTAACGACGCGTGACCAAAATGCTGGCACTTATTCGGCTCAACGAATCAGCATTGCAATTCAACGTGGCAATGCTGCCAGCATGTTGGGTACGCTACCTACGAGCACTCTGACTGTCTATAGATAGTGTAGCTAGTTTACTAATTTTTAGTATTGTAGTAGTTAGGTTAAAGACATTGCCCGTTAAAAAAAGACGCGTTATTGGCAAGGAATCTCATGTGGCATACCGAAATAAGGCCCTAAACTTATTAAAAATATATCCGTCTCTTACATTGCCGTCTATTTGACAAGAACAGCAACAGTTTTAGATCTGTCAACTAAAGCCTTTAAAATTGGCCCCACATTCTATGTATCTAAAAATGTATCAAAATTATTTTCAAAAACTAAAGTGACGGAGTAAATCTTTGATAGTTTTGTTTAATAGTATACAATAGATTTTTGCACTGTCTTTGTAGTACTAATTCTTATTTATCATCTGTTGAAATCGTTAAGGTACTTCATTGGTATTGATTAGCATTTAACATAGCACTTCATAAAAAGAGAATATGTTTAAACAATCAACACTATAACAAACCTCTCTCTCTCTCTCTCTCTCTCTCTCTCTCTCTCTCTCTCTCTCTAATTATCGCCGGTATAAGAACACCAGCACCGATAATTAACTAAAAAAAACTCCCATCACCGGAAATATTGACTCGATCTTGATTAAAAAAAACTATAGAACCCCCTTTATTAAACTCTTAACTTTTATAACGCGTTATGCGTTTAATTAAATAGTTGTTATAAGGACAAAGAGATCTTCAGGTTTAAAAAAGTTCTAACCCTATTTCTGAGGTAATCCAAAAGGAGTTCTAAGTTTTCTCAATTTAACGTAAACGCGACATAAAATTTTCAAATAGTTTGTAAATTGTTTCATGCAAGACCTGCAAGGCCTTTTTAAGAAGTTTAAATTATTAAATAAATGTTGAATTAATATTTAGATATTTCACAATTTCTAACATAAAATAAATAAAAATTAACAGTGTTTCTCTCATTGCGTATGTAATTCAAATACTAAATATACAATAAATTTCTTTATAATGTACTTGCAAAATTTGACTACTTGACAAAATATCACATATAAGGAAGTAGGACCTTAAAAAGTTTTGAAATTATTTTCACATCTTACCAAATAAGCGTTTTCGTATAATTTCTTGACTCGCCACCAATACAGGGTGATTTAATGAGGGGGTGATCTTTCAATTTGAAATTTCTTAATTTGTGATGAAATTTTAAACAAAATACTCAATAATACTTTTTACACCCTCAATAAACACCCTATTGAAAATAAATTAAAATATCACCTAAAACTCCACTAGACAGCACATTCGGTACAAAATCAACCACATAACGACTTGCATTCATACCTGCAGCGAAAACAAAAAAGTAAAATTAAAACAAGCAAATAAAAAAAAACTTTCTGCCCAATCATGCCAAGCATAGACTAAAAAGATGGTGCCATTTTAATTAATCATTTGCGACGATTTTTAAATATAAATATTGAAATTTTTAAATCAATATTTGGTCTGTGCGTGCGCCATTATTCTTCCAAAGAGGAAGAGAATAAAGATTTAGAAGGGTCCTATCAAATAATTATAATGAAAAAGACACGTTTAGTTACAATAGAATAATATTGACAAAATTGGGCATAGTTAAAACACCATTAAAATATTTTATATAAAATAAATGATACATATAAATAACATAACAAAACAGAACATGTAAGCAACTTATGGCTAAGCCTCTATAACGCGTGTCATTGAAGAAACAAATCTGACGAAAACAAGAAGCTACTGCTTTCCCTCTTCCACTATTGCATTTAAGTGCAGAGGGAGTGAGACAGCAATAGAAATGTTTGCTCTTTTCAGTTCTTTTCTTTATTGAATCGCGTTAAATAAATTACCATTACACCAATACATACTAACGTTACACCATTTACACCCATATACATAATATACAAGGTGAGTTTGAATTGGTATGTTATCCCGAAAGGGGGGGGGGGGGGGACTGGGACCATGATAGCCCACAAGTTGTGAGAGCCTTACTTGAAACTGCGCGTTTCCAAACCTCCATACTAAAAAATTAATCCGGTTACAAAATTGCACGTGCGATTGCTACGAGAGTTGACAAGATACTATAAATTCATTTCTAAACACAGGTCGTTAAACCCATTTAAGTGCAGTCAAGGACGAAGTTCAACCACCCAACTGCTCTAGGGCTATCTTCGAACGTAAACTTTACATGGCATTTCTACAATGAAAAGCTATTAATTTAGAAAAGTCGTAGAAGAAACGTTGTCTACCTTGGGGAGTAGATTTACCCTGTTTCGGGATAATATATCAATTGAAACTCAGATAGTATAACTACATGCAAAGATACCGTACACTGATATGAGTCAACGCTATAATACATATAAATACAATATAATACACAACAAAGCGTAAAATTATTAATTTACAAAATAATTATGCTTGTGGATATATTCTGTTAATATTAAATCAGACAACTTGTTTCTAATTTCTAGACAAGACGATGTTTGAAGACAAAATACTATTTTATAATATTGACTGGCCTGATAGCTCAGTTAGTAGGTGCTCTGCCTTCTGAACTTGAAGGTTGTGGGTTCGATTCCCACCCGGTACAAAAATTTGTGTGATGAACATCGATGTTTGTTCTGTTTCTGGGGGTTATATTGTATTCTATGTATGTATTTACAAACAAAGTATTCTATCAGTTATCTGGTTCCCATAGTACGAGCTATGCTTAATTTGGAGCTAGATGGCGCTGTGTCAAATGTCCACACATATTTATAAAAAAATGATGAATTTAAACTTAAAAACCGTAAAAAAAACATATAAAACCGACTGATTTTTAGGGTTCCGTAGTACTACAATGAACCCTTATACTGTCTTGTGATACAAGAATTATTTTCGAAGGACAATACCTCCCAAAAACATTATTTGCATCAGAATAACATCACAAACGCTACTTTGCCATTTTGTCAATATGTAGTCGTTGGTTTCGGTTAAAAGAATTTTTATTTGAGTTTTTTCTATGAAACTTAAAACCATCACGTTGACCACGTCGTCAATTTGTCTTAAAACATCATCTCATGTCCCATTCATATAATCGGTTAATACTATACTTTACTAATAATCTTTACTTCAAATTATTGCTTCGTCTTGACTTCCTGATATAAATTTCTGTATTTTGAGGAGACGGGTGATTTACTGGACAAAATGATCTACATTTTTAAAGTTCTCTAAAAAGCGTATTAAAAGCGTGATTTTGTTTGCAAAAGATTGCTTAAAAGTGCAACTATTTCCTATCATTTAGCGGACTACATGTATACCTATCTCGTTTCTTTTGTATGAGAGAAGTATACAGAGGGAGATAGCATGTAGCCTTAAATCAAATATAATGTAGATACACGGTCTCTATGAAAATCAAACCTCAAAAGTGACCCCACGGTAATACTTACTTTCACAGATATATACCTCTCCAGCTAATATAAAATAGTCCACAAGCCGTTGTTTAATTTTAATAATGAATACCCCTGCAATAGGCCCGATTTAGAAGGCTTTAGTTGACAGTCCTTAAAATACTAAAAATATATCCGTCTCTTACATTGCCGTCTATTTGACAAGGGCAGCAACAGTTTTAGAAGTTTTAGATCTGTCAACTAAAGCCTTTAAAATTGGCCCCAATAGCGTTCTAGAACAATAATATGTGAGTAACATCACTTTCATTAGGCGCTGTCACACGCGACTGAGAGCAAAAGCAAGGCATATGCCTTGTTCAAACGGTGCCGTTTCGAGGCAGCGATCGTGGATCTACCCTATATTTCATCGCAGCATTTAGTCCACTAGTTAATTATGGCACTTTTGCACGTCTATGCCTCTATGTTAGTGAAAATGAAGAGTGCGCGATGCTTTATGTTTAATTTACATCCCATCTATTCGAAAAGAGACGAACGGTTCCTCGCTAAGTGCGCCTAAAATGGTTCATTTAGGCGCACTTAATAACAGTGATAAAATGTCTTTTCTTATTAAAGTCCGGTCGCGGAGCAGAAAGAATTTCGTACAATGATCCGTCAATACTTTTTTTTCTTTATATTTGGCTCCACACATAGTGTATTTAGCCAGTTTCAAGTATCATAATTTTCATCATGTATGAATATTTCACGTGAAATCAGTCTGGGTCAAATGTTCTAGTCATAATCCAGTCAAAGTCATGCCCTAGTAAAGTGGTGGCAACTTTACTAGAAACTTCTATGGAGTTTTGGAAGCAACACGAAAAACCACGTTTCACCACATTATATCACTTGCCCACGCACATGCTCGTAATTCAGCACTGCGTAAAACGCCACCAATTTTAAACATTAACACTGGAAAAGGCACTCGCTGCATTATATTATTAAAATAATACAATGCAGCGACATGAACTTTTCCGTGTTTCCGCCAAAACTCCCGTCAATAGATATCTCATTCCTCCGCGCAAAAATATAGTGCCGCTCCCACAATACCAGGAGCAGGACCGCCCGCTACGGCGATATGTTTGAGCGTGAGTGAACGAAATAAGTATCGATGGGTCAAATTCTTTTTGCCCAACGACCGGACTTTCGTAAGTCTATAGTGTTGAACGACACTGCAAGTGCAGTTAACTGACTTCGATGTTTGACATATTTGAATTGTGCTCAATATATTGACAAAATATTGTATAGCCATTATTATTAAAGAGAATGAAAAAGACGGATACCTTTTGCAATTACCGAATGGTGTAATTGATGAATACATACATACATGGCTGGACGGAATGAGTCTACGATGGTTTAATAAGGCCCAGTTGCACCACCCAGGGTAATATGATTAACTCAAAGAAATGTACCAAATGCATCAAGCATGAGACAAAATATAAGCAAAAAGTATAGTGTGAGCGAGACGAGGATATTTTTTTAAGCCGTGGTGGACGCAAATGTGCCTTTAGTGATAAAGCAGTAAGTAAGCGTTCCTAAGATAGAGTGTACCTACTAAATTACTAAACCCACCTTGCACCTACCACGATTAGTGTTAACGAGTTTATGAAAGAAAGAGAAGTGTATACGGATAATGCGTGGGTGTAAATGAAACAGACATATACTTATCGTTTTTATATTAACGTTTAACACCGGTTGATACAAGCGGGCCTAAGCTATAAAAAATTACTGTCACAAACAAAAAAAGTGTCCCATATCTGAATTATTGCGCACCATTTTCCACAACAATACAAGTCTGTGTTTTTCCTCGCAAGTGTGATAAAAAATTAGTATGAAACGCGTGTACAATGTACATTGATCATTACACTCTCGGCCCCATTATCGATCGATTAGAACGCCTCGAGTGTAATGATCAACATAGAACACTTGTATCACAATGAATGCTATAACCGACGACATTACCGCTTCATTAATGGCATGGGTTAACATATTAGTAAAACATTCTTTTAGGCGTTGATATACCATTTCACATTTGCATATTATATTTACGTTATTACGTTATTATTATTATAGTCATACATGCATTATTGCTTTGCATACGAAATAACTATGCATACATCCCTTTCCCACGTTAACAAATAAACAAGTGCAGTTTGCATATTCCATTGAAAGGGTAATGCGACCGTTTTAAAAATCGTGGCGATTATAGGAATATGCAATACACTATATGTATAATGCTACCAACTTATCTAGGCAGGTGAATACCCCCTCATCTCTCTTTAATGAGGCCATTCCCTGTACTATTAGAAAGAGATGGCGAAATATTAAAAAAAATGTGGCATTGTAAGTTATACTTATATTACAATAATAAATGTAACTTCAGTAAAATAATATGTTAGGAAGTTTTTGGTTATGTCTGTTAGGACAATATATTTAGTAATCGTTAGTAATTTTAACTACTAAAATATTTGACCTAAAATCAAAGTTCAGCCAATCAGAGCTGTTCGTTTCTAACGCTATAAAGATTTAAAATATCATAAAATCAAAAAAAGAGATGATACAATATACAGAGAGACATTATCACAACTATTAAAATCAATTGAAACGCTCAACGAATTCACCCCGCTTTATAAGACAGTCGAATCACACAAACAAAACCCAACAAAGACAAATTTAACAAAGCCTTTCCCCAAGGTACCCCATCGTTTCCCCAACATACCCCAACTTTACCCCAATACAAACACCCCCGTCACCCCCAAAATTACAGCATTACCTGTCGTGGTGCTTATCTAGTAGATACTCTTTCAGTCTGCGCACAAGATGCTCCGATAGTTGCGTCACTTCAGGCCATTGTTTGAGGACCATTACGCCGACCATTAGCGCCACGCTTGTTGTTAAGACTCGTACTCTGTTGAACGAATAAAAGTATAAAATAAAACAAAAGTAACCTTAACTACTGCAAAAAAACCTTTACGTACTTTGTCCCCAATTATCCCTACGCACCCAGTGACATCGTGGTGATTATGCGAGCAGCCGCTCAAGGGGGCGCACTCTGGGGGAGGCCTATGTTCAGCAGTGGACATCTTCAGGCTGACACACAAAACTTACTAGTCCTAAAGAAGAGCATGGTTATACCAGCCAAAAGAACTCTTGTCCCCAATGGTCCCCACACAACTAGTGACAAACAAAACTTACCTAGTCCTAAAGAAGGGCATGGCAATACCAGCCATGGTGGCAACTAGCAGCAGAGCTAGATGCAGCAGCGTGGTGGCAACGTTAAGGTGACGAGTAGAGCCAGATAAGCAGGTCCAACTCCATAAAGATATTATAGTTCTTAAAATTTTAGCAACCAGCGGGATTTGAACCCGCGCCTGCGAAAATCTTAAGGACTATGTGTTCACCGACTAAGCAGTCGTGGCGACAGGCGAGGTCCAAATCCGTTCAATGAAACATCAACCTTAACGTCGTAGTCTTAAATATCAATTCAGTCTGCACTTCAGCACGGCGCTTACGACAAAGACAACGCACGAAATGACTGATTTTAACGGTTTTTAATTAATATCGAGCTGGAGCACTTGGACTGTCTATAGGTCATCGCGGCTATTATACAGTCCATAAGTGTTCTTTGTAGTAGGTAGTGTAGCTAGTTTAGTTTTTAGTATTGTAGTAGTTATCTTGAGTAATAAAGGCACATTGCCCGTTAAAAAAAAATTATCTATCTTTATATAGTACTTTTTAAAATTTATTAAGTCATCACGACATCTGAATGTTTGTTGGGAATACACCAATTTATTTTTTGTAATAATATATTCGGTAGAAGCTCAGTAAAATGGGAACATTCCAATTTTTTGAGGGAGGTTTGTGATTTTTTTTCTATAGAGCTATATTTAATAATCTTGTATTTGCGGTCATCATAAACAACTTAATGAAATGAATTACATGATATATTAAATTCAAAGCTCTACATGTTCTGATTACGCCAGGAAACATGCCAAAAACACCTTGTTTGCTCTACTCGCCGCCTTAAGCAACTTGAGAAGTAATAAACGCGGGGGCAATATCTCAGCTTCACCGTTGAATTTCCTCGCTTTGCCCAATTCCCCAACTGTCCCCATGTTAAACAAAACTCACCTAGTCTTAAGGAAGGGCATGGCGATCCCAGCCACGGTGGCAACTAGCAGCAGAGCTAGCTGCAGCAGCGTGATGGCAACGTTTAACAGCTTGACGAGTAACAAGCGCGGAGGTAACGTCCCCGCGCCGCCCGCGTCCCCACTTCCCCCCGCCCCGCCCCCGCCGCTTCCTCCCCCCGCTACCCATTGCTCCAGTTTGCTGATCTGTGAAGAGATAATGGAAACACATAAGTAAACGAATATTAGTGGACATTTCTCGCAGCGCCATCTAGCACCAAACTATGGAAAGCTTGTACTGTGGAATCCAGACACTGACCTCTATTACCAGAACCATATAACTGATAGTATACCTACTTAAGTTCGCATTTATCTCTCTAGGACCTACCCAAATGCATTGCACTAGGTACGACTTAGAGATATGCGCTTATTTGGGCTGAAAAAATTACGTTAGAGAAAGTGATTTACCATTCTGGCAAAATATTCTAAATTTATGGTGAGGTAAATAGTTTTTTTTTATACATAAACATAATTATGATAATGGTTATCAAAAAAAGACTACATTTTTTCGACTCCATAATATAATAATAGTGATATTCGAAAGCTTGCTGAGATGATTTCGACTCTATCGTGTACCAGAATAAAACTTACTTTAGTTTGACAGAGATCTAACGCTTCATGTATGTCCCTTATTCGCTCTTCACTCTGATATTGTACTTTTTCTTCAACATCTGTTAGGGCTTGTTTTAAGTTTTCCACCTGCAAGTAATAAGCAAAATAAATTAGTATTAACTAAATTATAAGTTTATACAAGGTGAGTTTGAATTGGGGTATTATTATTGCCGAAAGGGAGTAAATCTACTCCCCAAGGTAGACAATGTTTCTTCTACGACTTTTCTAAATTAATAGTTTTTCATTGAAGAAATGTCATGTAAAGTTTACGTTCGATGATAGCCCTAGCGCAGCTGGGTGGTTGAACTTCGTCCTTGACCGAGTGCACTTAAACGGGTTTAACGACCTGTGTTTAGAAATGAATTTATAGTATCTTGTTAACTCTCGTAGCGATCGCACGTGCAATTTTGTGAGTGGATTTATTTTTTAGTATGGAGGTTTGGAAACACGCAGTTTCAAGTAAGGCTCTCACAACTTGTGGGCTATCATGGTCCCAGTCCCCCACTTTCGGGATAACATACCAATTCAAACTGAGTTTGTATAAGAACTCTAAATTATTCTGCGTAAGACCTGACAAATTGACTGCACGAAAATAAATAAATTACACAATATACAATAATAAAAGTAAATGTCTCGGGCTGACGTGCGCAAACGCACTTTTCACGCGAAACTTTATATTTTCAAGTTCCGAACGACACTGCAACTGTAATGGGCGACCGTAAGCGAATTTTTCAAAATAACGTTTTAGTTTTACCGTGTGGTACCGGTGTGCGAATAGGACCACCCCATCTGTTCCCGTGGGTGCCGTAAGAGTCGGCTAAGGGAATATCCAGGGAATGGGCAGCTCATTCTCCTCGGTCTTAATTATATAATTTACTACGATCACAAAGCCGCCTGCCAAGCGTGGTGATTATGGCAACCCCCCTATGATAAGCGTCTAAAGTGGCGTTTTTTGGGGGAGAACTATGTTAAGCAGTGGACTTTTTGCCGGCTGTTGATGCGAATGGTTTAGTTAGGATTAGTGTAGGTATAATGTACCTCGTTTTGGTGCAATTCAGTGAGATCATTGATTTGTTCCTCCAGCCGCTCAGTCTTGAACCGTTCCTCTTGCAGCGCCGCCGATAGGAACGACACTTCTTGTGATAGGTTCTGCAACAACATACATTATCATAATACTTACAAGCTACCGTGCTTCGGAGGGCACGTTAAGCCGTCGGTCC
Organism: Ennomos quercinarius; assembly: GCA_910589525.2. Taxonomy (NCBI): domain Eukaryota; kingdom Metazoa; phylum Arthropoda; class Insecta; order Lepidoptera; family Geometridae; genus Ennomos; species Ennomos quercinarius. The sequence continues at coordinate 6,160,950 of OU342513.1, read as the reverse complement.
CGGCTGTTGTCGTAAGACGATAGTCGTTAAGCCAAGTCAGAAGCCTTTGGGCGGCCTAAAAATTCTGAAACCAGGGCTGACCACTTGCCTACACGAGGAGAAGATAATACTTATCTATTAATACTCGCTTTACATCCTATATATATATATATATATATAAATAATGTTATGATATCTCGAGTAGTGCAGCGAGCTATGGAGAGAGCTATGCTCGGAGTTTCCCAGCGAGATAAAATCCGAAAGGAGGAGATCCGCACTTCGATCAGGTATAACCCTTTATACGTATACGCTTTGCAGAAAAGTCCTGCCACCTAGTAATGTCGGTTAACATCTACCTTTTTACAACAAAAACTATGGCTACATATTACTAAACATACAACATGCTAGACGAACATTGTGAAAAAATAAAAGCTAATAGTAACCCCGTTGCCTTTACAGTCTTGCATGTATGATATATACTTTTTTTTTATTAGTAGGTACCTTGAAACACTTCTTCAGTACCTGTGGAAGTTAAACTGACCTAATGAGTGAGATTTGACTTTCGCGTTTCACTTGGGAAAAAGTGTCTGTAATTCCTCCGCGTATTTAGCAAGCAAAGCTGTGGATTTGCTGAAAAAGTATGCGCGTCTTATTGTACGTTCAGCCGTTATATTTTAGCGTTTTAATGTCTTGTTTTCAATTTGACGGTTCCAATTATACAAGTATAGGATGAATTCTGGTTTGTAACATAACATTTGCAGCAGCTGCGCCGTTGGAATGTGATGAATAAGATAGCTGCCCTAGCACGGACGGTAAACAAAATTGTCTTTCCCCTGTTTTACTCCACTTGGCAGGTAAGTAAGTATGTAAAAAGTCATAATAGGGACAGGCAATTTGCTCTACCGCCCGTACTAGGCGGGCTGGGTCAGCACGGACGGTAGACAAAATTGTCTTTCCCCGTTTTATGTCACTTTCTTAATTCTTGCTTACTTGTCAAGTGCAGTGAAACAGGGGAAAGACAATTTGTCTACCATCCGTGCTAACCCAGCTGGAGTTCACAAACTTAAAAACTATAGATTATCCGTTGACGGCAATAACCACATAAAAGTTATTAATTGGATACAACACAATACAGTGAAAATAAAATGTTAATTTTGTTAAAGGAACATTGAAATATAATGTTATTTTGTTTTTGGTCGGTTTCTAATTTATTAGTCGAATAACCTTTAACCAGCCATTGAAAAATCACCCCTAAATGAATCAAATGTACAAATTGTTTTCGCGTAGTCAGCCGTTTAACTGAAAATCAGCGTTTAAAAAGTCGGTAGGTTTAAACACCACCCCATCTTATCTCACACACACATACATGATGGTTAGTGAGATCTCTTATTTAACTTACTTTCAGTGCATCGATCTTTTCCGACAACCGTTCGTAGTCCTCTCTCCGTTCCCGCAATTCGTTCAATATGGGCTTGATAGTGAATGCGGTTTCTGAAATGTTATTCGAACCCGCTTGTGTAGGATATCTAGAAAGAAAAAAAATAAAAAATAAATATTAAGTTTCTAAATTCTATAGAAAAATGTGGTAGTGAAATAACGTTGGATAGAATGCTGCGGTCCGAATTAAGCCAAGAACGCACACATACCATATTACTAACACTATGCAGGGCCCTAATACTGTATGACCACTTAACGATTCCTTACTTCGAAACCACGCGAATTCCTTGTCTTACATAAGATATCTGCCAACATCTATTCTCTATGAAATGAAAACGAATCCGAATGAATTTTGGGATTGTCGCGATTTGAACTGTCAAAAATCATAATGCTCCACTGAGACGCGTTCCGAAACATCAACACGTTAAAAGTTACCACCACTTGTGTCAATATTTATTCACATTAAAAATAACTTTAATGTAAAGTGAATGTATTTCTAATGCTGTGAGACGATTTGAACACGACACGATAAAGTCGTGAACCAGAAATTACTAGTCGCGCACCACCGAGACAGAACAATACAAATACAAATACAAATGGTTTATTGTAACGACTACTTATGTTTTCTTAATGTGCACAAATACTGGGTGGCGCAAAAGTAAAGACCCTATTTGGTTCAGCTATAACATTTTTTCTAAATTAGAAAACTAGATTTAGGTTTTTTTAAATGTATATTTGTGCCATTAAATTTCGTACCATTAGGATTTAAAGATGATGTCTTTTAAATGGTGACCTCCAGAGTTGATACACATTTGAGCCCTATTTATGACATTTTGCAAGATGATTTTCCTTCAAAATTGGTTATGAGTGACGAAGCGCATTTCCATCTCTCAGGGCATGTCAATAAGCAGAATACTCGGTTCTGGGGCACTGATAATCCGCGCATTATTCAAGAAACACCTCTACACCCACTAAAAGTTACTGTATGGTGTGGCATCTGTGTTGACAGAGTGATCGGACCCTATTTTTTCGAAGACGCTGGAGGCAATGCGATAACTGTCACTGGAGAACGCTACAGAACCATGTTACGTGAGTTTTTGATACCCAGTTTGGACGAATTGGGGCTGGAGCACATCTGGTTTCAACAAGACGGCGCTACGGCACACACAGCGCGCGACACTATGGACTTAGTGAGGGACGCTTTTCCAAGCCGAGTTATCTCTCGTTTTGGCGATTTGCCTTGGCCTGCAAGATCACCCGATCTGACCAGTCCAGACTTCTTTCTTTGGGGTTTTTTGAAATCTCGGGTGTATGTGAACAAGCCACAGACTCTCGCAGCTCTAAAAGAAAACATTCGTCAAGAAATAACGAACATATCGCAGGAAGTGTTACGGCAAGTTATGCAAAATGTCATAAATAGGGCTCAAATGTGTATCAACTCTGGAGGTCACCATTTAAAAGACATCATCTTTAAATCCTAATGGTACGAAATTTAATGGCACAAATATACATTTAAAAAAACCTAAATCTAGTTTTCTAATTTAGAAAAAATGTTATAGCTGAACCAAATAGGGTCTTTACTTTTGCGCCACCCAGTACTTGCTATCGTGGCAAACATTGTGGTTTTTTTTCTGTGCAATACTACATATGCTCGTATATTCGTGTATCCACTGTCTCGCTCGCGCATTGCGACATTTTTGAAGGTATTAAATGGTAGAATTTACTTACAAATATCTGTCCGCAGAAAATTCTCGATGCGCAATGCGCAAGCGAGATAGATGACGCACGGATATACCTACGAGCCTTAATTTAATCCGCATAATCCGGGTTAAACTTGCTTACCACAGAGATCATCATATTTAACGTAAGTTGTAATGCCCCAACACTCAGTTGTCGAAAATATCAAACAAAAAAAACATGGAATACAATTGAATTTGAAATTGAGTTAATTGGGACGTCTTCGTGAAAACATACCGATGGTAACCAATCGTGCAGCAAGCTCAATTCAGACCGCAGCACCTGTTTTGCCCCTGTAAAGTGGGTAACTTACACAGCCCCCTCACTAGTGACAGAAGAGCTAGGCGATGCGTCGGGTGAGTATTTAGGCGCGGGGCTGGTAGCGGCCCGAGGCAGCGTGGAGCCTCGCGGAGCACCTGCTTCTCCGGCCTCGGACGCTCGAGAACCTTCCGACGACGCGTTCGCTGCCACGTTGTAGCAAAACTCAATACACATTTATAATCACTAACGTTGGCTTGAGAAGGGATTCTAACATGTGCGAATAGGTCCATCGTCCATCCTACGTCTTCCTGTGTGTGCTGTAAGAGCCGGCTAAGGGAATATCCAGGAAATGACCAGCAGCATTTCGCTCGGTACATTAAAATCTTCTGCGATGACCACGCGGCCTGCCAAGCGTGGTGATTTTGGCAACCTATGATAAGCGTCCAAAGTGGCGTTTTATAGGAGGCCTGTGTTCAGCAGTGAACGTCTTCCAGCTGTTGATGTCATGTGATTCTTTAAATAGATCTATGCTGCGTTTTAGGTGAAGTCTAGTTTTAGATTCTAGTTTGGGAGAAAACGCTTGCAACGCCTAACTGAAAATTATCTTCAAGCAATTAGTTTAACACAAAAATATACCGTTTACATTACGAATTAGTTATTTTACATAGTTTATTAAGATAAACCCAAATCACCTGAAAGGAAAGCGAGCCCCCTTAGTTCAAACCAAACTGAATAGACAATGAGTCGATGATACCTGACATGAGACGATGTGGGATAAGCAAAGCTAACTTTTATTCCATTAATTATATTAGTTTAGTTAATGTTACCTACTAAATATTTAAATAGAAAAAGACGGTAATAAACTATCTTCAGAACTAACTTTTTTTTTATGTTAAAGGGAGCAAACAAGCATACGGCTCACCGTAGCCTATGGACATCTCCGGAGGAGGCGTCACCAATGCGTTGCTTACCCTGTAGGACTCTTTTAACCCTCCTCTTAAAGTACTCCATGTTATAACTCTGCGGAAAGACCGCTAGGGGCAGCTCATTCCACATTTTGCAGGTATACGGCAAGAAAGAGCGCATGAATCGAGTCGTATGAGATTTCCACGACTCAATAATATGTGGATGAGCTTTTTTGCTGTGACGAGAGGTGCGATGGTAGAAACGCGATACCGGAATCAGGTTGAATAGCTCTTCAAAACATTCCCCATTATAAAGGCGGTAAAATATACACAAATACCCAATATCCCTGCGAATATTGAGTGGTTCAAGGTGTTCGGTGATCTTGGGACTGTCGACAATTCTGATAGCTCTACGCTGTATCGAATCAAGAGGCTGGACTTGATACTTACAGTTTCATATAAACTGAACCACGTTTTTTGGATCAAACGACAATAATAAACTGTAATAGAAAAAGTACTAACTGTCCCCCCGTCGCTTAGGGGACAGATACAATTTTTTGTTCCCATCTGTTCCACTAAGGGGCATACGGAAATCTTCCTAGATTTTGTGCAACCTTTCTAATACAGTAAATCATCGTTTGAATGGATCAAGTGACAATTTACTGTAATAGGAAAAGTACTAACTGTTCCTTCATCAATTAGGGAACTTATTATTCCCATCCATGTTTGCCCTTAAGCAGCAAACGGGAATATTCCTAGATTTTATGCAACCTTTCCACAGACTAGTTAACATAGTTTTAGTTTAATCGACAATGTGCATCGCGCCGTGATCCGTCCATTGTCCTCAGTTTTTCAGATATTTACCTCTTAGTTCCGCGTGCGCTGGGGCTAGCGTGCAAGAAGGAGAGAGCATGATAAGCAACAATTCAACACATTTGCGTATACACACATGGCACAGGCGGTAAGCATGTTAACACAACTGTATAATGTTCTTAGTCGAAAATGAAAATTATATTGTTATCGTAATTATCTGTTAATGTATTGGCTTGGTGGAAAATTTGGTGTTTCTGACTTGAATAAAATGTAGCATTTCGTATGGAACCAAAGGAGTCCATTGTTTCATAGAGAACTGGACACATACTATATTACAAACAGAATTTTTATTCGAAATAGTGTCAAAGCAAGCTCGCTTATTGGCGGGAAGCTAACACCTGAAGAGCGGCTGACTGTTTCGAACTGTTTTTTTTTCTTCAATCAGTACGTTTCCGACCTTAAAGGATCTTTTGGCTACTTTAAGGGTAGAAAAGAAAACGAATGAAAGACTACAGGGATGCTAATCGTAATCGACTTCTCAAGAAGGAAAATACTTAGGTATGTTTTAGTATCTAGGCGGGTGCGTTTGTACAAGTGATGGGGTTACGAAGTAAGTATAGTATGATAGGTATAGTATAGTCTGTGATTAGGATAGTGCGTTCTAAATCAGAGATGAGGACTGACAGAGGAGAGTGGACAAGAGATGTACTAACAACTTAAGGGTAGGTAGATAGGTAATCAGTAATCACACCATCACAAAAACACTGCTTAACAATGGAATAGCTAATCAGTGTTTTATCTTGCTCTATCTCTGCCTATTTCAAACTAGAAAGAGCGAAACAGAACACAAAATAGCTATTCTGTCTCTACACAATGTTTATGAGTAAGGGGGTAATGATTTAGGTAAATGAGAATGTTTGCGTGTGTGTTTGTTTATTTCCCTTTTGACGTCGCTACGGCTGATTGCATTTGAACGAAATTCGGAATGGAGTTAACTCACATGCTGGATTAACTCAAACGATACTTTTTATCGGCGGGTGACACCGCGGGCGCGACTAGTACTGATACAAACCAACAGTTTTGAACCCACAAATCCCTCGTTAATATGTATTGTCAATGTTGCAAATATAAATAGAAATGCAAAGTATCTACAAGTATTGCTTGTGAAAAGTTAATACAATGCCGTCATCCGCTGCGAAGGTCAACATGTAATAGCGTGATCTCATGATGTTTTCATTGTTTGTACGAGATGGACAGGAAAATAGTATTTATGTTACTAATTTAGATATTACCTTCTGGGTATATTTAATTTATAACAGGGCATTCTCGTGATACTAGAAGTTAAGACTTTAAATGCCGTGATAATGGATTTTCTATTGGTCTGGGGTTATATGGCAGTAGTGCCAATGATAAAAAAATGGTCCTTGGTTTAGAAGAAAAAAAAACGCTCGCATATACTGGTTTCCTGCTCTGTGGTCTTTACAACGTAGTCAAATAAACTGGAAGACTAACATGGTCTTTAATAGGTCTTTAATATATATGTGTCATAAATAGAAATTACGACAATGTAAGATTAATAGCAAACTTAAAGCATAAAAAAGTGTGATGTTTTGGAATCGTGATTAGCATAGATATAGGAAATCTAGTTAGGATTATGTACGCTATCGATGGTCATAATAATTGATATAATAATTACATTGCTTGCGACACTTTTTGCACTTTTTAAATAACATTTTTCCAGCACTTTATCACAAGTAACAAACTCAAATATTATCCTTGAATTCCTGCACCGTGGTACACTTTTCAGTTTAACATTGTTAGTCGCGTAATCGATTGATTTTGTAAAACGCTCAAGCAAAGCAAAGTTCACTATCAATTTCAATATAAACGGAAGATCAAGCTAAAAAATTACGGCAACTCAATAGTAGACGATTCCAAAACGCGGTGATAAGAGGATAAGAGACCGCGCGCGTTATATTATGTAGAGACAAGGATGTACTGGCGTAAAAAAAAATGCCACATGAAATAGCATACTGTTTTATATGTATAGGCACATAGCGTGAGTCAGAGATGCATATGATTTAGGAGATAAACGCTATCCGCTGCTTAGAGTACAGACTAGAGCATAGAGAGAACTTGATTATGTGTCAAGCGTACCACTTTTTTGGACACTTTATATGATGTGGACACTTTTACGTGAATGAGTCTGACAGATTTGTATAGAAAAAACAGTTGACTCAAGTCGAAAAAAATGAAGAAATTGGTACGTTGTTTATCACAAGCGTATCTAATTACTATGTTCGTTTCTTTCCTTCGCCACTGACGTAGCGATACGTGTGTGCAGTACAAATATAATATCGTTTTGATGATCTCTCGTTGCTTTAGTCTATACTCTAAGGTCCGTTGTATACCGAAGTTGCCAGATAGAGCACGGCTATTTTATCAAAAATTTAAACTATTTATATTTTTGGCAACATTATTTTTTTATGTTAATGAACGATGTGTTGAGCTAGTCGTACGCCTAATGTTCTGCCCTCATAGTGAAGAACGCAGTATCTGCTAACTATAAGGTTTTTGGCTAAATTGAGTTAGATACATATTCGGACTGCCAAAAAAAATCTATAATCTGTTCGTTCACGTATCAAAATTTCACCTGGAACCCAAAAACTCAGGAAGTAAGAATGCAGCAACTCGACTACTCGCAACTTTTGTTTTCGCGTTTTTCTCGAAAAACATGTTTTACCTACTTACTGCATTTTCCATAAGGACGGCAGTGTTAGGGGTCCCGGCCACCCATAACTACCGCAGTGTGTGACACTGCACTGCGCACGTCATCCTGAGACATCAGCGCAGATTACTAGACTGTGAGTTCAGATCATAGTCACATTTGCCCATTTCACTAGCTACATATATACAGTGCCCCCCTGAACAGTTTTGTTTTAATACTTGCTGTTATGAAATAGCTTTATGTTTAGTGTAATTTGTAGATTGTGGAACGCTTCAAGGCTGAACGAGTAATCAGTCACCGTTCATGACATTGAGGATAATCTTACTATAGCCACGTGGTAGTTATCTCAAAACGTTGGCAACTTAGCACTTATCTATTCTGTATTAAGTACTATGACCATGAAATGAAGATACCTTGAAAATGAAAATGACTACTGCATAGACATTTGTACTGATGATTTTGGTTAAAACCGCGGGAAGAAGATGTATGCAGGAGGCACACAGCCGCTCAAAGCAATATACAAGGTAAGTTTGAATTGGTATGTTATCCCGAAAGGGGGCGACTGAGACCATGATAGCCCACAAGTTGTGAGAGCCTTACTTGAAACTGCGTGTTTCCAAACCTCCATACTAAAAAGAAAATCCACTCACAAAATTGCAATTGCGATCGCTACGAGAGTTTCTAAACACAGGTCGTCGAACTCATTTAAGTGCATTCGGTCAAGGACGAAGTTCAACCACCCAGCTGCGTTAGGGCTATCTTCGAACGTAAACTTTACATGGCATTTCTTCAATGAAGAACTATTAATTTAGAAAAGTCGTAGAAGAAACATTGTCTACTTTGGGGAGTAGATTTACCCTTTCGGGATAATATACCAATTCAAACTCAGATTGTATATTTATAAATGTTTATATGTATATGAGTATTTATTTTACATAATGTTATTTATATCATTGTATTTTATTAAGTTACACTCGTTTGCTTTACTTTCTCATTATCTTTTGAGCAGGCAGAGTGCATGTTTGCTTGGATTATAGAATTGATCAATATGTACTTTCTAAATCATTTTAGTTTTGTAATGTATTATTTATTATCTGTTATGTGCACGTAAAAAAATATAAGTGGCGCTCTGTGGTGGAGGCCTATGTTCAGCAGTGAACGTCTTCAGTCTGATGATGATCATGATACAATAACATAAGAATCCCAGATTTATTTGTCATCACTGTGTAAAGTAGTTCCTGAATGACAAGTAGGACACATTAAGTAAATAATAATGGAATTTTATCGTTTGCATTGCATTTTTTGACAGCCTCCATGGTGTGGTGGTTGTGCAGGTCGGCTCATAACCCGGAGGCAACGGGTTCGGTTCCCGCGACCGGACAGGTATTTGTGCTTAGGAAAAAAAAGCGTAATTACTTGTTCTGTGTCTGGGTGTTGTGGGAGCATGGTCCTCGTAGTACCTGGGTCCCTAGATGCATGGAATACTAGTTAGGTTCCAGGATCTATGTATGTGATCGTTTGGCGTTATTTATTTATAGTCGTCCTCACCCCGATACGTTCCCACGGCTGCGACACGGGCCTTCTACAAGGAGAGTGTAGGCCATAACCCACTACACTGGCCAAGTGCGGGTTGTTAGATGACACATGCTCTCGAATGTAATTCTTAAACATCCAGTTTCCTCGCGAAGATTTCCTTCACCGTTGCAAGAGCGAGTGCAAATTGCGCACTTGAAAATTAATTGGTGCAAGGCCAAGCGGGCTTTGAACCTGGGTACGTTGGTTTGAAAGCCGCACGGGTCACTGCTGCGCCGTAGTCGCATTTTGTAGTCATCATCATCATCAACAGCCTGAACACGTCCACTGCTGAACATAGGCCTCCCCCAGAGAGCGCCACTTTGAGCAGTTCCTCGCCTCCTGCATCCATCGGCTCCCCGCCGTTTTCACCGTCGTCGTCGGTCCACCTAGTGGGGGGCCGGCCTACGCTGCGTCTTCCGGTTCGTGATCGCCACTCGATAACCTTTCTTCGCCCTCTCTTTCTTCTCCAAGTAAAAATGAATTACAAAAACACCAAAGGCCGAATAAACGACTTTCAACAGAATTTAATAGAAAATTTGAAGTTGGCGAACGTATTCTACAAAAAAAAAAACATACGAAACTGTACCAAAATATTACTATTGAAATCTGCTGTCTAGCCTTTTCTATGTAAGTAAGAATCGTTAATTCCTAAACTGCAATAATTATCTGCGTTATCGAATGAATGAACGAAGCAGTCATGAAGGGAGTCTTCTACATTTTGTACAGATTATTAAGGGTCTGAAAATGATCTATAGATGGAGGTTAGTCACAGGGTTTCTATGTACTTGTAATACTTACAAGGCCCCGTGTTCTCTGTATGACAAAATACATAATATGTTATAAATATGTAACATGTAACTATGTACAAAGCGTAGAGGTAAAAGCCCAGCATTTGAAATGTTTCGTGTGAAATTGAACCCAGAGTATGCTGAATATGAAATATAACATTAAATATTCTGTTATATAGAATGTCATACAAATATATTAAATAGGGTTGTATGTAGGTTTGTGTGTGTGTGTAATACAGTTACAACACCAAAAAGGGATACTTAGTATTTTTATAATATTTTCTTTGGGTAGAAAAATCGTTGCTCCACTAAAGTTTTCAATTTTTAATCTTATACCAACGTTTAAACAAAATAACAGCTGAACCAATAATACAAAATAAAACAAGTATATCTAGTGTAATTCCAGCTTCAGGCCTTGGACTCAATTGAAAGACAAGCAAAAAAGCTCATAGGTGACGATAAAATGGTGAGGGCTAGGCTCCAGAGCTTAGAGCACGGTCGTAAAGTTGCCAGCCTATCAGTGTTCTACAGGTTACATTTCGGTGAGTGTGCTGCGGAGCTACACAATTTAATTCCACCATCTCCGTTTCACCATCGGACGACAAGACGTACAGCTACACGCCATCCATTTATGGTTGATATCCCTTCGATTCAAGCGGTTTGACTCGACATTTGTAATCCGAGCAGCGAAGGAATGGAACACTTTACCAGCATCTTTGTTTCCAGATAAGTACAATCTGGAGCTCTTTAAATCGCGTATGTACCATTGTAGACCGCGTCGTCACTTTCCATCAGGTGAGATGGCGATCGAATGCGGGCCTATTTCGTTATAAAAAAACCACTAAAATAGCGGAATCGGAATTACACTAGATATACGTATTTCATTTTGTATTTAAGATATCCTCTCAAATCTATCAAATAATTTTATATTCTTTGTGAAACTGTATTATTTGGTTTGTACAATAAAGAGTTTACCTATCTATCTGTCTACTTTTTGCTGCCGAGAACCGTCACGCGTTAAAGCGAGACAGAAGTTTAAAAGTAGTAGATTTCAAATCGAAACCTTTCCCAATTTTAAGTAGACTACTTTGCGAACATTTTTGTATAAAAAAGTCAACATTTTTATATAATTTTTTTAATTCGTTAACATTGTAAACTTTGGTGGATCAACAATCAAAACACAAACTCGTAATAAAAACGCAACCGCAGCAGTGTGGGTGGGCACTTTAGAGCCAAGTGTACCATCTACACTTTTACTTTTATTCAGAAGAGTGTTATTAAAAAGTTACGCAGTAAGTAACAAAAAGCACACACTGCCGCGTCTAGTTTTTATTGTGAACCTAAAAACAATTAACACCACTTTTTACTTTCAACCAATGAAATAGCACTATTTAGCCCGTATTCTTATCTCTGATTGGGCAATCTTGGCTTGTCTATTGTTATTTTTCGTTAGCGCGGATTTGTATTCTACCGTCTGCGCCAAACTTTAAGGGACAAGACGCATTGATACTCTTACCCCCGGTTTCTCGTGCGTTTATCAAGCTCGTCTCAACTTAACACACAAAGTGCTGTACGCTCATTGGCTGACGACAGCCGATGATCGACAGGCAATCAATGAGCGTTCAGTATTTGGTGTGTTCAATTGACACGAGTTAAACAAACGTACGAGAAACCGGGGGTTACTTTTTATTTATTTATTTATTTAGGTAAACAATATAACAATTTGTACAATTAAGAATTATTTCTGCATTGCAGTTATTACATACACATCAACTTACATCTGGCAATAGAAAATAGTACTATTTAATTGTGACTGAAAACGGCTAATTGACGTAATAGGCCGAAAGTGCCGCGAAACATTTATCCCAGGAAACAATTTCTTAAGGTCGAATATTGCTAAATTTTCAAGCTAAAATAGACCTTATTAACATCTAAAGCTGCGATATAAAAAGCTGTATAAATAAAGTGATACAGACCGGCTAGCTGCGCGATGTTATCAGCTGATCCGAAGCGGTTAGAGCGAGAGAAGAGATGCGCGAACTCTCTCGGTGCTGCCATAACACTGCCTCCGAGACCGGTTATCCCGTCGCGAATGTTGCCACCTACATTTCTGGAGAAAAAGGTAGTTTTTAATACTTTCAGAAATTTTAGACCGGATGTCAGCCGCTAGGCGATTACGTAACAAATCTTGTTTATATTTTTGTTCAACATTTGTCATGATAACACAGTTAAGCTAGGTTTTTCGTAAGTAAATTCAGTTAATTAATATTTTCAAAATTGTCGCAATGTGTGAGCGAGATAGAGTATCCCATACTAGTGGATCCTTACCATTCATCATCATCATCAGCCTGAAGACGCCCATTGATGAACATATGCCTCCCATGGGGGGTGTTTACCATAATCACCACGCTTGGCAGACGTCTTGGTGATCGCAGTGCATTATAATCCAGATCGAGGAGAATGCTGCTGCCCATTCCCTGGATATTCCCTTAGCCGGCTCTTACGGCATACGGGAAGATATGGGGTGGCCCTATTCTCAGACCAAGGACTACACGGCTACGTCTATTAGTTTATACGTAGCAAAATATTGATGTTACGAATCCTACGATAACATTATTTTTTTTTACTTCAGACTTATCTAGTATTTAACCACGCTTTCACCTGATGAAAAGCAACGATGCGATCGAAGGTGTAGCATGATAACCTATTCACTCTTCTCTTGAACCATGGAACAAGGAGGAGAGGAATGTCAATACACCAAGAAAACTGCGTAGATCAGAAATATGCCAAAAACCGTTAAAAACTAGGTGGCGCTGCAAAATGAGCGAGCTATAAGTTGAGCATAGATCAGAAATATACCAAAAAACCGTTTTAAACCTAGCCCGCCGTAGCTAGCCGTATAGCCCGCTCATTTTGCAGCCGCATCTAGGTTTAAAACGGGTTTTTGGCATATTTCTGATCTACGCTGTTTTCTTGGTGTATTGGCTTCCTCTCCTCCTTGTTGTTTTGAGTAAGATATTTGAGTACTTACTTGAGCCCTTGTCCCATATCTCTTAACACTTCTCTTGGTTGTCTGTGCGCCTGCCCACTTGTACCATGTTGCTGTAACATAATTTTTATTTACAATCCAGCTACTGACCAAAATTCAATGTAAACTTGCATTGCCGATTTGTCCCGCTATGTGGTGCGTCTGCACTTGGTGACACTGTAAATGTCGGTAGAGACCACAGACCTGGAATATTTTGACTACAGTAGATAAAATAATTAATTAACTTGAGATGATTCCTCATTCGGCGCGCGTCGCGTGTAAACTTGCTACTTTGATTCCCATGCTAATAGCATAACGCTTATTTTGAAATCCTTCTACAAACACCGTGTACGTGCAGCTACCGAGTAGCAACCACGTAGTCACCGTAAAACGCATACGCGAGCGTACAACGCGCCCGTCGTCGGTACGCGGCCTAAGACAAATTACTAGGTACACTATCAAAATAGTGCCATCCAGTAATTTGTTTATAGCCCCAGTACAAATTGCTTCTTACATTCCTTATAGGATATCTACTAGTACTTACTATAGTATGTTTGAAATCCCCTGAGAAACACGTACATTAAGCTTTGAGCGGACTGCAGCGACTCTCAACCTATCTTTTAGGTGGGTCACTTTATATTTCCAAATCTCCTGAGAAACTCGTACATTGAAAAATGTCAAAAAGGTTTAGCACCGCTGATTGACCTTGCCTCGCGTACTTCCATGTACCACGAAGGATAGATGCGTGGTAGATGCGTAAACGACAGTGAAGCGATGCATAATTGTATAGAAAGCGATACTATCGCTTATTTTTCAGGGCTAACATAAAACGGGGGTGCAATGCACGAGTTTCTCAGGGGATTTGAAACATACTACACGTACTAGCACTCTACTGCTATTGGAAATAATTGTATGATAATTATGATAAAGCATAATTATCTAACGATTTTATATCCTTAGCTGAAAAAAACTATTCTCAGAGAAATATGTATCTAAACTAAACACACTGATTAACACATAAGTCAATTATTATTTTCAAATAATTAATAATTTACCATTACAAAAAAAAAAAATAAATATTTATGCTAAGGTACAAGCAGAGATCAAGAAGACACGACTACTATCAAAAACTCGTCCCATTTATTTTACATATATTTTCAAAAACCAAATTAATACGAAAAGCTACTTAAAATAATTTAATAAATGAGACAAAAGACTAACAGATACTACCTCCCAATTCTTGATCCTTTTGTTGTAGCCCTCCAGTTTCTTCTGCAACTGCGCGATGCAGAGGGCGCTCTTCTGGTTTTTCTTCTCGAACACCGCCTTGATACGCTGCAACTGTTGCTTGTCCGCATTCGCCGCTAGCTTCAGGTACTCGTTTACATTGTCTGAAATAATAAATCAAAACACGGTAAAGCTTTGGCCACACCGGCGAGTCAACTGGCGTCAGTGAAGCGTCTAAATCGGCCATTCGGTACACATTGCTGCCCGTGTTCGTAGATGGGCACCGAATAGTTTCGTTTCGCTGACGCTACCAATTTGCAGACGCACCGGTAGGATCCAAGCTTTGATTTGGGTCGAAGATTTGAATTTAAGTGAAATATTCTATAACACGATGAAAGATTACATTACCAGATACTGGCTAAATACACTATGTGTGGAGCCAAAATATAAGAAACAAAACCCCAGAAATATAATTTACGTGGATGACACACAGTCATCAGTCACCGCATTTTGTGTTTCTGTAACATTTCGGTTTCCGGACAACGTTTTCATTCACCGAAACATTCATTTCAGGAGCGAGCAAAGATTATTGCGGCAAATGCCGCACAAAACATGAAGCCAATTGCGGAGCGGGATTTAAATCAGCATGCGCCTCTGAACTACCCTCGCTCTAAGTAAACCAGTCAATCATTCCCCACTGAACTGCTGAACAGATTCCAACAAACGCTTCTGATTGCTGGACGCCGCCGCTGCCGCTGTAAAGGTCGCAAACAGACCGTAGAGGCCAAAAACATCGGCCGCTCCTTCACTGGACGACATGAGTGGTTGGTTCACATCGTGAGCCGGAACACATCCACTGCTGAATATAGGCTTCCTCCATAAAACGCCACTGTGGACGCTTATCATAGGGGGGGGGGTTTGCCATAATCACCACGCTTGGCAGGCGGCTTGGTGAGCGCAGAAAGAAGTGGTAAAGGAATAGTTGCTGAATTCTATGAAAGTCTCAGTTGGAAGTAAATCAAAAAAATGATAGAAAGAGACTCACCATCCCGTATAGTCTGTTCCAGCCTTATTAGATCCTTGGTACGCTCAATCTTGCTGTTCAGATGCGCTATGGCACTTTGCGCCTTCGAAGACACGTTGCCGCCACCGTCGCTTTCATCTGGGACAAGAGATGATAAAATAAATAAATATTTCAAGACGCCGCCGTCGGCTTAACGTGCCCTTCAAAGCACGGTACTTTATTTTTACATCAAACTTATCTAGAATTTACCACGCTCTCACCTGATGAGATGTAACGATGCTGATCGAAAAGAGCTACTGAACGATTTTGAAGAACGAGAACGAGTTCCTTGTACTGAACGAGATTTTATGAACGAGTTCGTCAAGGTGAACGATTATGCCCAAGCCTAATACCATGGAACAAGGAGGAGAGGAATGTCAATACACTAAGAAATCAGCGTAGATCAAAAATATGCTACGATCAAAATATAATACGATCAAAGGTGTAAAATGCTAGCTATAAAGTACCTATTCACTCTTCTCTCGAACACGCCCGGGTAATATTTTGCCGAAAAGACAGACGCTGGCATCGTTGTAAATACCACTTTTTGTAGGGGTCACCCATCCAAATGATAACCACAGTGAACGTTGCTTAACATTATTAATCGGGTAAGAACGGACAATTAAGCGTAATGCTTACGGAAGCAGAAATAAAATAACGACTTACAAATAGTTGCCAGCATTTTAGGTGAAATTTTCCCCAAAAAAATAACTATTTATGTAAATTGTAAATACAATATTACATAAACCACAACCAATTTCATGGCACAGTCAACAACGGTATGTGATCACAAACTAAATTAATTATTGCGTATTTTATTCCGATTTGTGACAGACATAATAATAACAGGAAAAGTAAGTTTTATATATAACTAGCTGCGCCCCGCGGTTTCACCCGCGGATTAAAAGAATCCATGTGCTGTTGAACCTTCACGAGGGAACAAACATACGCGACAACTTTCGTTTTTATATACTACTAGCAGCGCCCCGCGGTTCCACCCGCGTTCCTACAGGAACCGTTCCCGTTTTCGGGATGAAAAGTAGCCTATGTTTTAATCCAGGGTATAAGCTACCTCCATACCAAATTTCATCCAAATCCGTCCAGCTGTTTCAGCGTGAAAGAGTAACAAACATACACACATACACACATACGCACACACTTTCGCCTTTATAATATTAGTGTGATAGTGTGATTATATACTCTAAAAATGTATCGGGCATGTTACTCGTTAATTAGTTTAATGATAATAAGCAGTGATTTCGATTTAATCATGTATTAACGATACGATATTAATTAAAATAAACCTCATAAAAACATAACAGCAGATGTGTGTGGAGTGCCGCGAAGACATTCATATAAATAGCGGACCTTAGTACAACGCAATAAAGTGCTTTTCAGCTCGGCTAGCGTTGCGAGCATAATATGTAAACGGTTTACAAAAAAGCTTTACTTATTGTGTTTCGCTGGACTCCTTTCATTTGATACCCTTATCATACGGGTTGCATTGCAGTGGAAAAAATAAATCACCATTTTGTAACTTCCGCCATATTGGATTAAAAATGGCGGCATTTAAGTAATCATGCATTGTCACACAAAAGTGGATCGGATTTTGTTTATTTTTTATTTATTTGCTTTCCTAAACATGAAATTAATACCTACTGTGTTCCGGTTCGAAGGGCATTGTAGCTAGTGAAACTACTGGACAAATGGGACTTTATGAGCTGATCACACAGGTTAGTAATCTTATTACTATGCTGTGTGAAGTCTCAGGATGACGTGCGCAGTGCAGTGTCACGCGAAACTATATTTAGAGTTCCGAGTGATACTGCATACAATCTGTTATGGGCAGCCATTGACTATAAATCCAGTTGACCAATGATACAACTTCCCCTCATACGAAAATTAACGATGCGTTTCAACCACTTATTTCTATTAAATACTGTGAACTTCTTATAAAGCACGGGAACCCGTTGTATTTTGTTCCATCCTGCTCTGTTCTTTGTAATTTCGTATGACTTTGTCTCGTTATGTTACCTCGTCCCCTGCCCGCGCAGGTGAGTCGTGTTTGTACGAGAAATTATGTTCACGAGCTGTCAACAGGCTTTATAATCTTTGTGGGCTGCCGTGACGCTTAACATCCGGCGAACGTCTAGCTCGTCACGTCATTCGTTTACATGAAAAAACGTTAATACAAATAAATACTAACCTTGATTTAAATAATCACCATCTTGCCCTGAGAAAAAGTAATGAAATATAATTAATTTAAACCGCGGGGAGCCAATGGCTGCAGGAAGCAAGCAGCCACTTAAAGTGGTGCTCTGTGGGGGCCTTCTTTCAGCTGTGGACGTCTTCCCGCAGGCAGGATGACGATGATGATGATGATGATAATTAATTTGTTGCATGTGCACCAGACTTTAAAAAATAGATTGATGAAAAAACTTTGATTTATTTCCGTTGACAGTAATCGAAGTATCAGAAAGCTTCACTTCGCAAAATCACTTAAATAAATAACGACTCTTGCTACAACGCAATAAAGCGCAGTTCTGCTCGTACGGCGCTACACGCCTGTTCTAAACAGGTAGCTCTGCTCTTTTGCTCTCATTCCTACTTCGTCTCTGTCTATCCAAAGGTTGCCTGGAAAATCACTTTTAGTGATAAGAGCGGCTTTGTACTGTCTAGTATCTTAACGTTAAATTGTTTTTATGTTGGTATATGCAATAAAGAGTTTTTCTGTGGTCCCGAGGCAAAGAATATGACTACAACATCTCTTCCCGTATGCCGTAAGAGCCGGCTAAGGGAATATCCAGGGAATGGGCAGCAGCATTCTCCTCTATCTGGATTATAATGCACTGCGATCACCAAGACGTCTGCCAAGCGAAGTGATTATGGCAAACACCCCCCATGAAGAGGCCTATGTTCAGCTATGGGCGTCTTCAGTATGGTGATGATGATGATGATGAATGTTAAGGCTCCCATACTCGCGGGTCCTCTATCTCACTCGCACATTGCTACATTTTAGATGATATTAAACATCTGCGGGGTGATCATGTAACTTTGATAGCAATGCAACATAAGAAATTTCAATCCAAATTTGAAAATTTCCATAGTAACTCTGTACATAAACTGCGTACTGAAACTGTCAAATCCATACATTTTTGTGTTTCTATCGGTTGCAAACAAGTTACATGATCGCCTAGCTGAATTTACTAACGAAAAATCTGGTTAAACTATGTTATCACGAGACTGGCCTGTTAGCTCAGTTGTTAGTAGCTCTGCCTTCTGAACTATAGGTTGTGGGTTCAATTCCCATCCAGGACAAACATTTGTGTGATGCACATAGGTGTGTGTTCTGTGTCCGGGTGTCATATTGTATTCTTTGTATGTATTTATAAACAAAAAGGATTTAAGTATTTCTATCAGTTATCTAGTTCCCATAGTACAAGCTATGCTAAGTTTAGGACTAGATGGCGTTGTTGAAATGTCCACACATTTTTTTTTTTTTTTTTATGTGATTGAATGACGTGACGAGCTAGTCGTTCACCTGATGTTAAGTGACACGGCCGCCCATAACAGTTGCAGTGTCACCCGGAACTTTAAAACAATAGTTTCGCGCGACACTGCACTGCGCACGTCATCCTGAGACATCACCCAGTCTAATAATCTGATTACTAGACTGAGTGATCAGTTCTTAAGTCTCATTTGCCCAGTAATTTCACTAGCTACAATGCCCTTCAAACCGGAACACAGTAGTAGTATTTATTAATTATTTATAAATAACATTACAAATGTTCAACAAAAGTATAATATTCATCCAAACAAGATTTCATAAATACAACGGTATCAAAGTTTGCATTCTTTTTACGCTGTTTTTATGTATGAAAACTTGTTTGGATTAATATGATATTTTTGTTGAACATTTGCAATGTTATTCCTGAGAACATAGTTTAGCCAGTATTTTCTAAAGTACGTTCAGTTATTTAATATCTTCAAAAATGTCGCAACGCGCGAGCGAGATAGTGGATCCGCATATATAGCAGCCTTAAATTTACCTTTTGCCTTAAATTAAAAAAAAAAAAAAAAAAACTTTGCCTTTTTTATATATTTTTTTTACCTTTTCTTTTTGTTTTGTTTTTTTTTTTCTTTTTATTTTGCCTTATGTTGGTATAATTATATAATAATGAGTTACTCTATTCTATTCTGCCTTCGCCATCTATGATAATATTACCTCTATACGCGGGCGATCCATATTCATCAGATGACAGACCGTATGACACGTTAGGACTATACACCGCGCCACTGTAGTCCCCAGGACCTATCAGTCCAGACAGGATCTTCTTTTGTGGGGAGTCTTCTAATCTGGAAAGAGATGGAAATAGCTTATATAAATTAGAAAGAAAAGATAGAAGAATAGCTGTCCTGCCCGGACTTCGCATGGGTCGTTTAATTCTATTTTTTTTATTTTTTTTTTGTAAACGAATGACGTGACGAGCTAGACGTTCGCCTAGTGTTAAGTGTCACGGCCGCCCATTACAGATTGCAGTGTCACTCGGAACTCTACATTAAAGTTTCGCGTGACACCGCGCACTGCGCACGTCATCCTGAGACATCACACAGTCTAAAAAAGATATCTAGACTGTGAGATCAGTTCTTAAGTCTCATTTGCCCAGTAATTTCACTAGCTACGATGCCCTTCAAACCGGAACACAGCAGTGCTTGCACACTACTGCTTGGCGGCAGAATAACTGGCAAAGTGGTGGTACCTACCTAGACGAACTTTGCAGGAAAGTCCTACCACCTAATAACCTAGTAGTTGTATTTCATTTTTTTTAACTTTGGGCTCATCTAGCATTTGACCACTCTCTCACCTCATAGAAAGTGACGATGCAATCGAAGGTGTAGCATGCTAGCTAAGTAAGTACTAATTACTAATTCTATTACTAATTGTTAACCGTAGTAACTATTATACAACCTGCGGCGTCATCCGTCCAGTGGGATGGTGAAGTCTTTGTTTAAATATGCCTGGTAGCTCGTTTTTGATGAACATATTTCGATGAAACAAACATCAAAGGCTCAGTTGGTAGTAACTCTGCTTTCTGAACTATAGGTTGTGGATTCGATTCCCACTCAGGACAAACATTTGTGTGATGAACATTGATGTTTGTTCTGTGTCTGAGTGTTATATTGTATTCTATGTATGTATTTACAAACCAAAAGTATCTAAGTGTTGTATCAGTTATCTGGTTCCCTTAGTACAAGGTATGCTTAGTTTGGCACTAGATGGCGCTGTGTGAAATGTCCACACATATTTATTTATTTATCAATGCCTGTTTAGGACTCGAAAGATTAACTATAACAATTTCATATATGAATGATATGAATTTTCATACAGACAGAGAAACAAAGAAAGTTCAACGATAAATGATTACTGGATTGCTTTTGATTTGTTTTTCTAATTTTCTTTTCTATACGCAGACATCACTTTCGTTAAAGTTTTATTATAAGTGATACTAGGAGTGAGATACTATAATATATGGACAGATGTTAAGTGAACATTAATATTATTTCCAAAAAAAATTTAACATTAGCAATTAACACCCGCCAAAAGAAAAACAAAAATTTTAATCGCTGTCTTACTCGCACTACTTTAGCTACGTAGTGGTGGGAGAGAGAAAACATCATACTATAGCTTTCGTCACAACCGCTTTTCAATGGCGCGTTATACTAACTGCCACCACACTATCAGTAATGGCAGTTACTGGTACAACAACCAGCAAACTCACAGAACTGCGCGGAGCCGTTGGATTCAAGAGGCAAGTAGCCGGTCAAAGCGGCGCTCCATGGGCGAGGCCTATGTTCAGCAGTGGACGTCTTCAGGCTGATGATAATGATGAGTAAACTCACTCTCTGGAGCTGTTCCCCGTAGTGTTGGCGGACAAGGGGCTGTTCCCCAAGTCTCTGGAATGCGATTTCACGTGATGCGGCCTCTCTCCGTGCCGCGAGGACGCGCTTGATGATGGCTCCTGTAGAACAAAAAAAAAAACATTTAGGTACGTCCTAGATAGATAAGTGCGAATTCAAGAGCTATCAAACTTTAGTGCAGATTCGCATTAGACCCATGAATCTATACATTAGAAGATAGCTCTTACTGTTTACAGTCAATGACTACTACATTGTCGTGATTTTACGAATTTATTCCTATTTTTAGGAATTTGTGGAATTACTTTCCTGATTTGCAACACTGCAGAGAAAAAGCGATCGGCGATTCTTCCCCATCGGTTTTCAGTTCTACGAGCAATGTAGCCTGCCCATTTCCATTTCAACTTGATAACTCTAAGTGCTATATCGGTCACCTTAGCTCATTTACAAAAAAAAGTTTAAAAATGCTTCCTAATATGTTACGAACGCGACCGCACATCACACGCTCACCTTTCTAAACCCCTGCACAGTGATCACAACACTCATTGTCTCAGAACAACCGGCTTCAACAACAACTACCTAGACAGAACAATACAGCAGTAATAAGGTATCCATTACACGGCAACGAACCATAACCGCGCCGCGAGCGAAAGTGACTGAGTGCTCTAGTCACCTTTGTTCGAGTGCCCGCCCCGAAACTATGGAAAGGTGAAATTTTGCAACATAAGCTAGCTATCAACGCGGAATTGTTCGGTGCCATTGAAAAACAGTTGCTTGCATTGACTATAAATCCAGTTGACCAAAAATACAACTTACGAAACGCCTCATACGAAAATTAGTGATGTATTTCAACCACTAATTTCTAATAAATACTATGAATTTCTAATAAATCACGGGAACCCGTTGATGGCTTTTGCTCCATCCTGCTCTGTTCTTTATAATTTCGTATGACTTTGTCTCGTTTTGTTAACTCGTCTCCTGCCCGCGCAGGTGAGTCGTGTTTGTACGAGAAATTATGTTCAAGAGCTATCAACGGACTTTATAATCTTTGGTTGCTTGCGATATATGTAATTCTAATTATAAACAGGATAATGAGGTATCTAGGCCTTCACATAAATACATAGATCCTGGGCCCTAGCTAGGATTCCCAGTATAGGGACCCAGGAAGTACGGGAACATGGTCCCACAACTTCCAGACAGAAGAAATACTTACACAGCTACGCAAAACTGGCCCTGCGTCAGTCTACATTGTCGCTCAAGATGCTATTTACAATCTCGTCCTAGGCACAAAAATTGTGTGTGTTGCACCTCATTTAAGCGGACCATACTTTCAAGGAGCAAATTCCTTATCTTCCCTTTATTTATATATTTATGTTGCTTACACGTCCAGGCTAGGTGGAATCTCTCGCTGCAAACGGGACCCTGCGTGGTGTAAAGCTACCTGTTTTCCCTCTATCTACTTTATCTAGAATTTGTCTAGTTCTTAGTAACAAAAACCGACACTCTGTAATAAATAAATTCGTGACATAAACTACCAAACTTATTCCGAAAACCGACAAGAAGTGGTCGTCCTTATAGCGAGATATAGTGGCAAACAAACTTCCAAACTTTCGCAATTTCCGTTTGTTGGATTCATACTTGATACTATTGTTGGAAAGGCCGTTATTAAATGTTGTATTGTTGTCCCTTATTAATGAGGTTTACTAAAAAGTGAAACAGACATGGTCTTGGAGAACTAAAGTTTAAAAGGTTTTGTGTTAAGTCTTACAACCAGACTAGCAAAAAAAAGAAGAGGTGCTGACGTATGACGTATCTGTCCATCTAAAGGTTGCCTGGAAGAGATACCTTTAGTACTACTACATAGCTAAATAGTACTAAAGTTGGTTCAGTATTTTTTGCGTGAAAGCCGCACAAACCAGCAAACAGACAGACGACGTTTCACTTCTAATTATTAGTAGGGCGTAGAAAGTTAGAATAGGAAGGAGTAGAAAGGTAGAGTAAGCAGTCTCAGGATTTACGGTAGGTAGGGTAGGTGGGTATCTACTCTACTTACCCTACATACACTCTCTACATGTGAGAGAAGGCCCGTGTTCCAGTATTCAAAGCGTGGGATCCCACGCGGTATTTACCGCCACCCACACAGCGGTGGCGAATAAAGCGCCCCGCCGGTTTGAATAGGCCTTTGAGCTGACAAGTTTTTTTTTGCATTTGATTTCTAGGTAATAAAGGAACAGTATCATTTGATCCTTTAAAATCTAATTGATAACTAGTACCTAAATTGAACCCTTGTAAAAGTAAATGATGTATTTTTTTATGATTAATGTTTAAATTTAACTTAATATTTGGTGTACAAAAATAATATTTGATCCACTATCTTTAACATATTCAGTGAAAGAAAATGTATTAAGACACCAGTAGGTTCGCTAGGTGTTTTTATGTTCGCATAAAAGAAACGAAAAATTTCTAAACAGATTAAAATATCGATTGTTTTGTTTTATTTCATGTCTCAAAGAAAGAGGATCAATCATTAAAAAGATGACCGTTTAGATTTCTTTGCTTGGTGTTTTTGTATAAATATAACGATCATTTATATCATCATTAACAGCCTGAAGACGTCCACTGCTGAACATAGGCCTCCCCCAGAGCACGCCACCTTGAGCGGCTGCTCGCCTCCTGCATCCATCGGCTCCCCGCGGCTTTCACCAGGTCGTCGGTCCACCGAGTGGGGGGCCGGCCCACGCTGCGTCTTCCGGTTCGTGGTCGCCACTCGAGAACCTTTCTTCCCCATCGGTTGTCAGTTCTACGAGCGATGTGGCCTGCCCATTGCCACTTCAACTTACTAACTCTAAGAGCTATATCGGTCACTTTAGTTCTCCTGCGGATCTCCTCGTTCCGGAGCTTATCTCGCAGGGAAACACCGAGCATAGCTCGCTCCATAGCTCGCTGCGCGACTTTGAGCTTACTAATGAGGCCAACAGTAAGAGACCATGTCTCAGTTCCATAAGTCATCACTGGCAACACACACTGATTGAAAACTTTCGTTTTCAGGCTCTGCGGTATTTTGGACGAAAAGATAGGACGAAGCTTCCCGAACGCTGCCCAGCCGAGTTGGATTCTTCGCGCCACCTCTTTGTCGAAGTTGGACCTACCTAATTGGACAATCTGTCCTAGGTAGACATACTTGTCGACAACTTCGAGAGTATCGTTCCCAACAATTACCGGTATAGGTGGAACATGAGCATTAGACATGATCTTTGTCTTGTCCATATTCATCTTAAGACCAACCTGCTGGGAGACTCTACTGAGGTCGTTGAGCATGGTGCTAAGGTCCTCGAGCGATTCCGCCATTATGACTTGCTGCACGCTATGCTTCAGGTGCGCATATTTTCTGTGTCCGACTAGCCTAGGTACAAGCGGTGGGTTCTTGCTTGTGGGATGTCACTTACTGGAGAGCGAAGTGTCGAGTTGGTGTCCCTTTCTACAAGGGCGCCACCAGTTATTCACTGGAAATTATTGTTATAACAAATGAAATCCCATATTCACCTCAACACTGTTATATTTTATACAAGTAGTACACGGTTGTTCTATATAATTTGGAAAATTTTAAGTGTTCTATGACGGAAAGTTTAAATCTAAGGTTAGTTCTAATTCTAAACAATATAGGCCGAGAGATATTCTAGGTTCTTATTCTATTCTTATTTAAATTCTTTATATTCTGCTACAATAAGCTTCTTACATAGGAAATTCTATTCCGGCATGTAGACGGGCCCTTCTACATGCGGGTTTCTTTTATACAAAAGTTCTTATATCATAAATTCCTAACACAGCATCTCAATGGTGACGGGGCTAGGCTATCCTACCAACATGTGGCGGCTTCACTGGGAGCGTCTCACCACGCTGGAGGACATGTGGTTGGGGTGAAGAAAAAAAAGAAAAAACGGGAAAAATTAAAAAGACATCACCCTATCTGTCCGTTCTTGGCGGGGAGGGGCTTCTTGGGCTCCCTTCTCACGCACACGCCTCCTTTTTAGAGGTTAACCATGGAACGGCAATCTGTGGACGAATAATGCTCCGTTACAGATTGCCACGAAAAATACTACATTCTGAAGGCTGTCCGAAAGCAAGAAGAACTGACCTGCCGTTCCATGTCCCTCGCCGGCGTCCAAAGCAGCACATGGCCGAAGCGTGGCGTTGCGGCCGGTCGTCGCCATGCGACCAAGTTTCCTACGAAATTCACGGATATATGAGAAAACAACGCCTAGGGAACAAAAGGAGCTTTAGCCCAGGACGGGGACTCACTTACTTTCACGCTTTCTTTTAATTTCTCTTAATAGAAATCCTCTCTCGTTGCACTTCTAATGTCAAAAAGAAAAGAGACCATTGAGCAATTCTTATTTTTATTTTCTCGAAAGGCTTTTGCGATCAACACTATGACGCCGACCAAATCCTACTAACAATTTTGGAGAAGATGCCCTAAATAAGACGGAGACTACTTCTGAAACGATAAAAAGGTGTCCTAATGGGATTAAAGCTATATTAAAGCGGATTCTGCAATAAAAACTACAATTTAGAAAAATCGGTAAATGATGAAATATACGGTTTCTTGCAATGGCAATGATTTTAAATTTAAGTAATATTTTTGCAATGGTATCATCGCCGTAAACTTCTGTACTCTTTGATTTCTGTCTACTAAAAAAGTGAAATGCAATGTAAACAAACGAAATTAACGTTTTATAAACTTTTAAGCAAAGTATATGGATAAAAGAAAGAAATGTGGGTCCAGTATGAATATCCTCGTTCCGATGCCCAGGGACGAGCTATTGCATGTTTCTATGTAAAGGATTCTAGTGAGAAAACAGGTAATAGTTCCTACAGAATGCACCCAGTGAATTACGTATCCTATTCGTCTTTCTCGGCGTTGTTAATGGTGTTGAGCCATTAACACAGCCTTCGCAGACCGTCCTACGACCGACGAACAAGATACGTCCCTCCCCAAGTAGCATTCTACAGAAAAAACCTACAGTACAAAAATTACATGCAACAGACTATATCATCGGCAAAACGAAGGTTAGTGATGTACTCGCCATTTATGTTGATGCCAGATCTTTTCCACTCCAAGAGCTTGAAAACATCCTCCAATGCGTTTGTGAACAGTTTCGGAGAAATAACGTCTCCCTGTCTCACGCCTCTTTGCAATGGAATTTGTTCCGTACTCTGGTCCTGTAGTCGGACTGACATAGTGGCCTTACTGTACAAACACTTCAAAACTTCGATATACCTATAGTCAATTTGGCATCGCTGCAAGGACTGCAGCACCGCCCAAGTCTCGATTGAATCGAAGGCTTTCTCATAGTCCACAAACGCTAGGCATAACGGCCGATTATACTCTTCGGTCTTCTGTATAATCTGGCGCAGCGTATGGATGTGGTCTATGGTGCTAAAGCCTTTTCATTTATATACATGCCGTTAATAAACAACCAGATGCGAATCATAAAGGACACAGTCAGTCACTATCGATCTAGCCGACTAAAGTCGGCCACTCCACGGTTTCTGTGATCGAATTTACCCACGGAATAAATAATAATAGGTTAGGCTGTAATCACCGATAAAATGAGCGCGTAATTACATGGGGAGTGTTCTATATGCAAAACAGGGAGAAAGGAAATAGGTATGGAGATTGGTATTTTGAGAACTATTTCTGATCCAGGGGGTCTAGCAAAGATGCCACCTGCCGCTAGCACCAATATTTATGGAAATGACATTAGCTTTGCCATTAGCTGCGGAAAAGTTTTGTTGCGCAGGCAATGTAGTTTCCCATACATTTTGGAGTTAGCATGGGTCTACCTCCTGGGGCCTTAACGCGTAAGTCTGGTGGAGATGGTGAGATCATGTGCTCCTCGCACCCACGGAGTTGTAAGTTGGTGCGTGCAGGATAGCAGGCGAAGTCCATGTCTAGAACAGTTACGCGATAGGATACTGACATGTAGGTACATACATGGCAACGCTCCGCAGTTTCACCTGACATGTTGCCGTTTTGCCGCGGAATTTCTTAATTTTTCGAGATATAAAGTATCATAATATGTAGTATGTGGATCTTGGTAGAGTGTAGTCTGTTGAATCGTGGCATGAAAGTCAAACATACAAACAGACGCTAATTTACCTTTTCATATTAGTAGGGATACGGATAGGGATTGGACCATTTTTTTTTAATGAGTGTGTTTCTCAATTTCTCGAGTCACCGGGTCGCGGCACAAGATGATTGATTGGTCGGTGCTCTGTTGTGATTGGTCATCTGGACAGTTGCAAATCATCACCATCATCATCATCAGCCTGCGGGGTTAGCATGGACGGTAGACAAAATTGTCTTTCCCCGTTTTACGTCACTTTCTTCATACTTTCTTCGAGTAAAACAGGGGAAAGACAGTTTTGTCTACCGGCCGTGCTAACCCTAATGGAGACGTACACTGCTGAACATAGGCCTCTCCCACAGAGCGCTACATTGAGCGGCTCCCTGCGGTCAACCAGGGCACCAGATCGTCGGTCCACCTAGTTGAGGCCTACGCTGCGTCTTCCGATTCGTGGTCGCCACTCGAGAACCTTTCAGTTGCAAATGTCAATTTTGAATTATGATAAGGAGAGTTTACACTAAAACTATCGTGTTTTAACGGCAAACAGAAGCAGTATTAGCACTCAAATGAATGATTTATCTTTATCTCCCTTTCCGAGTCCAAAGATCCCTCAAAGGTCCCTGCATACAGAATATTAAAGCGCGTTTAAAACTGGAACTATTCAAGGTTCACATTGTTTACGTACAATCAATCATTCCAATTAAATTCAAACAGTTCCTACACGTGCCTCATTTGCTCAAATTAACACGAAAATAATGAGTATTTTACTACTGCGTGATTCACCAGCTCTCGCAGTACGTTACCAAGGATTCGTGAATTGGTATCAAAGCAAACAAACCGCAATCTATATTAGCAGTAAGGACGCTACGTCAAGAATCGTTGATTAGGTACGAGGAACATTGCACGCCTTTTAGAGATAATTAATTCCCATGCGCTGTGAAGGGCGATCGAGTCATAAAAACAAAGAAAAACAAATTTAAAATAGGTACACTTTGTTTTGCCTGCTTTGACTTCACACAAGCGGGTAACGCAGTATAGTCAGTATATGCAAAGCGCAAGAATCGAATGACACACGCTATTGCAGCCATAGGGATAGAATCTAGTAGAGCCACAAAGCATTAAAAAAATTACGCTTCGCAGTGGTCTTTGTGAGCAAGTACTCAAGAATAACAACTTGTAAGTTAATACTAATTATTAATTACATTCTAATAGCCTCAGTTTTTTATAACTAAATAGGCCCTCATCTGACCGCAATCTCACCTGATGGAAAGTGACGACGCGGTCTACGATGGTACATATGCGATTTAAAGAGCTCCAGATTGTACTTATCGGGAAACAAAGAATACAGCCGATGTGTAAAATTCAAAAACAGCTGCACCTATGAACCTATGATACCCTTACTGCTTCTATACAATGTTGAATTGGAATCAAACACAGTTGAATAAACAAACGAAGCTATCGATTGCGATGGTGTTCGTACGATATTACTATTTAGAGCTGCAAAAGTACTGCCGTCACGGAACTGCTATTTGCAGGTTTGTAAACATTTATAAGCGAAAATTAGAAGTTGTTGATCGATAAGTTACTAGTCATGCGTAGTCGCCATTTACATTCGATCACGAACATTGGTCACCAGCTTGCGGCGTGATGGCCAAACGTTTAGTTTTTTAGGAAACACAAACTGCGATGGCAGAGACGAGAGATGGAATATTTTATGTTTAAGGTCGTGTAGATAGATAGATAGATAGATAGATAAACTCTTTATTGACACCAACGATAACAAAAATAAAAAAGACAGGATAACTTACAAGTAGGGTACAATGGGCGGTCTTATCGCTAAAAAGCGATCTCTTCCAGACAACCTTTGGATGGACAGTAGTGTATACCTGAGATAGTATTCCTTATCATGATCATCACAAGCTTGAAAAGTCCACTGCTGAACATACGTATAAGCCTCTCCCAATTAAGGCGTTTTGTTACAACCACCATTTTTGGCAGGCGCCTTTGCAATCGCACGAGTTTGTGGTAAAGGAAACGTTACTATCAATTCCCTGATTTACCCTTTGTCAGTTTTCTAATAACCTACCCGTAGGACGATAAGGGATAGCCTTATTGTTTAAATGCCAGTATACTCTAATTCCATTCGAAGTAAACCAACTTTCACCCACAGCACATAAGGCCATGGTCTTCCGGGGGTGATGAAGCTTTACAACAAGTATTTTGTAGGATTTAAAAACCCACGGTGATGATAATGATGAGCCAAGAAACACTCCGTAAAGTCAATCGTCATAAACAAGGCATATTCAGTAAAGAAATAACTCAGGCTTCCCAACTGAACATGGTGACGACGATGGCAGCGAGGAATGACCTAACCAAACCGATTAATCCAGCTTGTTGGTTAAAAATACATTGCTGTTAAATTGTCCGCGTGTAGAGCTAACTTCTTTTCAAACACGCTATGCATCGCGAATCGTCCACGCGACTAGCTGGTAGCTGCCCACAACGGTTCTGGTACAAAACTGCCGCCATGCCATTTTCAGCCCTATTCCGAAGCAGCTACAGTGCCACAGCCATTCATCGGCGTCTGACACCCCCTAGTTTTTCCACATTAAAAAAGGCGCGTTTGTACTTACACTAACAACATGATGCACCGTAGACGGCGACTGCACCCGTGACCTAATAACGGCATCGTCAGTCACCACTGCTGGATCCCTGGCCAGTTCCGCAGTAGACGGAGACTGGCTTCTACTGGACCCCTTACTGTGCCCAGTCACGTGGAGAGTATCCATAGCTCGAGCATGAAGAAACTTAGGATTTCATTATCCTTGTGGTGGTGACGTGGTTTTTTCTCCCCATTGCTGTTCCCTGGAAAGAAGAACAGTTGCTTGTGAATAGTCAGTCAGGGTCTGACATGAAAATCCTTTTTCTTACAAGTACATGTTGGCTTGGCAGCTTAGCACAGATTATTGTATTACTAATGTTACATTGGCATTACTTAATTTTAAGCAAAGTTTATAAATAAGTTCGATATTTTTTCGTAAAAACAATATAGATGACGGATAGATTATATCGACCAAATTGTCATTTTACAATAGATAGCGATCAGCTCCTGCTTTATATATAAAAAAACATTTGAACTTTGGCACATCTTAAGTGGAAAGACTCATGTTCTTGTCATACATTCGTCAGCCGGACGTCATAGCCAAGCAAACACTGAACAAGACTGGCGTATGGCAGACAAAAATCAATATCGCCAAGCTATTGAATAAATCATAACAATAAATAATGAACCAAAGTGGTCACCGGTGTTGGATTTCCTGGCAGCAAGCCAGACATAAAGTGCTGTAGACAACAATGGTTAAATGGCTCCAACTATCATAACTCTTCAATACTTCACGTTTCGAATTAAATTTACGCTACAAATTGTCTACAAAACATGATTGTATATGTTACGAGTAGACTTTGTCATTTCACAGCCGTTCTACGGCATGGTGTATTCGGAAGCAAATAAGAACCGTACAGTTTGAAAGTTGCTAAAATCCTTAGACAGAGAATTTAGCCACTATACAATCTGGTCAAAAGTGGTTATGGTGTATAAATTGCAATGCATGTTTGATATAATTATGTGTAGCTTTACATCCTTATAAAGCCAATTCTGTTAAGTTTTTCTTTAAAGCATATGGAAAAAAGCAATTCTATTATCGACTACTCTAGAAACGAACATAGAAACCAACCCTACTAAGGTATCTAATGAACAGTTTTTCCGTAACTTAACCCATAAATACGTAGACCGACCGACATTAGCATTTGAATTAGTAATGCAAACTCTACTAAACTAGTAGTATCGATTCAGCTCGGAACCTACCGGATGGAGAAAAGTGTAGTGTAGCCGAAGGCTTTTTAATAAAAATATTGAAAAATATCCAAGATCCGAAATCGTTCTAAAACATGAGTGTATTCACCATTTTTAGCAACCTCCTTAATGGGAAGGCGTATGTTCAGCTTAAAAGGCTGATGGGTACCTCTGAAAGGTGCCTTGATAAACCCAATCGCCTTCCTTTATCCCACAAAAAGAGTCGATGCAGTGAGTTTTAGGCTTCCTCTCTTCTCTGTTCTCTCATCTCAATTCTCAACGTTTACTCCCTTAGAACATCGCTGTATTTTCCTAGAGTATGTTTGCATAATTATGTTGATATTAAGAACTGTGTGCGAACAGACAGCCGAGACGCCAACGCACCGGGGGATCAGGTCCTCAAATGGCTACCACGGACGGAAGACAGCCGACCCCTCATATAATGAGATGGATCGATGACATAATGGAAAATACACAGGTCACTGGAACATATTATGGAAGTACCTTGGTTCTCTCTGGTCTTTAGTCTTGTTCAAAAGTGGGCTTCTTTCTAATAGTGATGTCATCATGATGCAATACAACGTCGTGTGTGATAGGACTCAACCCTTAAGTAGTAGTCTCATGCCTTATTGGAAATGCATTGCAATCTTAATACCCATATCCTAAACAGATTAGTGGTTCGGGCTCAGAGATAATTATAAATGTAGTGGGTGGTTGTACTTTGACTTCGTTGCATATTAAATAACAAAGATAGAATAAGTTAAAATAGTTTTTAGCTTATTCTATCTAAGCCAAAAGAATTTACTTTCTTTTCCAATTTTCTGTCGCGCGTGGCGTGGCTGATCCAAACATTCTAGGTTTTTACTGGCAAGAAAACTATCCTTTCTCGCCGCAACCCGCATTTTTCTCCTCGCCCGGAGTTTTACCTTCCTATATTATTTTCCGAAAAATCTTTGTCCAATCTAACTTCAATGCCTTCACGATGCATGGTTGAGTAACTTTTTTTAACTCGCAGATTTTATCTTGGGAAATCGGAATCTTCGCACTCTCAGAAATCTTCCAACTCAAAAGCCATAAAAAAGCGGATTGAATTCGTCTGCTAGAAATGTTGCTTATAAAACGTTGGAATTAGAGACATCGTATCAGCTTAATACGTTTCCATTCCACTACTGGGAAACAGACCTCTCACATCTCACATAGCGTAACCATAACCCACCACACTGGCCAAGTGCTATGGTGCATGAGTTGTATGACACGTGTTTCGAATTTTGTGATTCTTGAACATGCCAGTTTCCTCAACATGTTTCCCTTCACCGTTGTAAGAGCGAGTGAAAATTTCGCACATAACTAGAAAGCCATTAGTGTAGGTCCGAGTGGGATTTGAAACTGGGTTCATTAGTTAAAAAGTCACCACTGGTTACCGTTCCTATTAGAACAATTCAAATTAGAGAACATACTGGGGGTCTAGCAAAGATGCCTTTCCATTAGCGTTAACGCCTTACGCTA
Organism: Ennomos quercinarius; assembly: GCA_910589525.2. Taxonomy (NCBI): domain Eukaryota; kingdom Metazoa; phylum Arthropoda; class Insecta; order Lepidoptera; family Geometridae; genus Ennomos; species Ennomos quercinarius. The sequence continues at coordinate 6,128,006 of OU342513.1, read as the reverse complement.
ACTCCAAAATGTATGGTAATGATATTAGCTACGACATTAGCTGCGGAAAAGTTTTCCGCAGGCAATGTCATTCTCATAAATTTTGAAGTTAGGCGTGAGGCGTTAACGCTAATGGAAAGGGATCTTTGCTAGACCCCCAGTGTCTTCAATATAGTTATAGTTAAAGCAAAGTTATCTACAACATTCGCCCATTAAGTACTTTTATTACATTCATTAGTTATCGTTAATTTAGTGTGTCACAAATGACAATGACCTCACAATCGTTTGGGGTCGGCAGGTTACGCTGATAAACTCAATAGATCTAATATCTTGTCGCAACCGATATTATTAGAGGTGCTCTACATTTTTGTATGGTTCTATATCTAACTGCTTAACATTACTGATGATAAGAAAAAAAATTACATTACTCACAATAAAACTATAATCAAGGTAAAATCTGTGTATTTTGTGGGTTATATTAAAATAGTAGAATACAAAAATAGTTTTTACAGTTTTTGTCTGTCTATCTGAAAATTCTACTAAAAGCTACTAAATGTATTTAGATGCTGTTTTAGTAGTAGAGTTCTGAGCAGACTCCTTCCACTTTTTACCCAGCGACATATGTTTACAGATTTTGACTCAAGATCAAGACATCAAATCAACAGCCGGAAGGTCTCCCCCGTAAAACCCAACTTTGGGCGCTTATCATAGGGAGCGGTTGCCATAATTACCACACTTGGTAGGCGGCTTAGTGATCACGAAAGATTTTAATGTACCGAAAAGAATTTTCGTATCATTTCCTTTCCAATCGGTGAGGAGATATTTGCGATAAATTCAACAAGCAAACATAATAAAAAATACGTGCGTAGAAACCCGTACCCCTAAAGGGAAGCCCTCAATAGCGAGTCATACAATGGAATATATTAAGCAAATATTACCAATAAATTGAACACGATGGCGACGATAATATGAAGTTCGCCATTTTCGTACATTTGATCCCAAAGGTTCGACGTACCTTTTATGGGTACCCTCAGTAGCGTAATCCAAGTCTTCCATTGAAATCGTCGTCGATGTAAAAATCAGATTTAGTCAAGATTATGTGCTTTTGAGTATAATTTATGTTGTCTGAGTATAAAGTGTAGTAAAACGTTGGGCATTACCCAAAAAGTTTATACATAAACACTGGAGAATGCATTGCGAACCACATTATTATCTTGCTTCAAAGCGATCTTCCATCATCTTTATTTTACACAAAAATCGTGCAGTAGACGCACTTTTTTTATGTAAACGAACCTGACGAGCTAGTCGTTGGCCTGATGTTAAGCGTCACGCCCGCCCATAACAGATTGCAGTGTCACTCGGAAGTCTAAATTAAAGTTTCGCGTGACACTGCGTACTGCGCACGTCATCCTGAGACATCACACAGTGTAAAAAAAAATTCTAGACTGTGAGATCAATTTATAAGTCTCAATTGCCCAATAATTTCACTAGCTACAATGTCCTTCAAACTGTAACACAGTAGTGCTTGCACACTACTGCTTGGCGGCAGAATAACTAGCAAAACGGTGGTACCTACCTAGACGAACTTTGCAGAAAAGTCCTACCACGTAAAATATCGCAAGAGGCAAATCAGTATGAACTATGAAGCCCAATTTGTGTTAGAGCTTGAACGAATGTTTTTAGGCTTTAAAAACAATTCTGACGCCTTTTGGTGTCAAATTATGATCCACTTGGTATGAGAGCTCCAAAGTTCCATAATGAGGCTAAATGATTTTATTCCGTCTTGGTTTTAAAACGTTATTTTAGTTGGGATAAGTTATTTTATTACAATTGCCGAATTATACACCACACAAAGTTATGCTCAGTCATGAATCAGTGCCCAAGACGAGGTTTCAGCCACAAAAGCATCAATTTGAGAATGAAACCTCGACTTGGACGCTGCATGATGACTGAGCATCGTTCTGAAATACGAGAAAGTTAATATTCTAGGTTACAACATTCTAAGCGACAAGATTTTGCTCTAAACTCATTAATTTCTCCTTAATGACCGTTTTTAGAAACTTCCGTCTCTTTAAGACAGTTACAAAACACGAAAAGACCTACGGGCACAGCTTGTGATTCGAAATTACGACTCCCTGCGCATTGCCCCAGTCAGTAAGATAACGGATGAGTCAATGACTCCATTCCTAATTTCCTGTGTAGATAGTCAATTATAATTATAGCTGTGCATCTGCTCAGACGGCAGTTAAGTAGTTATTAAATGAGTTACCCGTTACGGACACACTTTATTGACCTGGTAAGAGGGTAAAAGTATCTTACGCAAATAAGAAAGTATTAATACAGTATGGTAACGATACGTCCACCAGCGGTCTTTCCCCAGAGCTACAACATGCAGTATGAGTTTTTGCGTGAACGCGGAAAAGTTCACATCGTCGAAGTATTATTTTTCAAAATTTGTGCTTTTTCCAGTGTCGTTACGCATTAAATGCTGAATTAAAAGCATGAGTGTGGGCAAGTGATATACTGTAGTGAAACGTAGCTTTTCGTGTTGCTTCCAAAATTCCATAGAAGCTTCTAGTAAATGGCTTAAGACTGAACTATGACTACCCAGACTGTGACTAAGACTTGACTTTACGTGAAATATTCTATACCACGATGAAAAATTGCAATACTTGACACTGGCTAAATACACTACGTGTGGAGTCAAAATACAAACATGCAGTATTCCAAAGGATATAACACATAATAAGCGTAAGCAATGCATTAGTGGCACGTATAGTATTACAGATGCCCATAGGCATAGACCTCTTCCCATAAGGAGGGTAGTATGCTAATTGCTACCTATAGCATTCCTATAGCTATCTCAGCGGTCGATATCAAAGCGTAGAGATAAGTAAGATACTAAAAGATACCAAACAATCGTGCCGTTCACAGTATCGCTTAAATGAGTTTGGAGTGCCACAGGGCAGCGTTTTGGGACCACTTTTGTTCCTCCTCTACATAAACGATTTACCTGATGCCACGAAACATCAATGTTTGCTGTTTGCAGATGACACAACAATAATGATTAAATGTGAAGATAGAGCTTCATTTGAGAGGGAAGTCAATGAGTCCCTTAATAGCATAATGAATTGGCTTCATATAAATAATCTTTCGGTAAACATTACCAGAACAAAAATAGTTGAGTTTCAAACTTATAACGGAAATCCTACAAATATTTGCGTTTCGTACGGATGTTATGTAATAGATAAAGTTAATGAGACAAGGTTCCTAGGTATAACAATAGACAAATTTTGCAACTGGAAACCTCATGTCAATAATCTTTGCAGTAAATTAGACAGATTTGTTTATGTTCTGTATCGACTCAGACAGGTAGCAACTAAGGAAGCTGCTCTATTGGCGTACCATGGCTATGTCTCATCCTGCCTTAGGTACGGGATCATTCTTTGGGGCTTTTCCGTTGATGCAGAACGAGCATTTCTTGTGCAAAAAAAGTGCATACGTTCACTCTGTGGCGCAGGATTCTTAGATAGCTGTAAACCACTTTTTAAAAAACTCAAAATTTTGCCTTTACCTGCACTCTATATGAAATCTGCTTATTTGTAAAAAAACACCCAAATTTGTTTAAAAGATAACATGAAGTTATAAAACGAAGTCGAAATGTTCATGAGCTATATGTTCCTATACAAAGACTCCAGTTGAATAGTCAAAATGTAAATTGTAGGGCAATCAAGAGTATTTAATAAATTACCTGACACTTTCAAAGTATATGACATAAATGAATTTAAGAAAAAAATATTTGACTTCCTACTGGATAAATGCTACTATTCTGTAAAAGACTTTTTAAATGACGCTTCGATTAGTACTTATAGATATAGATTAGTTTGACCAATTCAATGTATTTAATTTGTATCTAATGTGTTCAATGTATTTTATGTTTTTTAAATAATAGCTCAATGTTCAAAATAATAACTATAATTTCATAATCTCATTATTGAATACTGACACAATTAAATTAGATCCAATTACGAATATTTGTACGCCTGTACCTATGGGCAGAGTTTTGTTGGAAGAATTATGTGCTAATCCATCTTTGCAATATTGTAACCCAAAATTCTTACAAATAAATTATTTCATTTCATTTCATTAAAAAAATTTGCTGCGCTGAAGTTGGTGAGGATGGCACAAAATATGCGTTATTTCGGCGGATTACCAAACAAGCAGTAAAATATTAAAGAAATAAAATAAGGATCCCATACAAGAAATGCGAGCGATGTACTCATTGCTATCTCCATATCAACATGCATACATAATTTGAAAGTAACTTTATATGTATATATCGCTCTACCTGTCTATCTATCTGATTGTACGTAAACTATTATTATAATGATTTTTCTTAGTTATATTACGGTAATATTATTATATATTCTGTGGTCTTATCGAGTTTGTTATTTTGTGGAGTTATCTATTTACCCAAGCCCAATTTGTATGTTGAAAAAATGGAAACAGCGCGCGCACCGTCATTATCATTACCCTGATAAGGACACAGACAGACAGACATCAGATAAAATCACACAATAAGTATAGCAACCGGAGTATATAGCAGACCCACTGAAACATTCACGGACTGTTACCCACTAATATATCTTTCAAGTGCCGACCAATTTTATGATGACCAACGAGAGACAATCAACGTTATCATGAACGCGTGAAAGTTGACAACTGCATGGCATTTCTAGGCGCACTTCGGACTGTATTATACTGTTGTGATAGCAGAAACATGACCATCGAAATCTGACAGGACAATCGCGACTTTATTACACACGAAATAGTGCCAAATTGTGAAATAGGTTTCATGGATGTCTATCTGGAATATTTGGTATTTTAAACTTTATTGACAAAACACGGGAGTGTGAAACTGGCTATAGCTCCAGCTAAGGCAATCAAATTACCATCTGAAAATTTCAGGGTGGTCTAAATAGACAGGGCAGCGTTCCAATTAGAGAGAGGTTAAATTCCTCATCTTCGGACCGATGAACAAATCCATCGGAGGGGAAACAGTAGCGTGCTAGCACTAATATTATGTTCCAGGCACTATAGCTACTAAAAATACTGAGCAAATGCAACTTTATGCCTATCCCAAAGTCTAGAAATTCAATATTTCATGAAAACCTGCCTCTTCATCCGCTTGTCAACATGTCAAACATTCCATATTCCTTATCATTTCAGATTGAGCGTCTCAAAAACATTGTAAATAGGTAGCGATAACCAATTTGGTAGTTCATACAGTTCATATAAACAAAACATAATAGGGTTTCCTCGTGGAAAATGAAATACTAAAGGGGTAATATTGTGTTAACAAGGCTATGAATAAATCAGGAGTATAAGGGAAAGTGATAGGCGTTATACAGTGCGGGTCGGCGCGGCTTCGTGTGTGTATAATGTAGGCATGGATCAAATCACAAGGAGCAGGTGAAAAATCATATGATTTTATTTTTCATAAATCACTCTGCTACTTTTTGTCAGACACTGTGCTACAAATCATGTGTGATAATCACACTTAATTGAATCGTGGCTTCGGATTTCAATTCAAAACACGAGAGTAGCATACGCGGTGAATATTAAAACATATAATGTTTTTTATGCTCCAGTAAACAAACTGAGACCTAATGAGTATAACTTTATTAACATTGTTGTGTGGCGGTGAACTTTGATCTTGTTTAACTTAAGAGAGTAGCGTTAGATTACTTAGTAATCATTTGCAGCAGGTCGCAACTTCACTAAGTTGCCCCTAAATCACATCTCTGTTCCATTTCATAAAGCACAGCCAATCGCAATTGATCATAAATTCATTAGGCATATGAAAAATCATAGTGACAAAAATAAATCATATGATGAAATGACAATGATTTTAAAGTAGCAATCATTTCCATGCCTAGTAGAATGCCATAAGGGGCGGAGGCGGAGGCAAAATACGTTTTGTATGGTTTAATTATACAGTTTGTGTGATTAATAAGAAGATATATGAAGTTGATTGTGTTATAAAACCACGCTATTGGAAAAGCTGTAAGCTAAGATAGAGAATGTTATTTTTCCCACTTCCACCACTACGGCGAAAGTGTAGCGCAAGCATCAGACTATAAATCCAGTTGACCAATGATACAACTTCCCCTCATACGAAAATTAGTGGTGTATTTCAACCACTAATTTCTAATAAATCACGGGAACCCGTTGATGTCTTTTGTTCCATCCTGCTCTGTTCTATGTAATTTCGTATGACTTTGACTCGTTTTGTTACCTCGCCCCCTGCCCGCGCAGGTGAGTCGTGTTTGTACGAGAAATTATGTTCACGAGCTATCAACGGGCTTTATAATTTGAGCGGAAGTGAGACAATAATAGAAATAGATGTCTTTTCAATCATTACAGAGGATTTTATAACGAAAACACAGAACATAATACAAGTACTTATGTAAATTATAAGCGACCATTCAAAGTCCACGTTATACTTACGTGATAATTATGATATTGATTCCGTCAGCTAAATGATATGAATCTGTGTTATGAACGTGTTTTAACACATCACGGGTTCTGGTTTTATTTTACAAAACAAGTTCAATGTTCAGACATCTGAGATTAATGTTATTCAATCATTATTCAATTGTTACAGAATATTATGGTTTCTCTAGAAAAATCACACCAACTGGCTCTAAACGTTTACTCTATCACACTAATATTATAAATGCGAAAGTTTGTATGTGTGGATGTGTGTATGTTTGTTACTCCTTCACGCTCAAACGCCTGGACAGATTTGGACGAAATTTGGAAGAGATAGCTTATATGCTAGATTAACAGATAGGCTACTTTTTATGCGCGAGTGAAACCGCGGGGCGCAGCTAGTTCGCAATAAACCTAAAATTCGGGCATAGAAACTACTGCTACTTTTACTTCATTGTCAATTTGTCATTTGATATTATGGTTTTTTTTTTGTTGAGCAATGTGCCTAAACTCGTTAATAATACCTAATGTCGCTCGTGGAACTGACAGCCGATGGGGAAGAAAGGTTCTCGAGTGGCGACCACGAACTGGAACACGCAGCGTAGGCGCTGGCCTACCAGGTCGTCAGTCCACTGAGTGGGGGGCTGCCCCCACTCAGTGGACTGACGACCTGGTGAAAACCGCGCGGAGCCGATTGGATGCAGGAGGCAAGCAGCCGCTCAAAGTGGCGCACTTTGGAGGAGGCCTATGTTCAGTAGTGGACGTCTTTAGGCTGTTGATGATGAACATGCCTAAACTAATATTAAACCTTCCTAAATCGGTTCCTAATTAGGCAGCTAACTGGGTAGCAAGTAAGCTTTCTTTCCCGAATATCCTAACTAGGCGCCTGAATTTAGCGTGATGTAATTTCAGCATAAGTGGTGAACGCAGCGTGCAGGGGGCTTCCAGCACACTTCACAGCCGCCATTGATTTTGAATCACGCTCTGCCTACGACGCTCCTAGTGAAACAATCCTACTAAAATACTTATGTCCAAATCCAGGCTTTGAAATCTAAAACCTAGAACGCAATTGGTTTTCTTTATAACCTGTATTCGAGATAGAAACGGTTTGCGTCAGACTATCAGATAAAAAGGAATCTTATTACAAAGTAATTCAATACTGTCCTCGGAGATTCAGACCAGACCTTCCGACGCGATTTCTGTCTACTCGAAAAACTTTAGATAGAAAACTGCGACGTACCTACTAAGTTATTTACTGCCTTTAACAAAAGTTTCTTCCAGGAAGGTATATAAATATATTTTTCATGAATGATAGTAACTCTGTACATAAGCTGCGTACTGCAACTGTCAAATCCATACATTTTTGTGTTTCTATCGGTTGCCAACAAGTTACATGATCGCCTAGCAGATTATATTTGTCAGGCAACAATGACGCTGGTAAGGTGTTCCATTCCTTTGCTGTCCGAATTATAAACGAGGAATCAAAACGTTTTGTACGTATTCGAGGAATTTCTACCATATACAATGTCGTGTTTCCGTGCGTCTAGTTGTACGATGATAAAAAGGGGATCGGGGAATTCAGTTGTGCAATTCCATCGCACACTCTAAGAAGTGCAGCTTGTAATAAACCAATAGGCTCGCAACCTTACGCCGGTGTTCAAGGCTTTGGGGTATAGGGCATCATAAGAAGAAGAAGATGAATGCATAACCTGAGGCTTTATCGCGTTAGCCTGTGCTGGAGATAGTGATCGTTTGCTCGCACTTACGCACTTGTAAACTGGCGCGTGCAGGATGGCAGGCGAAGTCGAATGTCCAGAATGTTACGTGATAGGGGTCCTGGTTGGAGGTAGAGGTCAGGGCCTTCTGCCAGTAACATTTTTCACATTTAATGTAGCCGGTTCAGCTTTATGAACTTTTAAACGTTTCGAAGAAGGTTGGAGCGTTTGGTTAGGTTTAATAAATGATTCATTCGTTTCGCCTGTTAAGCTGCGAAGCGAAAGCTTATTTTAATTTTAAACGGTGAATTATAAATTTAAGCAGAGGTAATTTCGAAACATAACGAGTGGTAGTGTAGATTTCAATTTTCATAAATAACAAGCTGCGCCTTGCGGTTACATCCGCGGATAAAAAGTGGCCTATGTGTTAATCCTATATAAGCTATCTCTATTCCAAATTTCATCCAAATCCGTCCAGCCGTTTGAGCGTGAAGTTGTTACAAATATACACACAAATTTTCGCCTTTATAATATTAGTGTGGTTATTTATTCTATGCTTATTTTACTTTTAACAAGTCGACAGCCGGTTTATTAAAAATAAAAAAGCTGTACTAGCGTATATATAATATTCTAGTAGGAATGTTAAACGTACGACACTTGTACGCGTTTTAAATTTGCACCTATTGTTTTACAAAATATGGTTTTGATAGGTCATTATCGGGCTTCAATTTTAATACTTTCTTATCATATGTACCTATACATATACTCAACATACAAATCAATTGAAGTTTCTAAAGCTTTACATCCATCCATCACAATCGGAATAATAATCATATCCAATATCTATTATAATATAATCCTTCACATATAATATTGTTACAGACTAACAACAGCAGATTAATCGTATCACGGCCGTGGTTACCCAACCGTACACCTGGGGTCTCGTTGCACTGAGCCTAGGGGATTATAAATTATCTAGTCTAACTTTCATAATAGGTTTAGCTGTAAGTGAAATAGTCTGTTTAGCAATTTATCTGAGACTAGCAGCTCGCCCCGGCTTCGCACGGGTATAATAGTTTTCGTAGCGCACGCGATGTAATATAATGAATATTTTAGGTATTTTTTTTACACCTTTAACCACCATTTTTTAACGCCAAACCATAACTCCAAAATGTGACTGACATTACTTGTGGATATCGCTTTTCCGCAGGTAATGTCATTCCCATACATTTTGGAGTTATCGTCTGGCGTTAACGCTAATGTAAAGGGACCTTTGCTAGACCCCCAGTTCCACTCTCGCCAGTTGAGGAACAACTCAATCCAACCAAGCCAATAGGTAAAAAAATGTTCAATAAGTACAAAATACCTAATAAATACGCAGATACGGTTAAACGGAATCGATGATAGCGTTATTGCTGTTATCTCTTATCACCAATAACAACTAGAGTACATTATATTCTGGCTTAATTCGTAGAAGGTCCTTGGATAACTCCAAACTCCGAACTGAGTCACGGCCGTAAAAGGTAAGGCGAAACGGTTTTGTGCGCTATAAAAAGTTAAATAACTTTATACCTGGCTAGATATTAATCTAGCGTGAAAACTTTAAGGTGTTAGCGTTGTATTTTTGCCGTCTAGACCACTATTTAGGGCTAGGCAGGTATTTTAGTACTGGCCAAGTAGATATTTAGGTAGTCGGTACTGTTAGATTGAACGTGGATCTAACAGTATAGCTATATTAAACAATTATACCAATTAATCTTTAAAATAAGATAGCGTCTTTATTTCTTTCTGTATCTTACATCTCTCTGCCATTACTAGTGCGGGGACATATCACGTAACTCAGCTTCGCTAGAATCTTGGATTGTACCGGTAACATCAGGAATCGGTCGATATGTCTTATCAGTACCTACTGTACCTTTCTAGGCTTTATTTATCAATCACCAATAGCGAACACAGTTTAGCCACAACCAAATGTTGACTGTTATACCTTGTCCATTTTATTAATGGTTTTTTGACAGCTCGACGACTGACAAGTTCTGGATTTTCTAAAAATTCTCGAATGTGATACCATTCCGATTGTACTATTATCATTCATCGAATTAAGTACGTAAACGTAATAATCGATACGATAAATTAAATGCACATTTTGATTTAGTTTTGATGAATTCCATGAAGTCCATTTGTATGAAGTTTTAACGTAAACAATACTAAACTTCATGGGCGTGAGCTGTCAAAAAACCATTCAATTATGAACAAGGTATAGGTAGTATACTAATACTATTACGTACTCTGTGCTATTAGTCGAATACTCGTAAGTTTATTATTGGTTGGTATTTTTTAAGATATTAATATCTATTTGGTGGTAGTCGGGAGGTTTACTTCACTACAAGTCGCAAAATATTAAGTGCCTGATTGGATCCCAACCTTTGCTGTGTCGCGCCTAATAAATGCCGAAAATTAGTGTACATTTTGAAATCATAACATGATTAGCAGAAGAAGACTATAAATTAGAGATATTAGCTTATTGTGGGTGAGTGCCAGCTGTAAATTCCTGGCAATAAAAACGAGCCACGTGGGTGTTTAACTTAAGTCTATAATTAGCTGAATAGGGTTGTCAGCTATTACTTTATTATAGAAAAAAACTGTTTTACAAATGAGAACCCACAACTATAGTGTGGCGCAGAAGGACTAGAAGGGCTGCCCTGACCCTAAACAAATTGAGACAATAGCCAAGAGAAAGAAGAAGAGAGAAAATACTGTTTTATTTAATAATGCTTTTGTGGAAAGCTCATTGATATGACAGAAAAATGTCTGAAATCATTTTACTAAGCTCCTAATGCTTTTTAGTTTTGAAAGAAATATTTAGGGCCAATCTTTCAATAGTTCAAATAATGGTTTTATTCTAAGGGTATGCCATTTTTTAAATTAGATCAACCCTTAAACTCATAAAATACATATAGTTCCGACAGTGAAAAAAAAACAAAGATACTAATATCTGACCACATTTTACTTGCTGTCTAAAAATAAAAACCTATTTTATTTTGTACAATGATAGAAAGTTACTTTTTAAATACAATGACGAGTGACAACCCTAATACATTTAGAAATAGACTACTAATACAGTGTCATGGTATGTCTGTGACGTCAATACGGACATAGTATTAGCATGCCTAAACACTAAACCTAGTCTAGAAACTACACAATAAAACTAAGCATCATTATGGTCTCAATTGTTGATCAATGATGTGGGTGGAAATGGTAATATTATAAGACTCTGCGGTCTTGTAATGTCATATTCCTTTTTTATTCACAGTCTTGCACTGACCGCCTGTTTGGTGTGTATTGTGCATGCGCATTTCCCCGTACCAGCATGTAGCCAAGCGCTTGTTTGACCCTTGGACTCCCAGCGGCTTGATATCGAGCCGGCATATATTGTTATGAAAAATGCTGGTATTCCAGAAGTGAAGTAACGAAGTGTGGCTCTGTGTTGCTGGCAAGGTTGCTCCAGTGGAACTGATGTTGGCATTTGATGAAGTTAGCACACTATGTACAGTTAGTGTCATTCATTAAGATGTGCCACACTCTTCATTCTGATCACATACAGTATAAATGTGCACCTTCCGCTAGAGTTTTAGTTCTGTTGTTACACACTAATTGCCTATGAGTGCAATCAAACACACACAGATATAAAACAGTTGTGAAAAGTTGCACAGTTGTACTGTAAGTGATCAGTAAGAAGAGTGTGGCACATCTTCATAGCGTAGATGGCACTAAGTATAATTATATCATTTTTCTAATTTCAGTTATTTCTTTACCTACTGCAAATGGGTTGCTATCAATTTAGCCACAATTAATTAACACTTAACCCAAATGATAACCGAGATAATTTAATTAGGTACATTTTTTCCTCTACTTGTTCATATTATTTCTGTGTTAATTATGTTTAGGCACCAAGGTTATGTTATCTGAAAAACCTGATCTCTAAACACAAACAATGAGTTAAGTAATTAGGAAAACTTTTGATATTGAATTTTTATGTTAATAATGTGGTACTTTTTACTTCCTTGGTTTTAAATTACAATATATTATACTATTTTATATATATAAATACAGAATAGAACAAGCTGCTGCTCATAGCTTCTTATGTTTCTCATTGTTTCTATAGCAATGAAAATATTGATTTCAATCTGTAAAGGTTTTCGTGGGATCAGTTGCAAGTTGCAATAATTAATAATTATTAGATGTGATCAGTTTTATAGGATTCCTTGGGAGCTACCCTCCAACTTAACTATAATTAATATTACATTAAGTACTGTTTCTTTTTTATTTTTTCTTCTGCACCAACAATTGTGTGTATAATGAGATCCAGTAAATACGACCTCTCGCTGAGACACTATATGGCCTTGCAATAGCAAAAATATCATTAATTATAAAAGATTTACCTATAATACTCTATAATAGATGAGATGCTGGAATCTTTTGTGTTGTTTGACAAACTATTTTTGTAGGTACAGTAGAATATTTTACTAGGTGAGGTTTTCAACAATTGAGTTTAGTATACCTGCATAGATTTCTTTCAGCACTGCAGCTAATTATGCAATTAATGTTATTATGTTGTCTTACAGCACTTTAATCATCTCCTGTAGATGTTTATAGGCCAATGATGACAATGACAGTAAAACATGTGATATGATGATAACATTGATAACTATACAATTCTTACAACATAAATAAAAAATGTATAAAATATAAACAAATTTGCTACTCCATAGTTGTGTGGATGGTTTATTGCAGATGAATATGAATAAAAATATATAATTATTGTTTCAATGACTCAGATCTGAGCCTTTAGATGTGATGTGACTCATTTGCAATAAAAAAATAAACAAAGAGGCTGTTATTTATTTTATTCCACCAAAGGTGCAGCAAAAATTTAGATTTAATGCACTGGCACTCAGCCAAGTATCAAACTGTACACACACAGGCCTTCGTTTAGTTGATAGTAAGGAAGTACATGCCTTATAATACTCTGAATAAGGCAGGTCATACTGAATGCCCTAACATTATTAGCTTGATATGTTCAGTACATGCCCGCATGACGTATCTCTAGCCAGTTGTAACGCCTATTATTACTATGTAGGTGATGTGATAGTATTAGTAGCGAATGTGTTCATGTATTCAGATGAAATTATCGACAGTGATCCGAAAAAATTCAAACTAAATCTGAGAATGATAATATTTCAAGCATAACTCTGTGCTAACAAAATACTGGCACCGTAGAAGTACTGGTTACCATTAGAATAGTCGAAGTCGACGTACAAAAAAGGAATGGTCTGCAGTTTGCGAACCACTCGCTAACATAAAAAGAAATCACAGCAAAGGATTGTTCGGATGAAAAGACAGAACTTACCGATTGTTAAAAACACTACAGCTTTTTACACAGTTTCACTGTAAATTACTATTACACAATCGTTTTCTCGACAGTGTTTAGTAAAAGAAAACTTAATACCACAAAAATAATTCAGTTCAGATTACGATTTGACAGAAAGAAACAAGGGAAATAGAAAAAGACGTGTGGTTTTGGTACGGTTGGATGACGGAACGGATCAAAAGTACTCTGTGAACCACAGGAGGTCTGTGCTAGTGTGAACGCTGAACGGAACCACAACCAACCACAGACGACATACGGAACCATTCTTTAAAACGGTTGGATAGATGGCGCTGTAGATTAATTCATGCCGCCATAGACAACAATAAAGAGGAGTTTTATGAAAGACCCAATATAGATAACATTGGGTGACAACAAATGTTTTAGCCAAATGCCTCCACCTAAATTAAGATTATTTGTTCTGCTGGGTACAATATTTTTGGAGTAAATAATAGATATTGGACAACATTTCAAATATTTATTATATGATAAATAACAGTCACATATTTTACTAATCATTTACTTATAAATGCATTATTAAAAATTATATAACTATTTGAAAATTTTGAATAGGTATATAGAGGCCATTATTATAAGGCATTTCACGCAAAACAATAAATCATTTTTACTTGTGTTGTGTAAGTTTGAACTGTTTTTTTAGTTAGTGGCTTCTGCGGCATTTTCACCACAATTTTGGCAACGTCGTGTAGGTACTAGAACATCAAATTATGACAGTCGTAAAAATTTGGCTGTAATAATAACTTAGCGATACTGAATATAAAATTTGATATTTTTATAAGCTTTTTTAGAAGATAATCTAGAAATGTAAGATTTTAAACTTCCATGGTCACTAACATCTTCGTGGCTTAATAAGTTACATGGTAAATATCACGCACGTTAGAGCACTTGCTATAAGCGGTGAGCAAGTGCTACGGATACAAGATGTATAAATATACAAGATACGAGACAAATTGTATCTAAATACAAGATCTAAAATACATTTAAAAAAAGGGTTTTAGATACAAAAATCTGAATGGTGAAAAATACGTATTTTGTATCTATATCACATATACTTGCCTCTTAGATAAGTCACTTCTCTGGTGTAGTCACTAATAGGCTTTAGCAAAGCTTAGCATTTATTGGGTCTTTCATAATACTTCTTCATATTTCTTGATACTAGCAGAGCCATCTAGTGAACAACATTGAAACAGCAGTAAGACCTCTTTTCTCACTCACACTCGTGCATTCCGTGCGGTCGAACGGTTCAATGACTTTGGCGACCGTTTCTATTTTCTCTCTGGTTCTGTCGGCGGGTGTCGGGTCGGCCTGCAAGGAAGGGGTCTTTGTTTGCGTTCCACGTTCGCGTTGCACGGTATCACCCGCGGCCACGGCTCCATCGTATCCTCGCCGAGACGGAATGTGCCCTCATAAGTGGAAGCGTGGGTCTCGCTCCTCCCGGTCGTTGTGAAATGTGGTGCAGTGTGACAGGGTGGCGCCGTCAACGAGTGCAAGTGCAGTGAGGTGCAGTGGTGTGTGCGAGCGCGCGCGCGCGTGGGTCGGCACGGCTACGGCGAGCGAGGTTCGCGGCGCTGGCGGCGGCCGCACGGCCATGACCGGCGACATGCCTCTGGGGAGCGCGCACGCGTTTGGGCGCGCGCTGCTACGGGATGGGGCGCTGCCGCCGCTGGAGCCCGGCCCGCCTGCGCCTCCGGCCAACAACGCCCAGCCGCCAGACAAGCGCCCCCCGGCTGCCGCCGCCAGCCCCGAACAGGTCATGAAGCTCTACATGAACAAACTCACTCCTTATGAGCACCGCGAGATATTTGACTATCCACAAGTGTATTTCATAGGCGCGAATGCCAAGAAGCGGCCGGGGCTGGTCGGCTTCCCGAACAACTGCGAGTACGACAACGAACAGGGCTCCTATATCCACATCCCTCACGACCACATCGCGTACAGATATGAGGTCTTGAAAGTGATAGGGAAGGGTAGCTTCGGTCAGGTCGTCAAGGCGTACGATCACAAGAAGCGTGAAAACGTAGCTTTGAAAATGGTGAGAAACGAGAAGCGGTTCCACCGTCAGGCACAGGAGGAGATCCGTATATTGGAGCACCTTCGTGACCAGGATAAGGATAATACAATGAATGTGATTCACATGTTTGATTCATTCACATTCAGGAATCACACTTGTATAACATTTGAGTTGTTGTCGATCAACTTGTACGAGTTGATAAAGAAGAACAAGTTCCAAGGCTTCTCTCTACAGCTGGTCCGCAAGTTCTCGCACAGCCTGTTGCAGTGCCTACATGCTCTCAATAGGAGCCGGATTATCCACTGCGACATGAAGCCGGAGAATGTGCTGCTGAAACAGCAAGGACGCTCCGGAATTAAGGTAAGCTATATTTGTTTTATGTGGCTTCTTGAGGTTCCACTGATATAAAAAAGGGTTGATAATCACTTATTGATCACATAACAGACAATTTAAGTTCAATATGTTCCTTAAAAATGTGCAAGTGTTTGTAATGATGTCATTGTAGCCCAATGCCCATAAATTGCAATGTATTTTTAAATTATATAGGTTGAAAAATTGGTGAAATGTTTGGAGCAAAAATAAAAACCGAGTAGCAATTTCGCTGTTATGTATTGGCCCCGTGTGGGGCCCAACAGGAATTTTTATTCCAGTTGGCCCCCATGGAGCCGAAGATGTGGACAACAGGTACAATCCATGTTTATTAGTAAGGGAAAATGTTAAGGTGAAGCTTAGCCCATATAAAAAAAATACCAGGGTGTAGTTCTTGATAATAAAAATAAATCTATAAAGGTACATTTTTAATGAAATATACTCATTTTGATTACAAAATGCAATTATTTTAATAAAATACTGGATGTTGATTTGCACCCTGCAATATTTACAGAGGTTCATCTGCTGCAGTGGAGTGCAACTGCACTCCACCAAGAATAAATGAAAAATAAAAACCGGCACAAATGAGTATTGCATATGATTATCACAGTATCAGGAAATAATAACCTGTCTGAACTTTTAAATAGGTAGTGATAAAATAATAATATTGAGACAAAATTGGCAGGTGCTATCTCATGCCATAAACCAAATATCATAATCACATTTATTTTTAACCTTCATAATCAAAATAGTTTATAATTATTCCATACCATGCCTTGTTTTTATATTCAACAGGGCCTCTTGTTGGGGCCGACCCCACCAATGCCTCCCCAATATTTGGACTCAACACGAGAACTTAAAGAAATAGGAGAATAATAATAAAAAAAAATGTATGTGTGTTATACACCAAATCTACTATCTACACAGCCAGTTTACTTTATCTGACCTAAAACTGCTATCTGTTGCTGATATTGGTTTTGCAGCACTTTAGTTGCGTAAACTGATCCCTTGATTTAGAAAAATTGAATGTATTCGTTTTGATGGCGGTATTTGTTTAGTAATTGTTTTTTGTAATTATACTAGTCTACACTACTACTTTAGTACAGTCTTCATTGTTTATTTTTATTTATTTATTTATAGGCTGTATCAGATTTTATTGTTTCTTTGCTTTAATCTTCTGTTTTTTCATTGGTACTATGATCTGTGGGCCCTTCCATTGCATCCGGTCTTATGCAATTCTAGTCCAGGATTTACCAGCAATTGCCACTAATTCATCCTGTCATCTTTTAAACTGTCTTCCTCTCTTTCTCTTTCCATCACTTGGGTACCATGAGGTAATCGTTTTCACTACCCCTCTGATCATGCCCAGCCCATCTCCATTTTAAGGTTCTTATTGGTGCTGTGACATCCTGTACTTTTGTTGCCTTCCTGATGATGCTGTGCCTTATTTTGTCCATTTTTCTTTTCCCCATCATACTTCATTGTAAACAACTGCAATCACCAAACACGCCTGCCAAGTGTGCTGGTTATGGCAAACCCCATCCCCCCATGATGCAGGAGGCAAACAGCTGCTCTATGTGGTAGGCCTATGTTTACCAGTGTATGTCTCCAGGCTAATGATGATTTGCTTTTTTTATGGCTGTCAGTATTTTTGAAATTTTTCATGGTGGTTATAGTTTGTCTAATAGTAGGTAAAAAATCTTTTAACCGGGTCTTTAAGCCTATGCCTAACATCGCATTGCATAACGATCCTGCCCTGTCCTATATTAGACAAACTATAATCACCATGAAAAATTTCAAAAATACTTCTTAGATAGAGGCTAAGAAGTGTTTTGGAAGTTTTTCATGGTGATTTGCGTGCCACAAGTAGGTAGTTAGGCACCTAACAAAATCAGCGAACATTCATCAAAACAATTCATCATTAATTCACACGTATAGGAAATGACCTTGATTACATACGGAAATGGCACGTTCAACGCTAAATCTAAGAACTTTGACCTTCCACGGCCAGCTGTATACCATGCAACAATATAACCATCAGTTAGTCAGTTACAAACCTAAAAACAATCAGTGTACCATACACCTGTACACACACAAGAATAAAATCAATAATCTGTCTAAATAAGTATTTGTTTGTGCGTCTAACCCCGATCAGCTGAGCCAAACCCACCCTTATATACTTACTAACAAGAAGGGCGTAGATGAAGGGTGATCTTATGAAGGGTCAGTTTTTGTGCTTGGTTATTTTAGAATAAATTATACGGTAAATATTGCAGGAAAGTGTCTCGGTTTTCTGTTTATCGTGACTTAAGAGTCAGTAAAATGAATAATAAATTGATGTTTTCGAGTACTTTTTACGTCTTGTAATTCCGTACGTAAGTATTTTTGTTGGACCGTTTTTTTTACTTTGATTGAAGAGTTTGTATTTAAAAATCGTTAGTTGCGTATTCGTTTAATTTTCACCCGGATCAGCAGCTTGAAGTATCCGTTTTGTTTTACTGGTACTCTTATCAATTCCGTTATATTTCAAAGGAACGCATTGCGGAAACAAAATAATAATTCGTCACAAAATCACAAAAATATTGATAAAATGTGATCGAGTTTTATCACTGGGTATTATTGCGCCTCGATAAACGTTATCTTCATTTTCCGAGTTGCCCGCGCGAACGTTCGACGTCTATTTTTGAATTCATTTCGGTAATAAAATAACAGTAGGAAGGTTTGGCAGATTTGGCTCATGAACTTGCGAGTTGGAGTTGAAAACAGTTGGGGGCGCAAACAGTTTTATTTTTATATTGAAAGGCTTTGCGTTGGCGAGCATCGAAACTGTCGAAAGTTTTGACTGCATGTATGTACCTATGTACGCGGTGGGTTGGTGTGGGTGTGTGGAGTCCTGTGGTTCGATAATTACAAGACGCAGTTGTTCTACTGTCCGCTACACATACTGTCTCGATTCGTTCAGTAACTGCCGCCCGCCATGTGATGCTACGGTTATTTACGTCACTACGCATCCGCGTTAAATTTTCTAAACATCGAAAACATTCGTTGGAACATACTCTGGTGCTTTCTTGTATTGGCCGAGTACAGGCCAACGCTGATTTGTCTAGTGTGGAAGTTCGATTCAGCGAGACTGGCGGAGTAGTTGCTCCATGCAGCTAGTTGGCCAAGTGCAGTGTGTAGGTAGTTCTTTTAGGTGTGCACTACATTTCAGTACTATTTTTAATAACGTCTATCCGTGAGGACCTATAATTAATTGGCTTATTGTTTTATAAGTTAATATTTATATTATTATATAGGCTGTTGGTCTTCCAGAATGAAATAAATGAAATGAAATGAAGTGAACTCAAGCGCACAGCTCCCAGAGATGATCGATCGAGATTGTCACTTGTTACTTGCTAGTGCTTGCGAGTTTGCCAGCGTTTGCGTTGGCCAATGTTTGCCCAACATGCAGTGCCAGCTGCAGCTTCAGTCTGTTGTAGACCGGAGCTAAGTTAAGGGCTCAAGACGTGGTATGATAGTATTTCACTCCGTTCTCCTTTGCTCAAGAATTACTTTCAAATATTGTCTTCGATACTCAGGCCAGTATTACAGAATTATGCTTAGTCGTCTATTGATACTCAAGTAGTTTCATTCGATATTTGATCATTTTGTGAATTCAATCTTGTCTTGAGCAGAGATTCACGACTGACTGTAATAAAGGCCCATACCGAGGAGCTTCTTGGTTTATCAAGACAATATCGGCCTATGCAGCAGGCAAGTCACCCACAAGAAATCTCTCCAATGCAAGAGTCTTAGTTGACTATTTTTTAAATTTGAAATTTCACTAAGGTGAGATTTTATTGGTTACTTCACTACTCCACTACTTTAGACGTAGTCCATTCAACCAGTTCGTATCGTGGTTGTATGCATGAAATTGAATGAGCACTGTCAGTAGAATGACGCAACTCTCTGATTTAACTGTACATCAACATCAAACAAATCTAAACTGATATTAACACGAAGTTGCTTCACCCAGCCGCAGGCTAAGCCAATGCCGTTGCCGGTTGCATCAATAAAAAAAAAGGTTTACCGCAAAAACACGTAAACCTTCGGCCGTTCACTCGCACAAAAACTTTGACCTAGAACGATGATGATTTTACTTAGTTTACCTGCTGAATTAAATCATAATAAGTACTTAATAAATTGTTTGTGCATCGTTTTCCGGGTTTCAAATGTGAGTTATTGTTGTTTATTCGCTTATGATTTCACCGTCTGCTGAATGCATTCCAAATACTTGCTATTTAGTATTTATTCCTACTAGGAATAGGGATTCATCAAAAGAACATTCTGATAATCAAATTTTTGTTGTAGCTTTTCTACATGTAAACGTTTATAGTCAATGTGTAAACCTCACAGCTCGTAATAACGATTGCCCATGAGCTTCCCTATTGTAATAGTCGTAGAGTCACATCATGGCATTCTAAGGTTATTACAATATCTGACCGTGTTGAATCTCCCCATTGGCTAAGGTCGTGGTCAAACTTATCAGATACAATTTGCAATTGTTATGCTATTTACTGAAGCAAACAAAACCACGAATATCAGGATATTTATCATTTTATTATTGGATTTCATGTATTGTCTTAGTTAAATATTTATATCATAAATTTTTATTATAAGTGAATGGCTTTAAAAATGTAATCAATTATGAATGTTAGTCATATCTAGGATAAAATAATGAACACTAGGTCATGTACTTGTGTTTTATCATGATGAATAAAGATTTTTGAAATTGAAAATTGATTGGTCAAACTTATCACGACTAAAATAAAACTAGTAATTCTGCGAACAGTAGACCTCGCGAGCACCAACGGCTTCACGACCTTTTATATCTTGACTGATTTTGCTCATTCGAAGCTATTGTTTAAAATTGAATACCAAATTTTTCTGCCAAATATTATCAAAACCGCCCAGTAAATGTTGCCGCAGCAACCTTTCTCCCTCTTTGGGGGAAATACGTCGCCAATAAAAAATCGCCGAAGACAAAAGTCTGTGAAATGGTAGAACCTTGTACGCGAGTACAGTACCATTATCCAAAACATCTGGACAAACGAACACCAACTTTAAGAGTGATCCGATTCCGTTTCCAGTCTCCACACGAAGCGTCTTCAGGAGCTTTCGACTCGTCGACTCTTGAACGAGTTCTAAGTGGCCCTGGCAAAGTAGGTCGGACTCAAAACATCACTAAAGATGTCATACTTTATACCACTTTATTTGGGGTAATTATTATGTTACCTACATAATATGGGCTGTAAATGATATCCCTATAAAAATAGTGCGCTGTGAATTTTGACTGGCCTGATAGCTCAGTTGGTAGTAGCTCTGCCTTCTGGGCTATAGGTTGTGGGTTCGATTCCCACTCAGGACAAACATTTGTGTGGTGAACACCCATGTTTGTTCTGTGTCTGGGCGTTATATTGTTATTCTATGTATGTATTTACAAACAAAAAGTATCTAAGTATTGTATCAGTTATCTGGTTCCCATAGTACAAGCTATGCTTAGTTTGGGGCTAGATGGCGTTGTGTGAAATGTCAAAAAAAAAAAAAAAAAAAAAAATTAACGCTTCTTGTTTGTTCAAGTGAGACCTACATCGGGGCGGTAGGGATGGAACGGTTCATCGTAAAAAAGTAAAATATCGATATTTTTTTTTCCAGGTGTTTTGAAAAAATGTAAACTATTGATTTTAAAATTAAAATCAGAATAGGTACCTGACATTTCATAACAATGCAGCAGCGATAACGGGTAAAACCTGAATCCTGAATATAAAAAATAAAAAATTAGATTATAATAAACGTTTTGATCGATAATAAAGATTTACAAAAAAATATCAAAAATAAAATAAAAGTCCCAAAATATAAATTGGCTTTAGTTTACTCATAAATCCTAAAGTAATAATGTCGACTACAGAATATCGCTTGTGTGACAATAAGACCAGACGCAAGCTTGGTAAATAGTAACAATTTACCATTTAAAGCATTGTTACTATTTACCAGGGTTGCTTCTAACGGTGTCTGCGATCACCTCGCTATCTTAACAAAGTCTTCGGCATTCATAATCAACAGCCTGAAGACGTCCATTACTGAACATAGGCCTCCCCCAGAGAGTGCCATTTTGAGCAACTGCTTGCCTCCTGGATCCATCGGCTCCCCGCGGTTTTCACCAGATCGTCGGTCCGTCTAGTGCGGGGCCGGCCTACGCTGCTTCTTCCGGTTCGTGGTCGCCACTCCAGAACCATTCTTCCCCATTGGTTGTCAGTTCTACGAGCGATGTGGCCTGCCCATTGCCATTTCAACTGCTAATTCTAAGAGCTTCGGCATTGTCGTTGAGTTACTAAATTCTGAGGCTTGTTAAAATGAGATGATTTAATAACAACACTTGGCTTGGTGTTGCCAGCTGCGTAATTTAGCGTGTTAACTTGGTAGTTTTGTGGCATTATTAAATCTTTAAAATACAATTGATCAAGCAAAATACGATCCTAATACCTAGTCGACAACCAGTTTCCGGTTTAAATTCAGTCGAAAATAAGACGTATGAAAATTAATGCGCGTCTCCTTTTCGTCAAACGTCATAAAGTACAAAAGCATCATCTTGACGAGTTCATTGACAGCTTGATGATGTGCAAAGTCTTCGAATCCAAGAACTGCTAGTCGACGGAGCCTTAATTAGTAGGAAGCCGACAAGCTTCACATTGCGAGCCTTAATTTTCCTTGCAAGTCTAACGAGATAGGCGCGTTAATGACTTAGGTGTTTCTTCCTCCTTTTTAAGACAAGTTTTTCTGTCACACCGGGGCTGTTCAAGTGTTCAGTACAGGTTCAGACTTAATCCTATGCAAAATCTATAAAACTCATGATAGATCAATAAATTATTGATACGCGAGTTTCGCAAATATGGGAGAAAATTGAATCACGAACGGGATTTGAACCCGCATCCATCCGTCCCTAAAGCCGGGACATGCGATGAGATTACGCTAAGCAGGCGATACTGCTATAGAAATCATAAATATGGGACACCAATTTCAAAGTCGAAATAAGGTCAGCAGCCCTTTTCGATCACAAGAATAGCTCTGCGTATTTGTGAATTTCAAAAGAAACCTATGGACAAGGGACCTGCCCTGCATCCATGCATCAAGTAAGCCCATTCCTCAACGCATAGCTGGATAAACACCCCAGCTTTGTGGGACAGACGCGAGCCAGTTATACAAGTTTTTATTTTTAAATCTACCTGGTCGGCATACAGGTGTTCCCGAGGCCACTCGTAACATGAACATGTGTTTTTTGTTTGACAGGTCCCTATTGGGCCTGGTGGCCTTTTGTTGATCTTGTTTTTAATTTGTAGGGTTGCTCATTTGAGCGTCAGAGTTTATTTAGGATGAAAACTTCCATTGTTTAATGTGTGCCAGCTAAATGCATTTAAAAATATCATGTGTAATCTAAGTTTTCAGATGTTTTTTAGTTAGCTTTTTAAATTATGTTTGTGTGGTGTGAGATTGTAATGATTTATGTTTAGTTATCAGTATCACTTAACTTATATTTTAATCAGGAACCATATTTAGCTGCGTCGTCGTGCTCTTATAGGCATACCGTTTTAGGGATGCAGTGAAAACTGGCGAAACGGCGAGCATGTCAAAAATAGCTGGCATTGGACGCGGTCGGCTGCATAGATCAGTCGAGAGCGAGAATTGGAAAACCGCGTGGTGCCAGAAAAAAACACCAATTTTATTTGTTTAGGGACTTTTACGTGTTTTCGATGGTGTTAAATTTTTTGACGATGCAAACAGATCTTCGATGGGTAAACCTTTGTAGGACTAAACCCTGTCAAATACATAATTTTCCTCCTAAAAGTCGTAAATTTCTTGCTTTACGTTACGCCTTACTCATCCGTATTTTCACTGTTTACTCTATACCTGCAGTCTAGTTAGTTTCTGGCACACTACTGCTCGGTACTCTCGGTACCAAACCGAATGAAAGTATACTGCGAGGTCTGCAAGCAATGATTTCAGTAAATCTACCTAGGTGCTATCTGAATCCTTCACGCTCTACCGGGCTCATCAGCTACCAGTAAATTAATTTTGCCGTTTTAGAACAATACCGCGGCAAATAGATTTGCAACGATATTCTGTGCTGAACGTGCAATGCTTGAGTACTGGCTA
The DNA here is from genome assembly GCA_910589525.2 of Ennomos quercinarius. Lineage (NCBI taxonomy): Eukaryota > Metazoa > Arthropoda > Insecta > Lepidoptera > Geometridae > Ennomos > Ennomos quercinarius. Next base: position 6,103,798 of record OU342513.1, on the reverse strand, counting down.
CTGGCTGACTTTCAATTGGTTTGGATCGAATCGATAAATCAGACAATAGAAAAATACGAGAAAATCGTTACAGTTTATTCCAAACTAGTTGACTCGCCCCGGCTTCGCGCGGGTTAATGAAAATCTATTCAATCGGCAACTGGTTCTGGTACTTGCACCCGAAGAAGCCGCGTACGAAAATGAAATTAGTTTCAAGTTCAGAACTTATCCTACCTAATTATCTTTTCATCTCATTTATTACGTGTCGCCTCCACTATTTCCTGCTTAAATTAGCCGCTTCCTGTTACCCAAACCACAGATAATATAATGCCTAGTACCCAAACCTAATGAATATTCAAGTCGCTCTCTCAGAAACTGCGCAAAAGTCGAAACTTTCTTAATATCGCGTGTCCTTTACGAAGCCTCTTTTATTCGCCCCAACAAATTGTGTGGGACAACACTTAGGGCTAGCAGGTGGTTGGTCTCCTGACGAAGTTTGCCTTTATATTGTTCACTGTTTTGATTTTATAAATCGAAAAGCTTGATTCTCTTTAGCCACATCGACGAGGTCATCGACATAAAACCTATAGCGCTGCAAAACAAAATTGCAGCACTTCCAATCGATAAAGACGTGCCCGTTCATAATTAATCGGTGTTTCTCGATAGCAACAAGCATAGTTTAGCTTTAACAGTTGTTTGTTAATCTTCTCTCTTATCCTATTTTAGAAATTTTCAAGGTAGAGTCATATACAGCAGGCCCTCTAATCCGAACTCCGAAAATTTACCCCCGTTCGGATTTGTGAAGCGTTTGGATTATAGTACACAAAATCTATAGGGGGTATTTTTCACAATTTTAAATGTAATATTCATCTATAAACGTAACATTAATTAAACTTTTTAAATGAAATCCGTCGGGAGGTACTTTATGACAAATAAAAAGCAATTTGCGTAAAAGCATTTTTCTGGCACATGTTTTTTTATGATAATTAATGACGAGCTAGTCGTTCACCTGATGTTAAGCGACACGGCCGCCCATAACAGTAACAGTGTCACTCGGAAATTTAAAACAATAATGTTTCGCGTAACATTGCACTGCGCACGTCATCCTGAGACATCACACAGTCTAGTAATCAAATTACTGGACTGTGAAATCAGGTCTTAAAGTCTCATTTGCCCAGTAATTTCACTAGCTACAATGCCCTTCAAACTGGAACACAGTAGTGCTTGCACACTACTGCTTGGCGGCAGAATAACTGGCAAAGCGGTGGTACCTACCTACCTAGACGAACTTTGCCAAAAAAATCCTACCACCTAGTAAAACGCAATAGAATATACAGTTGGTTTGCCCATTCAAGACATGTATTTAGGCGTGGGGTGGCGCGTTCGGATTACAGAGGTGTTCGGATTAAAGAGGTCCTGCTGTATATTACTTCGTAGTCGAGGACTCCTTCGGACCTGATTTAAAATCTTTCCTTCCTTTTCTCTTGCATTTTCTTCTAACCTTTTCGAGATTCGGCGTCATCTTATTACCTACTTATGATTATAAGTATTGTTTGTCAGTCGCCTGCAGTTAATTACGGCTAGCAACAGTTTATTGTGTCACCGCCGTTAAGACAGGTGTTTCTGAACCAGGCATATCCGGTGCAATGTTTGCTTTATTATTTAGCACACATATGCGTCCTTGTCTAGCCGTATGGAAAAGAAAAAGAGCAAATAAACTATACGTATGCGAAATATCTAGTATATTTGCATCATTTTTACTGTGAAACTGTTTTTCTGAATTTATAAAAAGCAGCCGACTGTTTGATAAGTAAGTGGCTACCACTGCGTAGGGTGTTTAACATTGTTTATCCTTGTATAAAAAAGTTGTCGTTAAGCTTACTAGTTAATTTGTCTGATTATAATAATCACCGAAAATGGTGAAAAATTGTCATTAGGTATCCTTCTGTTTAGTTTACTTACTGCCATCAAAATAACTCTATGCCGCTCTGTCTATAAACAACGAACAAGCAAGTAACATTATAGCAGTAACACGAATACATACATAATGTAAATCCTAAAGACGAAGCCACTGCTCACTAAACAGCCGCCGAAGTCTACAGCAAACAATTAGCAAACTGATTATGTTAATAACTTAAGAGCAACACCTCAGGGCGTCTTTACCCAGACAGGCACGCCATTCTAGCCCTTACAACCGTGTAACAATAAGACGGTTTCAGCTTAATATGCATTGCGCATAACAATTAAATAAGTAGCAAACTAATGACTTTACATCTGATTGCTATTCCAAGGGCTGTTACCATCATGAGTTTGCATAAACAATCTGTCTCTTCAGTATGATTCAGTAAATACGCAAATGAGTTGCGTGTGTTTACATCGCCTTTATCAAGCATTGTTAATACAATATACGTGTACCATAAAAGGGTCTAGTCGGGAGAATATTCATGCCTTTTGCCACAAAATAGCACGATACAATCAGTAGAGAAGTTATTCTAAAACGCAAAATTTCATTTAGCATTCCTTGAGATAGAGCGTCACATCAACAGCCGGTAGAAGGCCACTGCTATACATAAGCCAAACCTATAAAACGCCACTTTGGACGCTTATCATAAAGGGAATTTGCCATAATCCAATCTTGGCAGAACTAAAGTGACCGATATAGCTCTTAGAGTTAGTAAGTTGAAGTGGCAATGGGCAGGCCACATCGCTCGTAGAACTGACAACCGATGGGGAAGAAAGGTTCTCGAGTGGCGACCACGAACCGGAAGACGCAGCGTAGGCCGGCCCCCCACTCGGTGGACCGACGACCTGGTGAAAGCCGCGGGGAGCCGATGGATGCAGGAGGCGAGCAGCCGCTCAAGGTGGCGTGCTCTGGGGGAGGCCTATGTTCAGCAGTGGACGTCTTCAGGCTGTTGATGATGATGATGATGATGAATCTTGGCAGGCTTGGTGCTTGACTAAATCGATTTTAGCATCGCTTGGCAATCGTCAAATTTTGACAGATTTTACATAGCGTATCTGTCAAAAACTGACGATCGTAGAGCGATGTAAATGCAAATTAAAATGTAGTGGAGCGATTATGTAAAATGCCCCTACTGTTTTTGAGATTTGTATTGTGCGTGGGTCTTCAAGAGGACTACACCCTATTTAGGCTTATTGGTCCCTTGGACAAAGGGAAACGCACAGATAAGGTTATCTTCCTTACACGAGACAACTCTAGTAAATTGCCTGGGCTTTCAACTCTGAGCGATATCGAAAATGACGTAGTACGTTTTGTACGTGATGTTTTTTTACTCGGCAAAGTAGAGTAGAGGCTTATTACTTTCGAAAAGTAAAGAGAAATAGTCTTCTCGATTTTCCAAACAAACATCTTCAGTTATTTATATCTCCCAACCTCATTGCAAGTCAAGTTCCTCATCCATAAGGAAACTCTTCCACACATGTAAATAATTACCTCCATATAAAGAAATCATCGCATAAGTAAATGATGAGCTTTAAATGCAAACGTTCTCGGTATGTTAATGATTGTGACAATAGAACCTTTAAATAAATGGAATACTATTATTTTTCTCTTAAAATTGGCTTTATGTTTTGACGGAAGTGCTTTATAAGGTTGTTGGGATGTGGTACTCTTCTAGGTAACATAGTATCTATCTTAGATATATCTATATCTATAACTATCATACAGATGTACAGTTGTACGTGTGCGACCTAATAAGTAGGACTACAATGTACTGACGGTAGTCATTGTTGCACATATTAATTTTTTCACACTTGATTACGCCTAGATAAGTTAACTGTTATTTAGATTAATATGTATAGTGGTTCTTTGGTGTGATGCCATCGCTCCGTGCCTCGGAGAGCACGTTAAGCCGTCGGTCCCGGTTGTCAGAAGAACATGTATGGCAATCGTTACGGGTAGTCTGACGCCTGATCTTACCATCCCTGTTACTGGTTCCTTATGGGTTGCGAGGTCAGATGGCAGTCACTCGTGTAATTCTGGTAGCTCGCCGCTACAGGTTAGATTGGGAGCCGACCCCAATAACAAATGGGAAAAGGCAAAGAGCATGATGATGATGATGACATAGTGGTTCTTTAAAGATAGCGTGTTCTTAATTTGTGCTGGCGTTGGATAATAATTAGACATCAAACGTTAACGACCATGAAGAATAGGTTATATTTATCGTCCTACTTTTATACGTGAAAATTATACTGTTGATTTATCGTTGGTTTTGGGATCGTTCATTGGGCTTGCATTTAGCTACGTCTTATCAGTGAAGAAGTATTTACTGATGAAGTCGATCTTAGGTTAGGAGACTGCAAAATCGATTCTAAGGCTACTCTTAAGTCCTTATATCTAGTACTTCTTAAGACCAAAAAAGATTTTGCTCGAATTTTACTATACAAAAAACATGGAAGGATTCTTAGGGTAATAAATAATTGTAACAGTGCTAGCAACATTCACTTCGTGACATATTAATTAGCTTAGTTAGTAATTAAGTATACAGTTGATTTTATTCAACCAGTTTTGAAGGAGGTGCTGATTGGAGGACATCCGCCTGAGATTTTACTGACGAGCGAGATGACTTTCTTTTCCCACGGCGCAAACATTAAAATCATATATTGGGTTTCTTAGTCCTGTTCACAGTCGTAAAAACAGATTTATCTGTATTGATATCGGCTACTTTTTCTGAAAGTTTCTACTTGGCTTAAACTTATTTTATTTATTATCATTAACATTTGGGAGTTCTTATTAACTATCTTAACAAAATGAATATAAAAAAACCCAAAAAAAAAAGGTTTTTTTTGTTGAAATTTCAGCTGCGGTTTTGTGTTGAATTTCATAATTCTATTCGAACGCTTCATATCAACGTCACTCACAACCACAACTGCGCATAACCATCGATTGCTTATCTCCCAACGCAGTTCCCATAACCTCATAACGTAACTGAGTAACCCGATACAGTCCCAGTCTGAGTGAGATAAAATTGGGTCATACAGTCGAGACGGACTATCGATTTTGCCATCTTACGCAAACCATTGATGTGCCTGCTGCCACAGACTATTCCTTAGTCACTACATCTTCTGTACGCTTGTGCCAGCTGCCATAGATAGTGCAATAGTCGCTATCATTACTCTGACATAATAAATAATAGCATAAAGCTTCAGCCGCACCGGCGCGTCAAGTGGCGTGAGTGAAGCGTCAAAATCGGCCTTTCGCTTCGGTACCCATCGTTGCCCGTGTTGGTAGACGGCCGCGCCGCGATCCCCGCGGGCAGCGATGGATACCGAATAGTTTCGCGTCGCTGACGCTGCCGCTTCGCAAACTCGCCGGTGTGGCTGAAGCATTGACTATAAATCCAGTTGCCCAATGATACGACTTCCCCTCATACGAAAATTAGTGGTGTATTTCAACCACTAATTTCTAATAAATACTATGAATTTCTAATAAATCACGGGAACCCGTTGATGTATTTTGTTCCATCCTGCTCGTTCTTTGTAATTTCGTATGACTTTTAGCGTTAATATTATTTTACTGCGCTTCCGAAGGCATGAGCATTTACGTGTTATGGTCTTATGAAGTTAACTTCGTGATATTATCATCATTTTAAAAAAGTTGAGGACGGGAAGTTTGAACATTTTAATTTTTACAGTGTCGAATTACATAATCCCAGAGCTGGCACATCGCTCAGATGCTAAGCCTTATCTTATTCAGCGAGGTAGCGCTGCCAGTATTCTGGGAACCTTACTACGGGCCCCACGGGGTGGTGAGTTGGATGGCGTATTTACAATTTGTAAATAAGAGGGATTAGTTTTTAGGCTTAGTTTAGTTATATTATGTTTTTTAAGTTTTTGTGGAATAAATAAGTAAATTTGTAAATAATGTTTTTAGTTGTAGTTTATATATATTTTAGTTTTTGTCATTTTTTATGGTATACTTATGAATTCTAATGTTATATGTATAAAAAATAAATACATAGTGTCAAATTATATATCAATGTTACAAGAACATATTCATTGGATTTTCGCTAAACAACAGAATCGAAATGAAAAGCGAGGACGAGGACCATTCAATAAAATATGCTTACCTAAGAAGCACAAAGTAAGCGATGACATTTCAGAAATGAGATACAATACAACCCCACGAACGTTACGTACGCGTCTCTTACATTTTGCAGCTCAGAGTATTCAAATACAATATCCATCCGAGGAGGCAATAATGTAACGAATTCTGAATTTAATATTAAAACGGTTGATGTAACTTTATCGTTTGATATTTGGAGAGTGGTGGTAGGTTGTTCTTTTTTTGGCAAATCACATCTCGGATTTGCAGGCTTTGCCAAAGATCCTGCAAAGCGACTTTCAGTTAAAAGTTGCAATTAGGACTTCCAAGTCTTCAGACTGGTTCAGAGCCTCAGACCTATGTGCAAACTTATGGTTTTTGAATTAAAATTACAGTCAAGATAAGACTCGTCTTTCTCAAGCAGATATTTCACGGTCATGAGATTTTGGTTGTACTAGTTGTAAGATGGCAACAAACGAATAACTTGCGTTTTGAATTTTTCATTGGCTTTCAAGGTTTCTGTGACGCAAAACGTGATGCGAATAGACTATTACTCTAAAATAGTATATTTGAAATAACGTAGCGTTGGATAGTGTTATTTTTAGCCAAAGAGGTATAATGTACTACGTACGTACTGGAGAAGCTATGGGAAGCACAAATAGTTTCCATTTTTGGTACAGTTAAACTAAACAAGCTACAGCGCTTTACGAGATTAAATCGTGTATCCCAACACGCAGCGCTAGCTTGCTAGTAGGTTGTGTTGTTCGGTCAGTGTTCGTTCACTCTGCCAATATGGCTGACGAAGCGCTCTGGCTGGCGCCATTATAAATCAACAAAATAATATTTTATTTAGGTGTAGTCTGTTCCAAATTCTAACCTTATTGTTTGAAAGTGATTCCGTCACGTTTGTTTGTTTTACCCGACTGGTTTTTGTAGTATGTAAGCACGCACGATGGCATTTTCGGATCCTTATTTTTTATTGCAATACACGTGCAGTCGCTTCGAGTGCCGAGCTTCGTATGAGAGACAAGATGCTGGGTGCTGGCCGGCTTATTTGCAGTGGTCGACAGTGCAAGTTAGAGATGTGCTGTCTAGTGTCATACATAGAAGTCTTTGTTTTTAGCAGTGTTTTTCTTTTGATCGTTTTTAGAGACCCCTTACTACCCCTTACTAATAAACATTGTGTAGCGGAGGAATAGTTATTTTGTGTTTTGTTTCTCAAAATTTATAAAACCCGCGACAGCTTGAATTTTCCATCCTTATATGGAAGAAACAGATATCGAAAAGTAATTAGGTTTAAAATCCAATCACGTGCAGCGTGCCATTAACTCTGAGCCGTTATGCACGTATTACATTATAAATGGAGATTCTGAACGTGTGTGCTGGAAGTATATTAGTTTATCTGAATATTTATAAAATAATTCACATTGCACAATATATTACGCACAGTATACATTTATCGTGTCGTCCCCTCGTAAGAATATACAGGATCACTACCAAAGATTATTATAAAGCCCGTTGATAGCCCGTGAACATAATTTTTCGTATAAACGCGACTCACCTGCGCGGGCAGGGGGCGAGGCAACAAAACGAGACAAAGTCATACGAAATTACAAAGAACAGAACAGGATGGAACAAAAGATATCAATGGGTTCCGTGATTTATTATAAATTCATAGTATTTATTAGAAATTAGTGGTTGAAATACATCATTAATTTTTCTATGAGGGGAAGTTGTATCATTGGTCAACTGGATTTATAGTCAATGATCACCACTCTCCCCGTGGGGGCCGTAAGAGCCGGCTAAGAGAATATCCAGGGAATGGGCAACAACATTCTCCTGCGATCCAAGACGTTTGCCAACCGTGGTGATTATGACAACCTCTCCCGCTGGCTTATGTTCAACAGTGGGCGTTTTCCAGCTGACGAAGTGAAGAAGTCACATTTGTGACATGAAATCTTTGAAAACAAAAGAATATATAACGTGTTACATGAAAAAAAAAGTGTTGTGTTGATGTGATCTAAACTGTAGACCATAATTTTAATATAAATTTCGTTTATTTATATTTTCAGGTAAATACGATACGCCCTCGTCTTATGCTGGCATTGCGTAATGAGAAAGTAAGTTCAAACTCAACATGTTACAATGATTTCAAAAAGCGTATACCTGTGTTATCATGTTCGGTCGTCGATGATCCTTCATCTCACGGCCCAATGCCCAGGGACAAGAATATACACTTCCTTTAACCATCACATCAATTTTTCGAATTATAAAATTGTGATGATAACACTATAAAATAAATATAAAGAATCATGTCACACCTGTCAGTATAGTTATAAATGCAATGACAGAATTATACTACAATTTATCAGGCTGTGATATCAAAATTCTTCTTGGCTTCTGATACTGATACATAAGTTCCCCTGATCTTTTCTTTCGAGCTACCATACAATATTAAAATCGAAAGCTCTCGAGTTCAAAACGTCACGAAAGCCCTTTCCGAACGCCGCACTAGCTAACACAAACAAACACGTATTTCTAAACCCGTCACGGGCACTCGGCAACGCGCAGTTTGCCCAGTAATTGGGTCACTTGACCGATACCTATTAATATCCACTGCTAAGCGGTTAATTTGGCTAATGGGACACTTTTCATAAAACAGCCACAGGTGATGACAATGTTAGATAAATGTAATGGTTGTTCTGAATGGTGTAATTATTTTTAAATTTCAAAAACAGTTATTAGTGTGTCGCGCAGTATTAAAACACATTCTTACACCGTGTCTGAAACATGTTTTGTCAAAAAACTCAATGACAGGCAGAACGCTCAGGCGACGATTAGTCAATGATGCTGGTTAGAACTTATAACCCTTCAAGAAGAGAGCGAGCACCTACCTCAGTCCATTCTGTTGTCGATTTAATTAAAGGTAAGCTTGGGTATTTGGTTTTTCTGTTCGCCCGAAATACCGCAGAGCCTGAAAACGAAGGTTCTCAATCAATGTGTGTTGCTAGTGATGACTTATGGAACTGATACATGGTCTCTTACTGTTGGCCTCATTATTAAGCTCAAAGTCGTGCAACGAGCTATGGAGAGAGCAATACTCGGTGTTTCCCTGCGAGATAAGCTCCGGAATGAGGAGATCCACAGGAGAACTAAAGTGACCGATATAGCTCTTAGAATTAGCAAGTTGAAATGGCAATGGGCAGGCCACGTCGCTCGTAGAACTTACAACCGTTGGGGAAGAATGGTTCTCGAGTGGCGACCACGAATCGGAAGACGCAGCGTAGGCTGGCCCCCCACTCGGTGGACCAACGATCCGGTGAAAGCCGCGGCGAGCCGATGGATGCAGGAGGCGAGCAGCCGCTCATAGTGGCGCTCTCTGAGGGAGGCCTATGTTCAGCAGTGGACGTCTTCAGGCTATAGATGATGATGAAGCCTGGTTATTGCTACATTTTGCGATGAGTCAATTATTTTTGTATTTAAATTAATATAAGGCGTTTAATACACTCCTTGCAACATCAAAGCTATATTTCGTAAAAGTATCTCTGAAAGCGCTCAAGAGCCCGCTTCAGTCACTAGAAGTATGAGCCCAACTAGCTGCCTCAAAGTTTCAAAGGCTTTTGGAGTGAGATCTTTCCGCGTCTGGCACTTTGCCCTCTGGCCTCTGGCGACTTGCTGATACTGAGCTTTCTATAGTCTGTTTTAATACTTTTGCGTTAATATTTACCGGGCTATCAATATAAAGAAGAAACGTAGAAACTTGAAAATCCTGAAAACATATGAATTGGGTTAGAAAAAGTCTTAAGATTTTTTTTATTGACGATTTAAGTTAAGTTAAAAGATTGAGTAAATAAAGAAAAACCGGTGAAGTGCGAGTTGGACTTGCGCACGAAGGGTTCCGTTATTCCGTACCAATATCTATAAAATCGAGCAAAAAAATCACGTTTGTTGCATGTGAGCCCCATTAATTTTTTTTTTTTTTAGTATTTGTTGTTATAGCGGCAACAGAAATACATCATCTGTAAAAAATTCAACTGTCAACTATCACGGATCATGAGATACAGCCTGGTGACAGACGGACAGACAGCGGAGCCTTAGTAATAGGGTCCGTTTTACCCTTTGGGTACGGAACCCTAAAAACTAGCAATGCTCTTACTCCGACTCAGTAGCATACTGGATAAAAGTCAATAATTATCCCTATCAATCTTAGATTTAAAAGTAATTTACGTATTGGAAATACTAACTGAATAGGAAATCCATAATCCATATAAATAATCCTCCGGTCCGGTGGCACAGAATACTTAATAGTCCACACAACAGGCGTTGGTGAATTTCGTCTTAGTAGTCGTAATTATTATGATGAACTTACTTATACATTATTCTGTGTTGTTGCAATAATTTACCACGACCTCCTTTCTCGGCGTACCGTTTTAATTAAGGCGGGACGTGGTCTGTGTTTAATTATTTGACTGCTATATCACCTTTGACTTGAATTGTTCATCTGCAACATTATTAAACCCTCTTTAACAAAGTCATTAAATTAAATGATTATAAAAAAGGGAATGCAGAAAAATGCAGATTGATTGTCAAATATGCAGTTTCAAAAAACAATCCTGTTCAAAATAGCTGTAATTTTTTCAAGTTTCTACCTTCACACATGATTTTGGATTGCAAGAACTACTTGGGCTTAGAATTCCTTTAACAATAACGTTTATCGGAACTGGCAGCTGGCAACCCTATCCTTTATTGAGTAGGAGTCGTAATCTTACTGTAACAGAAATATAAGACATGACAATTAGGGTTGTCTTGTGAGTTTTTTTAGTATGGGATATAAAGTGGCGACCTCATCTCATAGCTTCGTCTGTGGCTTCGCATTACAGGCCGTCGATTTGGAGCACGAATTAGGTGGTCATAATGAGGTGAGACATTCACGCATTCATTTCTGTTAGAGAGCTTCTATTATTATTAGTCAATGGCAAAAGATTTACTCGAACTACAACTAACATATTGCCTTTTTTGGTCTCACTTTTCATTGTTTGCACAATTATTTTTTTTAGGTGTAGGTACTTAGTTGCCACAAATAGTCAATTGTATCTTGTGTAGATATTTAAACGTTTTTTGAATGTAAACGAATGACCCGACGAGCGTACTGAACTACCCAGACATCATCCTGATACATGCGCAGTCTGGCAAACCTAGTCTGAACTATTGCAAAAAAGTAGTACCACCACCATCATCCTCCGTGCCTTTTCCCTTTTTTTTGTTTTTGGGTTGGATTGGCTCCCAATCTAACCTGTAGCGGCGAGCTACCAGATTACACGAGCGACTGCCATCTGACCTCGCAACCCATAAGGAACGAGTAACAGGGATGGTTAGATCAGGCGTCAGATTCTATCAGGCTTCTGACTACCCGTAACGGTTGCCATAGATATTCTTATGACAACCTGGACCAACGCCTTAACGTGCTCTCCGAGGCACCGAGTGATGGCATCGAAAACTGCACATAACTTACAAGATAAGTCATGATGCCGAGGATCGAACCCGGAGCCGTAAGATTGCGAAGCGCACATGCTACTGCTAGGTCACCATCTAAAAAAGTACTACCACCACCTAGTAAAAATATGGACGTATCTAAGGAAAACTGAATGCCACGTTAAAATTTTAACATTGCATCAAACTGCACTAATTTTGTAAAGTTAAAGGTAATGTTGTAATACATTATCTCGCTGCGTGGCCATCGATCGGTCCTCTACTCCTGTGTCTCTCTGACCCAGTTAACTCGTGTCGGTGTAATGCTTACGCATTTTGACAACAGGCTCATGCCCGATTTGCTTGACGCTCGAAACGCTTGCGTGTCTTGAATTAAGATCGATTAGTAGCTCAGTTCAATGGTCTGAATTTGGCAGGGTGAATGCCTTTGAGTGACAAACCACCATCCTCAATTTTGAATTGTTTCTTAACAGGTTTATTTCCTGGATTCTTAAATTGTCGTGTTGGTGTTCACGTGTCTTTTCGAATTGTACGGGTGTACTGCTGTAAATGATCTTAACTGCCTTATTACAAGACTTGATAGGTTGGCGAGAGATATCTCGAATTTCGAAACCTTTTATGCTATCTTACATTTATGGTGCAGTAAATGCAGTAATTGATTTAAGCCTCGTGGCAAGCGCGAGCGTGAGAAACGGACAAGAAAGCAAAGACATCACGAGCTTGCTTGCGTTAATTAGACCGCTGTTTTGTAAGTTTATTAATTGGCTTTTGTAGAAACACATCTTTTTTCCATTTTCATTGACACTTTAACATCAAATATTAAACGACGTACAAAAATAATTTCGCTAACTCTGATCTGGAACCAAACTGACTATTCGAGTTTGTAAAATGTGTTTGTGATATTTATCATCTTTCAGTAAAATTTGATAACCCACTTTACATGGTTACAGACCCGAATTTCGGTGTGCAAACATTTGCTGCTTGGAGAAGGGACCCAATTGTGGTACAAGTATTCAGGTACTCACTACTTGGGTATCGACTGTCTTATTGTGAACTCTACACAAGTGAGCTCGTGACAAGCTTCTTACGATACGTGTTTTAGGAGTAGTGGCATTTTGTTATCGAACGGGTTTGTTAGTTAAGAGGGATATTTTACATTGTTGTTAGCATATTTTACTTAGCTAGCATGCTACACCTTCGATCGCATCGTCACTTTCCATCAGGTGAGAGCGTGGTCAAATGCTAGATAAGTCCGATAAAAAAAAGCAGTATAAGAAAATTTAAAAAATAATTTAGTGCTGCTTATACTTATGTGGATGATATGTGTTTTGTCACTCCAAACTCCAACCAAGCGACGAACTGACGGAGACATGTCGAAAGAACTCCAAAACCCATCGTTTTGCAATTTTTTATATTAATTGTAATTGTGTCAGGAACTAGAAGCTTTGGCACAGTATTGCCAAGCAGTTGCATTATCAAAGGGCTTGGGTTTCCGCCAAACGCATGCCTTCCAAGTATTCCAACTATAGTAAAGCATTTTAAATAAATATATATATCCGACTGTTACTCACGAATAGAACACGTGAATCACACTCATGAGAATTTTAATACTAATATAGTAAAACATTTTATTAAAAGAATTTGCTCTCCGCTAGCGGTTTACCTAATGGTATGTATTGTTAATTGTATCAGCCAATAGTAATATACGCCAAGAGATGAACTTCAAAATAGGGGATAAAGGTAGTACTGGTAACATCAAGGCAATATTATTAATATATCAATTATTTTAGTTCCAGTACCTAATCTCTAAAAGTAGGAAGGTACTTAATAAAATAAAACAGATATTTTGGAATATAAAACAAAGAGCACAGAGAGGGGTTATGTTTTATATTATAATGTTGAAAAATATTCAATAGAAATTCAAAGGCACCATTTTTCTATTAGAAATAATGAAGTCGTGGGCGATCGTAAAATTATTAAATTAGATAGCATCTCAAATCGCAATATGTTATTTGGGCACCTAGAAAGTGAATCTCGGCCGATACTTTGTTTTAAAATATGAAGGTCGATTTAATTTCTCCACTTTTGTTAATTGGCAAAAAATGACCCACTTCGTGAGGCTTTCTGTTGGAGTGGTAGACCGTAGAGCCCATTAAACACCACCCACCTAACGTGGGGACAAAACGCGCGAGTAATTCAGGTTGTCACCTGGCTGCCACTTTCTTTTTCAATGTTATTGTAGTTAAAGAACGCTTTCGATTTCGTTTTAACTTTACACGCCTAAACCCCTGTCAGTGAATATTACGATGTCTTCTAGTCCGTAACAATCGTTGTTTTATATCTTTAGCCATATATTTCACGACGATAGGGCAATTGTAATCAGCTGGGTTAGCATGGACGGTAGACAAAATTGTCTTTCCCTTGTTACGTCACTTTCTTCATACTTGCTTGGAGTAAAACAGAGGAAAGACAGTTTTGTCTACCGGCCGTGCTAGCCCTACTGGAATAATATCTTTTATCCCCTTATCAACTATCGTTTTTCACTTAGCCCAAGCAATCACTATTTCAACTTTCACTGTCCCACTCTCCTTGTCCACATTAATGTGTACACGGGCAGCGGACAGTGGGACTACAGGTAGGATAAAATTGGGAATTCTGCATCACTTGCTCCTCATGCTCAAGCTTTCTGCGTTCAGAATCAGTAACCAAGCTTTTTAGTTCAATGCCGTACTCGCAGCAATCGCAGTTTATTCTTGAACTGTTGCCGTAACATTGGTTGTGTACGCAGCAAACAAAATGCGTTCGCGCTTTTTTTCTCGTCATAATTTGAGCGTGGCCTCCCACGGGCTGAATGTGGGTTAATGCCAAGCCCACACGACCTGCGCCCCGCAGTTGACTGACACCCAAGTTCTTGTGATATTGTAGCCCTATTGTTGTCTTTTTACTCTTAAGACATTTTGCAAAGCGAGTGAAAGACGTGGTTATGTAACACTAACCCGGTAGAGATTGGGGCCAATGACAAGCTATCAGACTGTGATGTGTTTTGTCAGTGTTAGACGTTTTCGAGACTTCGAGTGTAAACTTTCATTTTGGCAACTGTGTATTTCTCTGCGTGGCAACAGCCGACTAATATCAAACAGTACTGAAATTCTGAGCAAAAACATTCAGAACCATGGCTATCGGCGACGGGACATTATTTGCCAAGCAATATTACTGCGGCAAATGAAGATACAGAAATACTGCTTATTGCAAATCTAGTTACATAAGTTATTCAGAACATTTCCATATTTATATATCGAGTCTAGTAGTCACAAGTAAATTCTGGCATGAGTTTTATGATTTATGAGAGGTCTAGGATACTCTCGATATATTTAAAGTTTCAGCCGAACACACAAGCAGATAATTTACCATTTTGCAGTTACTTGTAAGAAAAACGTGTCTTATGATTTTATGATATCATTTTATTACTGCTGTGAATAGAACTAGTTGTGGAAGCCAAGCTCTATTATCTTTCGGGACGCCATGTCTGAAAGCGTACCAAACTGTACCACACCACCTGCTTACATAACTTATGCCTTCGTATGTTTCTAGCTCTAACAGCCAATAAATTCGGACCTAAAACGTCAAGAGTTTGTAGTTTTATGAATTCCTTAGATATAACTTCTTCAACAAGGAATTCTGGGCATTGTCGTGTAGAAAGTTCGGTGAATTTGACATGTAGGTCATACTGATTCGAGGCAGAGTGTTTCAAAGGTACCGCAATGTATTAGGTCTTCAAATTACTTGCCCATGTGGCATTTTGTTTCCTTATTTTATCATTCAGTCATTAAAATCTCGTGGCTTAAGAAGGCTACAGTTTTTTTGACACATGAATGTGAATATGACTATAGGCTTGCGTAGATTACCATTTAAGGAATTCTATTTCATTGTTTCATATTCAATTACATAGGAACTTTAGCCCACATATAGCTATAGGAGGCCTCTGAATACTAAAGCTCATACGCACGCACATACCAAAACCGTCTTCATCTATATTCGGCTTCCAAATGGTTGTAGCTACAATATAATTGAACACCACCAGTTCAATAGCAACCATGCTTATTTATTAATACCTATCCGCTCAGTCACGATCGGTTCAAGCAACTCAAGGTCCTAGCTAAATATGTAACCAGAAATGTAATTATAGTTTCGTACAGTCTAGGGCGAAAATATGACTTCGGCAAAGAGATAAATTTATGAATTACCAATATAATAAATATCAATCTTGAAAATTTTCTCTCGCGGTTTTCATCTAACATCAGGATTGAAATTTTTTCATTTTAAAATGCTTTTTAAAAAATTTAATAACGTAACATAGCTTACTAGTTTTTGTTGTTCACTGTCTACAAACAAAAAACGATATGACTAAGGCTCAGTTTATATCATAATTCCTAGATATACCTGAAGGAAATCAGGAGATTACATCTCAGATAATTCACTGAGCATGATTTCAAAGACCATGACACAAGACGCGAGCTACTAATATTTACATAATCTGTTTTTAGATTAACAATGTTAATATGAACATTGTTAATCTAAAAACAGATTATTTGTATTAGCTCCATCGACATTGTTGGCTTATATGTATGAAATTTCTCCCAAAAATATATGAAAAGTCAGAATCATTAATTATTTATTGCATGTTTCTGCTAATAATATTAAATATAACATACATCTTCCAGTTGACCTAACCATCGATCTGGCAAGTCCAATGTTCAAACAAGCATGAGCCATAATTCAGCCCTCTCCAAACGATACTTTATGTTTCACAATAGTTTCATTCACGTCTCAATTGGCCGCACTCGCTGCCTGTCAGTTTGAATCAGAGAGCATTCACTTGAACTAGACAGTCGTCGCGTGGTTTCGAAAAGGACTTCTTCATGTCTGAGAGACTTTATTATGCTGAAGTTATCCATCTATCCGCTTTCCAGTATATATTTTCACTTTATATATAAAAAAACACCTGTAGCAATCCTGAAAGCTTGGACCACTCTCGGAGAACCAAACGATAATTTCAAGATAAGAACGGCAAAATTCTCCATTCTATAGTAATTATCACTCAATTTTGAACCTTATACATCCATCAAAGACTATTGGAAGTAAAATAAATTCGGTATGAAACGAATACGTGTAGAAATGTTCCGCAATTATGGCCGTCCGCCGTCTAAGGGTAAAAGAGTCATTCTAATTCAATCGCGTCGAATCAATTACGAGAAGTGCTTCAAGATACTTTTAGACTATCCATCACTCCCCTACAGACATCGGACAACAATGCGTATAATTTTCGATTGGTAAAGAGTATAAACCTGTTTATTGTAGATCTACCTTAGATCTGCAGATCCAACTGTTGAGATAACAAAGGCAGAAAGCAGACGTTTGGTTTGCTTATGTAAAAGGCATTGGATTTTGTGATTTTTTGTGATAGTATTGTCAATTTTGATGAAACTCATTTTTTCCATCGGTCATTCTATTATGGTCATTCTATTATTTATTGTGAAGTTTAACACTTATAAAGGGTTTTCTCCAATCTCGCTAAGTATTTCAATACCAAGCCCAATTCCAGCAACTCGTGTGCTTATCATTCTTTAAAATCCTAGCCATCTTCGACAGACGTCGTTTGATCGAAGCGTTTTTCCGGCAATTGTACTTGGACACTTCCCTGGACACGAACAATGACCGGAATTGGATTGCTTAATTGTTCTAATATCCTGCTTTTCAATAGCTTGAACTTTATAGGTTGACGTCCATCGGTTGTTCTAATAGACGCTGTAAAATGTTCATCCTTAACTCAATAGCTGGGAACATAACTAAACCTAAGGGAGTGTGTTCTTGGTTCTCGATGGCTTGCGTTTCGTACACTATTTTGCTTTTGAACATGAGGTACAGCTTGACAAAAAGAGTAGGAACGGAACAATTTTTTTTGTCTTTTGGCAACACTATCGTTTTATACTTCCATGATGATGTAAACAAGGGTTATTCATTTGCAGATTGCAGGGTTTTTTTTGAGAGTAGAGTAGAAAGTGTTGAAATATGATGAAAAAGTCAAACTGTACTGTACAGTTTGCGAATTTCTATGTAAATTAATTCATATTTTTCCTTCAAAACTAGCTTATTGGGCTAAAAATCAGTTAACAAACCCCTCATTGAATAACAAATATATCAAAAAAGTTTGGTCTACGAATTCTCACACGAACGGTACACTTTTGATTTGTTATTTAAGGCTTGTGCTTAATAAAATGAAACTGCTCATTTGGAATGTTTCCGGTTCTTACAAATTCTAGCACATCGTTTTTGGAACTTTAATAGTAATCAATCAGAAGTGTAAAAGCTTTGGCATTGGCATTTACTTCTTACCTTTTCTGTCAATATCATTGATTGATTGCATGCTAATATGGTATCTGATTGCAGAGTTATTGTGTTGTTTTGATGGTAACTGTAAGCGTGCGTCAACATTCCGCAAAGGATATGGATATATATAACATATATATGTAGTACTTTTTTCCGGCGCCTATACTTCGTCTGGACGTTGATCGATAGACATTTGCGTGTTCCGTCCAGTTTACTTTGCTAGAGTAAACGGTACAACCTCCTTAGGTAACCTGGCCTCAGTTTCCTTTGCATGAGTTCGCAGTTCTTTTTTATATGTATAAGGTAGGCTTGCGTTTGATTTGACCACACTTTATTACCACTGTCGTTAAGCGAGAGGGCCACGAATGGCCTAAATACATCGACATAAGGGCTGGCCTTTTGTTTTCTGGAGATTTGATTATGTTAGCATTAGTTATAATTATTACTTATTTAAATCCTTTACTTTTGGTATACAAACTTTAACTACTAAATTGAATTTTTTTGAACGGGCTAATGCTGTTGGGTCTTTACCGACTTTTACAGCGTCACCAGGCGGGAGGGCAGGCGCTTAAGGCGCCCAGCCGTCAAAAGTGCAAAAGTGGAAGGCAACTAGCTCAATGGCACCGCTGGGGTGCGAGCCTCGGCTTTGGCCGTTGCCGGGATAAGAGGATCGAAAAGGCTACATCCACTGGCAGAGTGGACCCTATGGAAAGTCGCGAACGTTCTAGTTAACCTACGGGGCTACGTTGGCCTCGTCGGCGGGGTCGGTGTCTGGTTGTGTTAAGCTGGTATCCTATCATCATCATTATCATCATCAGCCTGAAGACGTCCACTGCTGAACATGGTATCCTGTACCGGTGCCGAAAGCGGTACCTGAGCCAGAAGGGCTAGACTGGTCTGGTGATCCTAGCGCAGGCGAAACAACGGCTGCTATAGGATCATCCGGGGACGTGTCTTGGGCGGCGACGGCGACGGGGTGAATATAAAGAGTTCTACCGATTGGACTTGTCTTTTAAATTTACTATGTTAACTTAACAGTACTCGCATACAAAACCAGGTTCATCATGCTCTTTATTTGATCAACTATCCAAACTTATGGCGCGTTTTTATAAGGAAGTAAACATCACGAACGTTATCGGACTTCTAATACGTGTGTGTATGTTGTTTGTATTGTATGATTGGTTGTTCTAGGTCATGTTAACTAGCAGAACAAGTATACTCGTGATTGTTTGGAGTATCGTGTGTTTAATTGATGGACTCGTTGAATTTATGAATTAATACTCGTAAATATCGCTGGTGGCTCTAATTGTGTGTGGAAGTTTTTTGATGGCATGAATTTTGGCCGATTCCAATGCTTGTTCTGTTTTTATTAATGTTTTTTTTCTTCAGTTTTGTTAAGTTTTATTATGTTTGGGTTGGATTTGGGGTAAAATAATAATAAACGGCTTTTTGTAAATTCCTTTTTATAGAGATATTGTAAAAAAACATAGGCTTAAGAATTGTAAATAAATGAGTGAATAAACAGCTAATAAATAATTTAAGACATAATTAAGCATTCTTAGGTAGGAAGTAAATCTTACGCCTTGTAATAAAGTTTTTAGGCGTACACCAATAACCACTGAGTTTGTGTGTATTGTGTGTATATTACAAACGTTACTTTAAACGATCACAATATATCAAACAAACAAAACAAAATGGTGACGCTAATTAAATATTATAAGTCAATGCCTCGGTGCGTTGACCGAATATAAAACCATGAAACGCGTACATTGACTTTAGTTTTTAGGTCAAATTTACTGAAAATATTATCGGACGACGACTTGCGTCACGAAGGCTTCCAGTGGAAGATTAACGGCCCAGTTTAAATCTGTCACGGAACAAACATGTCAGAAAAAGGTGAGATTTTACGAATAAGAAGAGTTAACTGTAGAAACTCAAGGCGAATATAACAAAATAGTTGAACGTGCTACCAGTTTGGATCCCATGGCGAAATATGAAATTATTAGCGCATAAAACACACAAATAAAGTATCTGAAGCTGGATGGTGAGACAATAAGTCTAAGATTCCATTTACAAGATCAAATTCCGGCCTCCACTTTGCAAACTGATCCTTTGTCAGAAGTTGGACTTTATTATTATTGAAGACACAAACACAAATCAAATAATTGGCCTAGCAATAAAGAGGGTTAAACAATGTTTGCGAAGGCAAAGGTCAAAGAGCGAAAGGAAACCTCCAATAGCAAGTTTCAAAACCATCAAACTCAAAAGGCTGTCGATGGAAGTGACGTGTGTCATTACCTACCGCCGCCGCCAGTCAGGTATTCCCTTTGAACGGTGTTTACAAAGGCAATCCATCTACAGGAGGCGGTGTGAACATACGATTGTAATAAAAATGAGAATATTGAAAGATTCTATTTTATATGTATTTATTTTCTTTAATAGAATTCTGTAATACCTCAAAGTAAGGTCATATTGGTGCATTATAAGCGTGATCTTACTTCCAGTCTTATTAATACCATGTGTGTAAGTATTTATTTCGTTATATGATCATATCATTTTTATCCTTATTTCTGCTGTTGAGGTAATGCACGATCTGGCTCACATTTGACCCTATCAGTCACTTTCTTAACTTTATTTTTTTAATAGTAATGTTTACTTACTACTGGAACATATTTTAAAAGTCCTAGGACTTATAAACGGAGGTATTGCGTGCGTCGCTATTTCATAGGAGTTATCGTCACTACATATAGCTAAGTATCTAAGCCTGAATTGTTAATGAAGATTGTCACAATGCTGTAGAACACACACGTCTTTAACTGATCTGGTTTCAAATACTCCGTACGCCCATCGATTTGACCCTTTGATACCTGCCCGGTACTATCCAATGCGTGCGAATCGCCGCCTAAAATAGCGGTTACGTGTCCCCCAGCCCTGTTACCAGGCAGAGCGTAACGTGCTCGCCACATAACGTACTCCGCAATCGACCGCCGAGCTGACTGTCCAGTTATTTAGCGAAACGCTATGTTACGTGCGGTGCTGGACATCCATATGCACCTAAATTACTTCAGTACATTCGAGAAAACATTTCTCTAAGAACGAGGAAACCTGTTGTTGATATTCTTTGGGAAATTGGTGTAGGACCAATGAATGAACTGCACAAACATACTCGGACTGTTTAAGTTTGCTTTGCATGATCCTTTTGTTCTGCTTGTTAAATTCGCCTATATACATCCATGCCAGATTGATTTATGTATAGTTAGTGTTAGCTACAACGAAAATGATTCTAATGTCTAATCAATATGAAAGAACGTTATTTTCTAATTTAAGTTTTTAACTATTGTAAGGCAAAGCTAAAACAAGATAGCCTCATTGCAACTTAATGCCAATATCTTTGAGCATGACATCATCGAGTAAACTATGTATTCGAAAGTTCACCTATCGGAGACCCGTAAATCGTGATATCTTAGATTTATCGAAGCACCATTCACAAAGTGACTGTGCAATTTTTAAAGTAAACGTAAGTATGTGAAATTTTAAAATCTAGACCGGACCGTGAAGCTAGCTTTCGCACGGTCAGTAAGGGGAAAGTGACCAGATAAACTGAACATATCTGTGTAACTGCTAGTTAACTAGTCTATTCCTCAAGGCACCGTCATTTTGGATCAATGTTTTTTAATTAGAATTATAGTAAACTCACTTTGTGCTGAGACTTTTGGCAAGAAGTGCTTACTGCTTACCATCAGGTCTAATTGATTGAAATTGAGGACAAGTAGAACATGTTTATTAAAATGTTGAAATGGTTGCCATCGTTAACAAGTGCCGAGTTTCGATTGAAGTATAAATACGTCCTACCTTTTCATCTTACAATGTAGAAGCAGTAACGCTGCGTATCATAAGCTCTACTTACGTAATAGAAGGAAATGCAAAAGTTACTATGTATTTGAGCATATGTAACAAAAGTGTAATCACCCTAGCTTCGAGTTTAGTATCGGAATATAGAACTAAAATACAGGGTATATTAAGCACTTTATTCCTTTGAAACCCGCATGATAAACGAGATGAGATATTACTTCAGCACGGCTTTGCGCAGCTGTAATTTGAATCGCGTTATATTCAGATGATCTAATTATTAAGGCTCGCTGGGTTAGAAGCAACTTGATGAAAGCGTTTAGCTATATTTTGATGGGTTGTATACAAATAACTCTATTTAATATGTAGGTATTGTAGGTCTAGGGAATTCACTGTTTATCTTGTTCTTATTTATTGTATATCTCAAATTGTCGTTTTGCTTTTCATCTAAGTACACGTTCTTATTTCCAAAATTATTCACTAAGTTGAACATTATAGCCTTTTTTGGACAAGACACAGCTAACCTATGACTAAAGACAATCTCCACTCATGTTTCATAGGCATCATTGCAAATGTCGGCCATGTAACACAATAACCATTGAAAGATTCTTCGTGCTAACGTCTCCACTGTAATTAAGATCTACAGATACAGTAGTAATGCGTTTAAACATTATTATTTAATTGGCAAAGTCGTCTATTATCTCTCTAGGTTAATGGTTGCTCAGTTTTTCTCCTACCTACTAAAATAATTCAGACCAGTACCTTGTCGCAATAACTGTTCCGATGTTTTGTATCAGCTGCAAAGTTTCAGCTAACTTTTTATTGTGACTTGGATTTAAAGCGGATTTTATCGATTGACCAGAAATGGACAGTAATGAAGCGAGTTCACCCACTGACTTTACTGAGATTGTAAGATTGTAACCTTATTTCAGCGTGATTGTCTCATCTCGCCTTTGGCAATGAACTCGTGGCACGTATATCTCAGCCTATATTTTAAATGTTGTGTGCTTATTATATTTGTTCGACCCAAAATTTTCTTTGAAGAGCTTTAATTTGCTTAACATGTTATTTGCACTAACGTACGCCAATATTGACAGAAGTGTGCGTATTTAATTATTCGTAAACACAGCGACGTTTTAATATTAAAATGTTGGACTTTAAATAATAAAACATGCCAAGGCACCTAATTCGCTTTCACTTGTTAATTTTAACTTTTCCCCTCATAATTGTGTATTCTAGAGTTTTGGGGTTAATTTTTGAGAAACTTTATTTTAAGTTTCACCTTATTTTAACAGCTTTATTCTACGTGTAGCTCTTAGGTTTTTGAATTTTGTAGGACAAAATGTTCAGTGCTTGGCAGTTTTATTAAATGATGAATTTATGTATAAAATATGTGTGGTTTTAACAGCTCTGTATTTTTCTTTACAGGTAATTACCTACACCAATCAACAACAGTTACAACACGTGACGTATGTATTTTGAATATAAATGTTTGCATTTATGGGTGTAATCATATAAAATATGATGGTATTATTCCGTAACTTAGGCGCCTGGATTTCTAGACCAAAGATAAGTTCTGAGATAATATAAATGTTTAAGTACTTCAAAGTTTAAAAGTTAATGCATGTATTCATCGCACTTCATATCGGGCTATAGAACAGAATTTTCCTTTATCTCGGATATCTGTAAAATACCTGGCAACACCAAGGCCAGACATGTCAGTCGCCGCGTTCTAGAATTCTAGATCGTGTTTTGTGTCTAGACCACTCGACGACTCGTTCTGTTTGTTTCTGGTTACGGTTATTGGGACAATGGGTTTCGATACCGATATTACCGATAGGATTTATTTATGGTTAAAGTTTAAAGACTATCGACTCGTCAGTGTCAGTTGAATCATGGTTATTAGCTATTGCAGTGTCAAATTATAAACTTGATCTATGTATTGACGTTACTCTTACCACCATCATCTCTTCATCATCATCATTATTTTTGGTAACTGCTTTCTTTGAAGCAATCACTGGTCAAGATGTGGCCTACAACTCTGTGGTATCTAGTTTCGACCGATAGATACGTTTTAATTTTTATTTATTTTATAGGTTAAGCGTTAATAGCATACACTTTATTTAGTAATATTTGTAATCACATGATTAAGTTATTTGTATACTGTGTGGCATTAGAAATATCTTGTGTAATTTGATATTTATACTGTATGTCTAGTCATTACTCTCTCCATTGATTTGTTACCTCATCATTTTTCATAAAGGTTGATGAATTCAAAATTGAATTCGCTACTTACCTAGTTTTTATTGCGCATTAAATATCTTTTATATTTCGTTTTATCGAAATTCCTTTCTGCTCCAAAACTACCGCGGTCATTAAATTTTACCGAGTTGTTACTTTTAACATGCAGTAAGCTGTTTAAAGATTAGTAATGAAACGAACGGTTACGCAAGTATCGTGACATTTGACGGGCGTACAGAAATAGTGTCACTATGCTCTATAATATTGTAGCATTTGAATTTCCTTTTCTTTTATTGTTAGCTTTTTTTATATATAATTTATAGGCATAGCATTTGACCACTGTCTCACCTGGTGGTAAGTGATGACGCGGCCTACGGTGGTGCATGCTTGCCTAGAAGATACCTGTTCACTCTTGACTTGAAGACTCCCAGCCTGGTAGTAACTATAACCTGGGAGTCCCAGGTTATAGTTATATAGCTTCTTATAGGACAATAATAGGCTTGTTTAGTTTACCACTCTACTTATCTTTTGTTTTACATTAGGATTTAGCCGCCTATTAAATTATATTTAATGTAATCAAAACGTTTTTATCATCTTCATTTTCTCTGTCTGTTGAACTGTAAAAGTAAATGGCAGGATGACAAATCAATGCAATAGTAACCCGTTATACGTTACTGGGCCAATCAACGTGATCAGATTTATTGTTTGAACTTTGATATAGGAAACGGTTTCTAAAATCCTACTGGTTATACTGACTCTCATCATCAAGAGCCGGAAGACGTCCACTGCTGAACACAGACCTCCCCCAGAAAACGCCATTTTGAACGCTTATCATAGGGGGTTGCCATAATCACCAGGCTTGGCAGGCGGCTAGGTGATCGCAGATTTTAATGTACCGAGGAGAATGCTTCTGCCCATTTTCTGGATGTTCCCTTAGCCGGCTTTTACGGCACCCACGGGAAGAGATGGGGTGGTCCTATTCTCACACCGCCGACTCTACTTTGCTGATAATATACGAAATCGTAAGTAGGTACCTACTTACGGTTTACGATTTGGTACTGGTACTGGGCTGAACAGATCTTGACGTAATTAATGTAGCCGCGGGCAGCAGCTAGTTCTTCAATAAAATATTATATTTTCTACTCCAGTTAAAATGCCTTTGGTATCAAATGGATCGTGAAATTCGCACTTGGATCGATGCATTCAATCATATCCATTCGCTTTTTGCATCACTAATGAAGCCTGCTCAATGCTTTTATATACATATTTATATAATAGATAGACGCTTATATGTATATATTTATAGGTATTTATAGTTGAAGATCTAACACGCTCCTGGCCTTAGAGTGAGGATAATATAAAGTGACCTTTAGTTATTCTCTTCTAAAGTTATTTCATGTGTTCGCGGTTTTGAATAAATAGATTTAGATAAATACTCGTAACTAAATAAATACAAGTAAATAAATCTTAATCTAATATCCTCAGTACGTCATGCATGGTTAAAACACTTCAATTGTCAGTAACTCTATGACATATTCAAGTTATATACGATTAATATTGGAATAATAATGAGTGTAAACATATTTTGAACGCGTTATAAATATGTTACCAAGGGTAAATAATTATGATTCACGAACTAGTTAACTTCCTGCAACTCTGTACATGGGCCAGATAAATAAGGAATTTATAAATACATACACGGTTGAGTAAACCCCTATGACAAATTTTATATTTATATCCATAGCAAAACAAGCATAGGTTGTGGTCGCAGAATAAATTTCAAAAACTTTACCCTAAGGGAGTTTTACACGTCTTCTAAGAATGTAGTAAGCACATAAACATAAATAAATCTACTGAAACTAAAATCCCAAATTTATTTACACACAATAATGTATTTATTCTTCATCAAGTCATCATCAATGACACCTGCGGGGTGATCACGGAACTTTGATAGCAATGCAACAAGAGAAAATTCCGTTCCGAAATTGAATATTTCCACAGTAACTATGCACATTGCGTATTGAAACTGTCAAATCCATACATTTTTGTGTTTCTGTCGGTTGCGATCAAGTTACATGGGCGCCTAGCTTATTTCAACGGCTGCAACTGGCATGGCGTAAGCTTGCTCCACAAGCCACAAGTCATTCACCCTAATTTCGGACTAATCTAAGCCAAATCTTACATTACCAACAATAAACTATTCCACTACATAATAGCCGAAACCTGTTCACATCTTCAATATCCGAAACATGTACTTATGGGCGATTAGCTATTGTCCCATACAATTTCCAAGTCGCCCGTTCTAGTTCTATTTTAGTCGATTACACAAAGAGGACTCTGCAAAAAATAACCTTATTATATCGGCTGGCTCGTTGGTCGCAGTAGCCTCTTTTGCTTTGCTGTGATATGAAATGAAGAACCGGTTTCAGTACTTACTGGTTACTGGTAATATGCAAAAAATTTAAACGTTCTTAACCCTCTGGCTCATACGTGAAAAGATTTTTGCAATTAATTGTCTTGTTATTATCTACATTATCTAGAGTTGAAGTTGCTTGGCGCAAAATAAGTAATGCTTTAGGCATAGTGTTATGTTATTTAGGTCTGCGTTGCATTTTTTAACATAAAATACAAAACTTTTATCACATGCAAAGCAACAATTTGTTATTTCCTAATATAAAAAATAATACGAAGAAATCACTTATTTATAAATTGTAGAATTCTAAGGCCATTGACTTACTTCCCGATAACTTCGGTTATGATTTTACGTGTTTTACTGCTCTTATTCGACATGCGGGTTTCCCTCTCATTATAGATGACAGATTAATGAAAAATATTCAGATGATTCTAATTTAACTACCAATTAAATCTTATAGAACAGTTATAAAACAGACTCCAGTTCATATTGGTACTACAGTCAATGTAAACGATGTTCAAGCACGATCCGCACGAGCCGATTATAAGATAATTGAATATTAAATGCTTAATGACAATGCAATTATGTAGTCACCACTAATTAACGCCAGTGAACAACGTTACATTACACCACCCGTAAACATACAGCGTTGGCTACACTGGCGATATTGATTTTGTAGACACAAGTATAGGTAGTAAGAGCTAATATTGTAATATAGCCGAATCGATCTTTGTCAGCAGATCATTATATTTTGCACGTTATGAAATAAAAAATCGACATAGAAATCGAAGCAAACGTCACGCACACCGCTGAACAAAACGGAGCTCTATTTATATAATACAAAAGATTTAATGTTGCAGCATCCCGCATAAATAAATAAAAGCAAATTGATGGCAGATTATAACTATGTTTAAGTTTTTTTTCTTATATATACGTCATTTTGTTTTTATTCCGTGCGAAACATTTCATTTCCGAGATAATTGTACTATTCAGCAACATAGCAAATATGAATCCACTATCAATAAATTGTAATAAAGATCTTATCAGTTATATTAGGACACTTCCATCAATAATGAAATTCATGAAGCAGTAATAAATAATTAATTTATCAGGCAGGTGAATTACACTTTTTATCAGCACACAGCGCCGCCCGATTCGCGTGCGAGTTGGAAAGACTGAATATCGGATTTCGGCAAAGAGAAATCCGATTATTCCGATTTATGATAATGAATATTCGATAACCCGGCTTTGTTTACGATGCCAGACGTGCGATATCATAAGTTTCGACGGAATTGACGTAAACGATCTAATATTTGTACTGAATTACCGATGAATTGTATTCGCGTACATATTTATTTACGAGGAAGCACTAAAATCTTTTGGCAAGTGACGAAGTCAGCGGAGTGGGTTATCAAAATTGTTAGTACTGGTGGAAACGTATATACCAAGGTCAACCAGTGACAGACAAGAATTCGAAATTGTTGTCGCAGTTTCCGTTTCTGGCTTCCGATATGCTGAGAATCTGTTGCGTAAAGGCCGTCGTGTTGTGTATACATACTGTATGGGGTCACATATTATATTATAGTACAAGAACCTTTCTCAGTAAATAAAATTGTAGGGGAAGTGGTTTAAGAACTTTTGGCTTAGCTGAGCGAGTCCATAAAAGTATCACCTTTTGAAACATGTTATTTTGCATAGGTATAGCAATAATGGTAAGTTTCTTTAGTCGCGATCGGGAATTCAGTAAACTTTCACACCCGACCGCAAGCGACCGCAAAGTTTCTAGACAATGCTCTGTGTGCTAGCACCAGCTAAACACCTATTTACTATAATTATGTATAAGATGTTTGTCCACTTTTACTAGCATACGAAGAAACTATGACACTTTTAGTAGTCTCTATAGGCACAGAATAACTAATGGTACTAGCGTAATATAGGCTCGTCATACAGAACGACGCTCAGTTGTAAATTGAAGCTCAAGTAAAAATGTTTTTTTTTTGTACTATACTAGTTAGTACGTACTGTAGCAAATAAGCATACTACCCTCCTTACGGGAATAGGTCACAGTAGTAGCCTATAGATATCTGTAATATTATACGTGCCACTAATGTGTTGCTTACCCTGTGCTAATAATCATTTGACTCTTTTAAAATGCTTCATGTTGTATCTCTGGGGATATAAATTGCTCAATTTTTGGTTAAAATCTCTACTTCTGAGTTCCATCGACTACTGAGCGTCGTTCAATACGGGCCATAGTGTACGTACTGAGATGAGGTTTAATAGTAAGATTAGAGATCTTTAAATAAGTGATGCGCTGGAAAATTGATCTGACCATCGAATTGGTAGAAGAGTGGACCCTTTTAATCTTTTCCTCCGTATTCTCTTACCTCTCTAATCAATCTTTGCTCTTTCTTTGTTCTCTATGATTTCTAGCTTTCCTTTTTCCTGCCTTCGCTCTCTTGGCTCTTTGCTTTCGAATCCCATTCTGCTGTTTCCTCTTTTGCTATTCCTGCTCTTTCTTTTGGTTTGCCCTCTCTTTGCTCCTTTTCTACTTCCACGTTGTTTTTTCATAAGTATTCGGTCATCGGCTTCTTTAATCCCCTTATAATTTTTATCTTATTATCTTGTCTAATCTTATTCATTTACATAATCACTGGTTATCCAACACTCAGTAGCAATGCAAAAAGTTTTTTCAAAGTTCAGTCGTCCACTACGTTACACAATAGACATTTCACAGGTTCAATCTAGACCAGCGACATTCTAGATCGTGGTCTAGTCAGCAGACAGGTATCGATTTAGACACACAGATACGCTCTCCGTATTTCAGTTTTGAGTTTGATCAAAAGTGATAAAGTATATTGTAAAATGAATAAGCATCTATATACAGTGTATCATCATCAACAACAACAGCCTGAAAACGTACACTGCTGAGCATAGGCCTCCCCCAGAGAGCGCCACCTTGAGCGGCTGCTCGCCTCCTGCATCCATCGACTCCTCGTGGTTAGCAAGTTGAAATGGAAATGGGCAGGCCACATCGCTCGCAGAACTGACAACCGATGGGGAAGAAAAGTTCTCGAGTGGCGACCACGAACCGGAAGACGCAGCGTAGGCCGGGCCCAACCCCTCGGTGAACTGACGATCTGGTGTGCAATGTATATCGCTAAACAAACTGTTCACGGCACTAAATAGGACTTGCTACCCTTGAACTCTATTTAATTCACTCACCTATTCATGTATTTCCCTTTCCCTCCCTGTTTCGTCCATCAACCCAAATCCAAGTTATGCATGTTTTATACACCCCAAGCACGTTTCCCTGCTGTATAGCCACGCGAGCGAGTGCGGTATCAATCATTGCCATGATAAATAAACTACTACGTTGATGTGTACGGGTTGCTGCAGTACAATAGTTATGCAGTATGGTCAATTGGTCGGTTTTGGTTACATGCTATTCACTACTTCGTACTGCCTTTTCTTCAATCCGCTAGCTAATTACGTAACTCACAACAAGTTTGCAACAGCCGTAAATTTCGCAATCATTGCTGTCAAACATCACTTTGGCAGAGCAGAAAGCGATGGAGCGCTAGATCACCGTCTTTCGGACGATCGATGAACTAAAAAGTGAATTACTTTGTTTCCATCTATTGCTGTTCTGTTGCTAGTGGCGCTAGTATCAACGGCCAAAGTCAAAGTGCATTCAGCAACAGGCGGACGACTTACGATTTCTAGTGACATCTTGCCGCCGATTGCTAAGTGTTTGCTGTCGCTTTGCTCCTGCTGTTGCTTTACTGTTGTAGTTTTTACATAATACGGGTGCCGTTCAGCTGTTAAAGAACTGCTCTACAGTCACTGCCGAGTCCTATGGGCTATTTACACAGGGAGAGAGCGTAGGCTTTCATTCATCACGTTAGCTAAGTGCGGGGATGACGTATGTCTTTGATTTTTGTGATTCTTGAACACATACCGGTTTCTTCACGTTGTTTCCCTTCACCCTTGTAAGTGGAAGTACAAATTACGCACATCGTATCCTTTGCATTTTTATGGTTTTAGGGATAAACTGCCGCAATATTGGTAATCCATTAAAATCATTGATGAATGAGCGATGAACACAACATGAAATTAAATAAAACTAGGGCTTAGTAGCTCTTATAACCCTGTACCTGATGCAGTTGAGGTACTGCTTGAAACTATATTGTTACCAGTTTTCGTCGGAATTGTAAGGTCAATGGTAAACCGAAATATATAATCGATGTACGGTGCTCACTGTTTAAACACCCATTGTACTGAAAATGCTTTATTACGATATTGAATATTACCCTATTGAATGCAATGAAATAAACTGATAATTATTAAACTGCTATGATAAACAAGCAGGTCGATAGAACAATGATACCATTGAATATCCAGGTAGGTATGATTTTCTTATTCCTCTTGTTGGTAATTAAAACCCCCTCCTTGATTCGTAATCCTCATGTCTGAGGGTCGTGACTTCCACCTTCCGTGATCTTCTTTATGATGTCACGCCATCCTATCCTATTTCCAGCGATGTGTATAGCACCGTACAGAGTGGTGTCCAAAGTGGTGCGAATTTGGTCAGACCAACGCACCGGGCTGCGCCCACGAGATCGCTTTCCTTCTACTTTGCCGGTCACTACTAGCTTTTCCAGGTTGTCTCCGTCTTTCCTAGCAATGTGACCAAAGTACTCTAAAATTCGCTTTAGGCAGATAGTAGAGAGCTTTGTAGCGACCTTAAGCTGTTTAAGTACGGATGCGTTGGTCCGATGGGCAGTCCAAGGTATTCGCAGCATTCTTCTCCAGCACCACATCACTAATAAAACATTTCACCTAAATTCGTGGAGCGTTAAACTTTAAAAACCTATAATCGTTATTGTAGCATTCAAATATAACGTCTTACGCAACGAACTACTGTTATGTTACTATTGCTTCAACGCACTTTGAAGCTCTTTCACCGACATCCATTGTCCATAGATGACTCACCTCGGCTCGCACACAGTTGATCGAAATTAGGTACACTTTCGCAGAACATGTTACATTCTTCAAACAACAATAACTCTTTAATAACCATAACGTAACGCGACAAAAGATGTTACGACTCTTAGTCAGTTAATAAAGTATTACAAAACCCCGTTCGGAATAGTCACGCGTGTTGATTTCGGGGCGAAAGTGTTTTTGGTGACACTGCTGTGGACGTAGTCGGTTTTCGCTTTTATGACCTTAAAAACATATGCGGCTTGTCTTGCCCCTTGACACAGTCAACACAGTAAACATACTGAATAATTTGCTCGCGGTTCTTTTGCCAAATGTAAGCATTTTCTCATTGAAACTAGCTGCACTACTGTCGTGTTGAAGGCACTTGCAATCAGACCAACGATGTTTTCGTAAGACCGTTGAGATGGTATCTGGAAATCGTTTATTTTTATTTTGTCTAGACACCGTATACGCCTACAACAGTACGTGTGTGGTAGTATCGGCCATATCGTCCAAGTGTGCCCACTGAATTCACTGTCATGGAAGCAAGGTCAGATTGTGACGGTGTCATGAACATGGAAGACGTGCAGACTTCCTTCATCTAATTGAAAATTTACGAGTTCAAGTTCGTGTTTTTCATGGTTGTCAAGTTGTCACCGTAATCAATTTATCTCATTGATTTAATGTTGCGCCCAATTTTTGATCATATGTCACCGATTTCTATTCTCTCTCTACATAACTCTAGCGTGAGACTTCCTATTTTCGTGACTTTTAATTAAATATCAATTTTAAAATATTAATGCGATTTGTTTTCTTATTTGATGTCATTTGTTGTTTCTTATCGTATAAGAGAGTCGACTATACAGTCCTTCTTTATTCTCTGTCCTTTTGACCTGATTTTATCAGCTTTCCTTCAAATTATTGACAGCTACTTTGTTAACATAGGCTTCTTTTATAAAACGAGTTTTATTTTCATTCATGATCACTGGTACTGCAGTATTTTTTTTGTAATAGGTAAATGTGTGATCGCATTTAAAAATACTGCCTGTCGTGTACTGCTGTACTGTGCTGTACTTGTCTTGCCCAGTTCGAGTTCTCAGTCTTATTTCACTTGATATATTTTTATATTCATAACCTAGCTTTAGATTACTGGATACCATGAATTTGTCAGTATTAGTGCTATTAAGATCAGGTGAAAGCATGGTAATAATATCTCGTTATATTAGATGACTAACAGATTTAGTTCCTAGAGTTTATTATAATATAATAGCTTTTGTTTTTAGATTGTATGCTAACTTTCGAACTAACTGCTTTTATCTGAGAATTTTCGATGAAGCGTACCTAAAGATTTAATAAAGTGATTATTCAATAATTAATCTTAGGGCATGTTTCTGTTGCGTTGCAAACATTAGACCCTTTCCCTTCCCTTTTCGTCTTCTGCAAGTTCAATCCCTTTACACACATACATTATATTAACTCATTACTTAACAGCTTCACTAAAAGGTATTACTTGCTAAGGAGGTATGTAATGAATCCTAACAATTTATAGCGTGATAAACTAGAACACCTGGGTCGAACGCTTTGCACACTGTAATAGGAAACTAATCCGCAGCTGACAAGTTTTTATACAGATGAAGTAACTTTGTGACATCAGTGACACCTGTTATAATGAACCACCATACTGTAAATATGAGTACTGAATCGTCATTTTTACGAGCAACTTTCATATCAATCTGAATTAATAACAGAGTATAAACTATAAAATAAAACGCAATTTGTCTACAAAGAGAAATGCAATCAATATTTAAAGGCATAAAACTGTTTCTGCTTCATCAAAGCCCTCAATTTATTCTTATCTACATACGTATAAATAATAAAAAATGTATTACTTTCTGAACAAAGCTTTATCAAAACAAACACAGGCCGACGAGTGCATACTGATAAATTTAAAACTAAAGCTCCTGCAATAAATATCTCTGCGGCTCTCTTAAATCAAGGCTCGACGCTCTGTAACGGGAAAATAAAATGGAATGAGTGTATCGGACAATTAAATCCTGGCCGGTATCATTGGCCACAAAAGTGACCGACTGAAATGGTCATATTATTAAGCCCGTTATCAGTGTGATTCTGATCGCGTTTGGTTGTGTGTAGTCAGTCATCATTACTATCAGCTGGTAATTACGGCTGCACGTCTCTTTCATCTTTATCGGCCCACAATATGAAGTAGAATTGCGAACTGCAATTCACCACGCTCTAGTATTTATGAAATCGCATTGTAATTGTAACACATCAGTACTTGTAAATTAAAATATGGGTTTGGAGTTCCGGTGGTTACTTTTCTCGGTGACAGTACTAGAGACAGCTGGCGCGATTGTGGTCCTGATATTGCGAGACACGGACAAGCTGATTATTTCAATAAGACAGATATTTTACGACCCATGGACTGGCAAATGCGAAGCAAGGCTGAGGCTTAGAACTATTGATTACTAAACCCTGTCACAGAATACTTAATAGTAACCTCTCTACTTCTATAGCCATACGGCGCTCGTCTTTCCGAAATCATGATCGTTATTTCAGTCAACAGATTTCACACTTATCGCGCTATTCTTTACGGCCTTCGCTGGTTCTATCCACGAATATGAAAAAAAAACAACAATTTCAGTCCGAAAAACTCAGTGCCGTAGGCGAGTCGTCGTAGCACGAATCAGCAAAAGAGACCTTTAAAGCTTTAGACTGAAACTCGTATAAGGCACATAACAAGGCTCCGGATCCATTCTGAAGACAGGAACTTTTCATTTTACAGACCTGATGGCGATTTATCAAGCTCTGTTTCTGACCTAATTAAGCTCAATCTTATCGCCAGATTACAAGACATCATGACGATTACGAATTATCAAAACAGTCGTTCTGAATTGCAGTAAGATACACAACTAGGGCCAGTTAAAACCTTGCACACAGGAAGTCTTAATTGTGCGCAGTTTAATTATCATTAAACCAGTTCCAGTGCTGGTCGGAACGAGGACGGGGACTTTTGTTCTGGAAGGGAAGCTGGTTTTCCAAGCCGTTGAAATATCTGCAGAAAAATATGATTTTGAAAATGAAATGAATTGCTACTACCATGTAGGAGTTTAAATACTTGGTATTGTGCGACTGATGAAAATGTTAAGTAAGAAATCAATAGAAATCGCTCGGGTAATGGGTATAGTTTCACTTGAAAAATTAAGATGGAAATGATTATTCATTTAAAATCACCGCTAAAAAATACAAGAAAGTTTCATGGACCGTCTCATGATCGTTTCTATTGAGGCTGTCATCATCTTGATCAGTGTGTGAATGGTGCGACTGCGAATACATGTACGTTTATAATATTCTGAACATATATGTTTATAATATTCTGAAAAGAAGTCGTCTTATCGGCTTTCTTCGCTTTAACATAGAGATGTCGTTTTCGTGCGTTTCATGAAGAAATGCATACAATTATATTACCTACTTCCTCCCATTAGAGTTTAAATCGATTATTTATTCGCATTAGCAAAGAGTCGGCATCGGAAGCAATCGAGTTGCGAACAAAATTAATGACAATATTATTCAGGGCAATGACCCAATTCGGAACATAATAATGAGTAATTGTATTGTGGGCTCAGATTGGAGTTGCTGAATGAAAACTGTGTCAAATGTGACGGTATAATATCCAGAGTTCCCGATCTATTAAAGAGATGAATAGAAAAAATAAAAAAAAAGAGATGTACTTGGTGTAGATCATTAAAGTAGAAAGAGAATCGGGAAAAGCGTTGGAGGCATCCAAAAGTAATTTATTTGCAACAATGTGGGTAAACGCTAAAACCCCTCATGACTAAGCTTGCCGTAAGCATGGTAGAATATATCCACGCACAACTACACCCGATCTTGTAGTTAGACATCAAAATTAGCATTTGACTGCTTCAAAAACCAATGTAAAAGTAGGACACCTATCATTAGCAATTACCACGAAGTTCCTACAGTCACCATTTCGCCCAATTATAGCGGTACAATATGGTAACTTTCAAAAAGATCCATACAGCCGATCTGACATGACATCCGGCGTGCGCAAGATTCAAGTATCCGCGTCGCCT
This sequence comes from Ennomos quercinarius, assembly GCA_910589525.2. Classification (NCBI taxonomy): domain Eukaryota; kingdom Metazoa; phylum Arthropoda; class Insecta; order Lepidoptera; family Geometridae; genus Ennomos; species Ennomos quercinarius. The sequence goes on along the minus strand of OU342513.1, from coordinate 6,068,277 downwards.
GATCATCTGAGCACTTATTGTATTGTAGAAAGCTTATTGACACGGTATCAAAGTATAAAGTGGTTTTGTAATCAAGAACACGGTATAGAAATGCCTTCTTACGCTAAGTCATAAACTGTCTCTTTATGAAAATGTTTTGATGATAAACTTGGCCTCTGTGACCCAAACTCCAAACAGATGTCAGCCATATCCGCGTAATCAAAAAGTAAAGTTACTTAGTTGAACATGAACATTCCATGCACACAATATCTTGCTGCGAAGTAGGTATGTATGATAACTACGGAACACCATTTACATCAACATGCCCTCGCACTTAACCCGATTTTTTTTCTTATCTCCGCTCAACGTCCAAGGTTACAGCCGTGCCCACTTGCAGCTTACTAAGTTGCGGTGATGAATAACTTAGCAGTAGATTACTCCGCTATGCATATAAGGCAGAATCCTAACTTCAAAGATTCATAATATTGATCTGTAACAAAACTAATTGTGTAAAGGGAAGTTTTGTTTTGATTGCGCAGTCGCGTGCTAGCTTGTGAGTTTAAATAGGTCACAAGTTAACTTACTGCCATGATTAAATATACTGCTTATAAAATTACTGGTGCGAGTGCATCGAAGCGTCGAACCACGAGTTTTTCGCTTCCCAGCTCTATTATCACTATGCACGTTCTAGTAAACACAGCTCAAGCAACTTTCGCACATAAACCTTATACTACAAGAAGCATTCCAGTATAACAGCTCTGTAACGGGTGTCGATTGCTTTTTACGCTGCGATGTACGGAATAAGTCAGAATATGATTTTCATCCGAGGGAAAGCAGGTGGGGTATTGCTTTTGCGAGGTTGCAGAATAAAATAATGCTAGAAAGACACAGAAACTCAATGCCTTATATTGGAAATTGAAATGCCTGGTGATTTGTTGGTGAACAAATCGGTTTTATGTTATGTATGTATTTGATATTCAAATATTTTCGACCTAGATAATTAGGTCGCCTTGCAATTTTGCATTTATAAAGAGTCTCTACTACTGCCAAATGTAACTAATGCATTAGCTTCAACATAAAATTTATTTTGTCATTCGCGACTCTAGAACAGATAAGAGTCAAGTAGAAAATAGAAGTAAGCACTGTGCATCTACCCTAGCTGAATCAGGGCATACGAATAAAAATAGCTGGTGGAAAGAGTGACCTCCCATGCATAATTAAAGCCACAATGGAAAAATGTAAATTACCGTCCACCAGACTATGATCATCGATCCGTGGTACCGAGATAGGGGTTAGGGTATTATAAAAGATGGGAACGACGTGGTTCATACAATTGTTCGTGCTTTTGATATCTTTATATGGCAGGAAGTGACTGAATTGAATGGCTCCAAGGAACTCCAAGGCTTCCATAACGAGAGGGACTATAAAATTCTAAAGAAACCGGGTTAGAGGTATTTTGCAACTTTCCAAAAACATTCTTGTAAAATAAAGAAAGGATAACAACACGATATAATTGAAGAGCAGAAAGTTAGCAATAAAGCCTTTTGTCCGCGGCCTGTTGAGTGCTTTTATTGAATTACAAACTTTTCCTTATTCGAAGAAAAGTCAATTGTTTCATAATGAAATTGGGTCAGAAACAGTGTTTCTTATTGGTTCGCTCTTGAGAGCGGCGTCCTTGTATTTTTAAGCATTCAAGGCACAAGGTCAGGAAAAGGTCTAAAAGATTGAAGCAGGTTGAAGGGTGTTTAAAGTGTAGACGAATCTGAAATTGCTGAGTGAATAAGCAATATGTTTCATGATTATGTACCATTTTTCTCGATTTAAGTATTTTTTAATCTTTCATTTGATAGCAACACATCATTGGTATTCAACATACTTTATTGCATTATTGTTCCAACTTCGATTGATCAAACATACTCATCATACTATACATACATATACTCATACATATACTCATCAATATGTCCAGCAAATCCACTGGTAGCTCTTCTTTTTCCAATATATTAATTTTTCATCCAGTTTTCACTTCTACCACTTTTCTTCTTGTTTTTTCTTTTTTCGTCCTGCTGCCGCCGCCAGCCATAGATTGCTAATCTTACACCTTTTTACTGCAGCGCCCTCTATGCATTCCATAGAAAAACTACTTTTTCATCGGTTTATTATTAATGACGCTAACACATTAAGCCTTTGATTTATGTTTTGTCAAGGTTTATTCTGGTTGACACAAGTGACATGTTACAGTCATACATAATAATTTTCTTTGAAGAATGTTCTGCTGTTCGGTTCGTAGTGCATTTGCGATCTTTAATTGTAAATGTTAAGAACAAAGTTTCGTAGTCTCAAATTCTGTAGATAAGCGAAACGTAGTCTCTTACATAACGATCTAACCAAGCTCTGACCTCATTAAACCCGCCACAGCTTCCTTTAATGTAAAGTTTAATAACGTGACTACAGTTCAGGGGATGAGTATAAATGAGAATGAGGTTATTGGGGTTGAAGGGATTACAGGGACGGGAACTGGCCTTTATTCTCAAATGTTCGAAGTTAGGTGTGTAATATTGATCTAGAAATGGTTATATGGCTTTAAATAGCAACCCTAAAAGTCTTAGTAAAACGGTTTAAGCCGTGTAGATAGATCTTGTCATCTTTTGATAGTGATTACCACACTAATACCATTATGTCAGAGCCATCCAAAAGCTTTTGTCCTATTCTGACAGAGCTAGTGATGAACGTAGGCTTAAATTGTTATCGTTACATTATGTGCGTAGTAGTTTGACCTACTTACTAGTTTATTACTAGTGTTGTTAAACGTTTTTGTCATCAGCTAGATAAGATTGGGAAATATTACAGTTTTACTTGTATTTTCTTCGTCCAATGGTTCTAAGAAAGAGGCTACATTGGCGCTACGCTGATAATCTGCGGCATAATCATATAACGGACTTATCTTTTCACTATCACTAGACGCAATGCCCTCGATTACATGCGATGAACAAATATCTACTGTTATAAATGATAACGCAATAACCAACTCAGTAATAATCAGTTAAGAATTTAACGCACAATATAACTTTCTTCGGGTTGATGATTGTCGATGTAGAAATATGAAACATATAAAGAGCCATAACTGAATTCTTTGAACTGCTTTTGCTTAAAAGTTTTGAATATTTTCTACAAATGCAAATTTTAAGGCTTATACTTGAAAATATATGAGTGCCAAATTGTACGGCTATAGTTCTTCAGACAGACGACAACGCCACCAAATAAATATACTATCCTATCAAAGCTGCCAAGTCACTTACCATTTAAAACCTAAGAAGTAGCCAAAAGATTTCTTAATTGCAGACTCTCTCAAAAGTTCAAGTGGCAAGCATAAGTCAATAAATATTCAGACTCGTGTATCATTCAAACACAGTATAGCAAACACTTCCGCACACGATCACTGCCGGCCACATGTTCTTCAAACTTGTTTGAATAACAACAGCTGTTGTCTACGGAGATAGCCATGTTTCGACACAGAGATAAGCAAAGGTTGCTGCTTGCTGCTAACTGTTCTATAGATAGGCCATGGACAGACGTGCACTTGCACGTTTGTCCATGGCCTATCTGCAAGTGCAGATGCGACCATTCACTCACATGTCGTCACCATCAATGTTTACAATATGAATCATGATTATCATGTGCAATTGCAAACTGAAGTCATTATCATTTCCGGCTGTCTTAAGTCATTTTCCAGCTAAAAAGGATCTTACTTGTCTCTTAGTGTTTGTCGGAATAGTCATAATCGAAAATCGAATAGTTTTTCCTTGAAATCCAATCTAAAGATTTTTCCTGGGCGATTACAATTCAATCAATTAACTACTCAAGCAATCGGTTAAGGTTTTTTTATGTGATTGACATTGATTCGAAGTTAATGTAGGTTTCATTGCTTTGATTGTTATTGATATTGTAGTTGTAGAACAGGCTACAAGTCAATTGATCTTTATCTTGTTGTTCTTTTGATTATGAACCTTCATGTCACTCACTATTGTATGCTTTAGACCCTATGCTATTAGATTTCTAATTTCTAGCTATGTTTTTCATAAATGTAATATTATATTTTTTGTGTTTGCTCTTAATGGATATTTGCTTAAAGCGTATAGTATTTTCTTATCATATTAGGGAATTTCAGTAAGTATTATTGTAATGTCTGGAGTTTCACACCGACAAAGATAAACACCATTTTCCGTTAATGACCACACACCAGGTAGGTTTTTTTTTAAATGTAAACGAATGACGTAACGAGCTAGTCGTTCGCCTGGTGTTAAGCGTCACGGCCGCCCATTACAGATTGCAGTGTCACTCGGAAATCTAAATTAAAGTTTCGCGTGACACTGCGCACTGCGCACGTCATCCAGAGACATCACACAGTCTAAAAAAGATTTCTAGACTGTGAGATCAGTTCTTAAGTCTCATTTGCCCAGTAATTTCACTAGCTATAATGCCCTTCAAACCGGAACACAGTAGTGCTTGCACACTACTGCTTGGCGGCAGAATAACTGGCAAAGCGGTGGTACCTACCTAGACGAAAGTCCTACCACCTACATATACATAAATACTTATCATCATTATTTCATATGTATGAAACAAGGTGTCATGACATGATTATTTTTTTTAATCTAAAGTCATTTGTATTTAGCTGTATTGCATCTTACACTCCAATAACAAACAACTGTAGTGTACATAATATACGGAAAATGACTTGATACCTTGACAGCTTCAATAATGACAAATGAGACAGATACGGATAAAACATCTTTGGGAAGTTAGATCACTTTCAACTGCTTGACTCCTGCATCCATTGGCTCCCCGTGGTTCTGACCAGCACCCCTACCGCGTAACCATTCTGGTAATGGACATCCTGCACGCGCCCATTTACAATTCCGTGAGTGCAAGCAAGAGAGCACAATAAGGCCCCAGGTCGTCGGTCCACCTAGTGAGTGGGGGCTGCCCTACGCTGCGCCTTTCGGTTCGTGGTCGCCACTCAAGAACCTTTCTTCCCATCGGTTATCAGTTTTTTTTTTTTAATAATTTATAGGCATAGCATTTGACCACTGTCTCACCTGATGGTAAGTGATGATGCGGCCTACGGTGGTGCATGCTTGCCTAGATGATACCTGTTCACTCTTGACTTGAAGACTCCCAGGTTATAGTTAGCTGGAAATAAGGATTTCATATATTATGTGTGTGTACATAATTGTAGTTTTGTTTATTTGTAGGTTACGCGAACGATATAGGGAAATAGGTACGCGAATATTATATGTACTAACCGATATCTGAACTCAGCCGAGGCAAGATAGCCGTCTGCGATAAAATTTTATTACATTTCGTGACACGGTCGCTTCGGTAACGTCTCCACAATCAATAATTCCAAACGTTTTTACCGGGCTTGGAACATGAAATGGTGCAAGAACCAAATGGCAGAAAATATAAAGCAAATGTATAATTAAACCCTATTTTAATAATGTGTAATGTAGGTCTTGAATCGCGCAATTATCCTTTTAGGATTAAATGAGAAAATGATTATGAACATGAAAAATTGAACATGATGATAACATATTGGTATAATATATACATCGAGTTGAATTTAAATGTCAATGAAGATCAAAATTTGCTTTCTTAGTCCCAAAGTTGCAACAAAGTAAGCGTTTTTAAATTAGGATTTTCCTTTCTCTTTCAACCTTAAACCAACTAGTCTTCAACAGATATATATCTATGTCACAGCGACCTTTGAGACGGCTCTCAGTGTGCTATCCCTTTGTGATCCCTCACAGCCATTTAATTACATGCTTGAAACTTCTCTACTAATATGTCTATCTTGGTCAACTCGCATGACATGTTGGGATAAAATCGGACCCAAGTCTGGAATGGTCCTTTCATGCCTGGTTTAATTGACCCAGTTTTTGGGTAAGTTTACTGGAACGAATGGTTTTTCTTAGCCCATGCGTGGCAGACAGTCTTCAGGATCACTGCAGAAGTTTTTAAAATATCCAAGCTAATTATAGTTTACCTATTGGGGACAATCTTAAAGGCTTTAAATTTTGTCAGATCTAATTTCCTAAAAATGTTGCTGTTCTTGTCAAATATCATCATCATCATCATCATTAACAGCCTGAAGACGTCCACTGCTGAACATAGGCCTCCCCTAGAGCGCGCCACCTTAAGCGGCTGCTCGCCTCCTGCGTCCATCGGCTCCCCGCGGCTTTCACCAGATCGTCCCTCCACCGAGTGGGGGGCCGGCCTACGCTGCGTCTTCCGGTTCGTGGTCGCCACTCGAGAACCTTTCTTCCCCATCGGTTGTCAGTTCTACGAGCGATGTGGCCTGCCCATTGCCACTTCAACTTACTAATCTACGGCAAAAAACTTGTCAAATATACGGCAATGTAAAAGACGGCTATATATTTAGTAAGTAAAAGACTGTCCAACTAAAGCCTTCAAAATTGGGCCTATTGTAATTGCGAGCAAAAGGTATTTTATGTAGTCTTTCTCTGGTTCTCGTGTGTAAAGTTTGCTTAGTTTGCGCGCTAGATGGCGCTGTATGAAAAGTTCACAAATATTTATCATTAATTGCCTCTGCAGCATATCACTCAAATTAATCAGCAGTCGGTCAATCATATTCTCTAAGGTTTTTACAAGGTATACTGTTCCTTTCTGTACATGTACATGTTTGAAAATGTCAGTGTGTCATTATTACATTACTCATAAGGTAGCCCTAATGAGGTTATGCTAATTTTATAATTGTAGAGCTTATATACTTAGATACTACTTACCTAGCAGGCGTGATGAACGCATTGTGTTGCGACGTGTTGAGCTGCAGTGCTATTAAAATTGTCTAGTCATTTACCTATACTCTGTATGATACTGTATTTTTGTTTATTACGGGTATCATAATATAAAATATATTTCATATCCCCCACGGAGCGCCTTAGGTCGTTTCTTATTTATTGGCACTTGCTAATTCCTACATTTGTTTTATTCAAAAAATTTGGGTGACTGTAAACTGTTCGATTGGATTTGCAATTGCTGCTGGTGTAAACGAGGTCTAAATTTCTCTCGTCCTCTGAATCATTAAGCACGCCCACATTTGCAATGATTCGCTGTCGCCATTTCTAGAACGTTGGGCCAATCAATTCATCATTATTGTGTTGCCAGTTTCGAGTTAAACCAGTGAAGAAACATCGTGATCTCTTTTTCGATCGTTAATAGGTATAGTGTCAGTTGTTAAATGGTTTATTTTGTGCCTTATTGTAATACGTACCACGTAACCACAGTGACGGACATAGTGTCGGATGTTAGAAAAAGAAATTGAAAGCGTTATGAACTTATCATCGAATTATCCATAAAGTAATTCAGTAGGTGATCGTTGTTAGACATAAAATATGCAAACCATTACAACCGCAATAGCGTGCGAACAAAAAACGACACCCACACCATCCGAATTTGGCGCTAAAGAAGACAATGGTCGTCCTGTAACGGCATCGTACAATGGCGGGAAACTAAATATGTGTCAGGCGAGCTTCACGTACCCACATGTCATTGTCATCTGTGGCACTCTCGATTTGGGCGGGGCCTGTATTGATGAATACCCCCAACGCTTGTCTTTTACCCTGTTGTTTTAGAATTCTATTCAGCACCTCGCTCGACAAAGGCTGAAAGTGCGAGAGTCGCAGTCTACTGAAGTGAAACTGATGATTTCGAAAGTGAGAGTGATAAATGTATGACATTAGAGTTCACCAGCCTTGTCTAGTCTGTATTGTTAGGCAGCTATCAGCTCTCTATGACTCGGTGACTGGCGTCTAGTCTGTCATTTAAGAAATAGATATCACTATTTGGGATTTGCCCGCATGAGTTCTCAAAGGCTTGACTAGATTGTAGGTTTTTCCAAGATCACAATGAAATGTGGCTATGCAATTGAGAAATGATATGTATGTTTGATACAACAATGCAGTTAAAACGTGGAAGACTTTCACCATCATCGGCTTATACTAGTCCACTTCTGGACTGTACTTCAGAATCTTGAAGATGGTAGCACACGGCTATCTATGTAATAGTTATAATAGCACGTCACAGAATAAGTAACTACTACCTACGTACGTACACCAGTGGTCGAAAAAGTCTCGTCTTTTAATATTCATTCCATTACTTAATTCTCTCAATCTTGCTCTTGAATATTTTTTTAATTTATTCTCGCAAAGTTCGCGGAAGCTGTTTTCGCCAGACATCATTCGATTTGTAAAAAGCAATCAATTGAAAAGTCCGAAGCTCGCCACTTGATTTAATTTAAACATTCATATTTCTACCATTCCACCCTGAACTTTCTGGAAGGAAATCGTCTTTAATTAGATCATAATTTTAGCTGGCGTATAAAAATTACTGTAATTGATCGTACTCATAAAATCAAGGATCCGTAGAGGAGAATATTTTTCAGGAGCCAAATGAGATCGGAAATTTCTTCACAGGTTCTACGAGACGTAAAAAGCAATGTAAAATAATACTTCTAGGAAAAGTAGTTACCGTGTACCTCCTACTAAATAGACTGCCAGTCGCAGATTTTGTACCGACAACCGATGGAAAAGAAAGGTAGACGCAATGTCGGATGGCTCTGACTGATAATCTGGTCAAAACTGCGGGAAGCCGATAAATGCAAGAGGCAAGCAGCCTCTCAAAATGGCGCTCTATGGGGGAGACTTATGTTCAGCAGTGGACGCCTTCAGGCTGTTGATGATGATGATGATGACTACATTTAAATTAAAATACACGTATGTAGTTTTGTTTTTACATTAAAACGTAATATTTAAGATCAGGACCAATCATCGCAACTTATTCATTGTGAATCTGTTAATCAAAAGAATCTTTATAAGGCGTTCTCAAGTTTCCAACTTAATTTTAAGCTCGCAGTATGCAATCTTTTACACTGATGAAGGCTGTATAATTTAACATAATTGCAGACTGGTATTAAAGTCTGAGACGGCCGTTAAAAACAAAACTTCTAAGAATACGTGCGGTGAGTTGGTGAGGTAACGGTACAAAATGCGGTCCTGGTCGACCGACGTGTGTAGATCAGACGCCAGGATGCGAGATATAGGTATTTATTTAGCATTTTAACGCGATTATACCTATCTGTATGCATGCGTTACGCAGTTACAGCAATCTCGGACACTCGTGGGGAAATTTCCAATTTTCGATCTCATTGTAACACTGAGTCACTGGAACTTCTATGAATGTGCTTGATGACAATGTTTGGAGCGACTCACTTAAATTTTTGGTCTTACACGTAGTCGTTTTCTAATTAGTCATGTGTTTGCCAAAACATTATAATTAACATAAAGAAAATCGGCATGACGTTATGAGATTAATCAGCCTCAACATATCGCCAGAAGCTAGTATGTGTATGTGTATTGAATAGGATTCATCTACTAACTTTAATTCTAGTTTATGAGAAGATAGTAACAATTCAATATGACTGATTTATTGCTAGCTCAAGATCTAGAAAAATATAGATTGGATGCGCAGGAGTTGCGGAACAATGCAAAAATCCGCCGGGGTCAATGCTCGGATGGTTAAAATGGCGCTGACAAAAGAATTGATATAAATAGAACTCCTGCCTACTTCTAATGATAAAAATAACCTCCGATTCTTCGATAGATAGCCAATCAACCTTTTAGTGCTTCAATCTTCCGTTTTATAGGCTGTTAACCCAGTCTAATAGTTTAAAAAAGTCGGTGACCGGTCTAATGACAAGGTATATTGCGTTAACAAACTCGCTCGAGCTCAAATGATTTATTTCAAACATGTTAATTTTTTCCCGACGCATTTCACATATTTCTTTGCGTAGCCCCTTTTGTGTGTCGATAGACATCAGCAGACTTATGTTCATTAACTTGGCTAATAGTATACTACATTAATTTATGTCTGCTCTACTTCCTAGCGAAGCTCGTATAACGAGGAATGAAATGCAGAAATTCCATTTATGAGTAATTATTGGCATTATAAATGTTTACCATTAGCCAGATAGAGTTCGTTGCTTGTTTAATTAGGACTTTGACATTGGCCCTGCCAAGCGTGCGAAAATAGTCTGCGAGCGCATGATGGACATTTTAGCGCTTCTCGACTCATTTCAGGGTCGTGCAATACCGCAAAACGGCTAAATACATCCCGCTAAGGTCAAGTTTTAAGCGTGACGTGTGGTGTTTATAGCGATTATTGAACTCTTTGAAAGGCCCGTGTCCACCTTGAATAAAATTACCATAGAACTTAATGTATTCTTTCCACTTAATATAATATCAGCAAAAGTAATCTTTGTACAATTTACGATGCTCTTTCTGTCTTTAGTAAGTCAGAAATGGCTTGGTCTAGCTCTGGCTGGGCATTCGTCATTCGACATGAGCAGATTGTTAGCCCTATTCAAAATCCACTGGAACGGATTTGAAATATACACTCTCTTCTTCCTCTAATTTAGATGAAATATACCGGGTAGATTTGGAATCGTAGATTGCTGTACCGTAAGTGAGTCACAGATGTCAGTGGTACGAGGTGCGAAAGGGAAACACCGAATAAAACACTAATTTGCATAACCACACGGCATTTGCGTCTCTTTGTTTAGACTTCAAACAAATCACTTCGGCAAACTTGTCGTTTTGTTTAAGAATCGAGAATTAGCTGCTAATTCTGTGTTGACATACAATTTCTGTCTTCTAATATGCACGTTTTGTACAACATTTAATTTTATCGAGGAAATTAAGGTAGATTAAATAGTTTTTTTTTATTAAGCGGAAGGTGTTCTAATATACAGGATGCAATTGAAGTCATTCGCATAAATTGAGTAGACGATAGTACTGATGTACTGATGATTACGAAAGAGTAAAGAGTGTAAATAAAAATATTTATTTATTGAAAATGATGAGAAAATATCTTTTTTTTTTCTGAACTAGTCATCATCTGACTGAAATGTGTTTCGAATATTCTGATAAAAAGTTATCTCATTTTCCTGTTTAAAAATATGGAATGAATGTATTTATATATACATGTCTCGCTGGCGTCTAGCACATATGAATTATGTTACGTATATGTCGTTTAACTCGTTTTGAGACTGTCGATGTCTTGCAAACGACACCTGTAAGACATGTCAATGTATTATAGTCAATGGTTATAAAAAACCCAGTCCATTACCATTTCATCGAACACCTGATACGCGTTGACGCAACGACCTTTGTGAAACAATCACGAAATGTACTACAAACACGTGCCAATTTCTTTTCATAATTGCAGGAAGTACGGTAATGAATTCAAGTCGGTTTTTGTTTACATACTGAAGACAAAAGAGTATAAAGTACGAACGCAAAGTTGCTTTGGCACAGACAATGCATCTAAAATGTAACGCGCACGGTGTATTATTAGAATTTTTCCATGCGGGAGTCATTATTGCTTATTTCCTTGCACTTTAGCGTAGTGAGATAAAGCTATTGTCTTCTGCATCGTATGAATCTTTATAATTATTAATTATTTTCAGCTAGAGTAAAAAGGATCGTTGTTCAAAATGAGATGTACTGGTGCCAAACTACACACCATGCAATTCACTATCTGCTATATTCGATGACGTAAACGCGGTTTAATGCGCATATAAATAAATAAATGCATTTATGGAATCACGTGTCCAGTAAACCTTCAGCGTATTCAATTTATAGGCATCCGATTATGCGCGGCTGGTTTCTATTTAGATAGAGAAACGGAAGGAAAATTCTGTTTGCTTGTACATGCTGAAGCTGATTGCCAATCGGGGGTTCGCTATATCAGGATAATTTTAGATCTTTTTAATTATATACTTTTTTCGAAGATCATAGTCGGTGTCTAGAGCGCAAAATGCAAAAAGTAGACCCCAAGCTATTGATTACTCGAACTGGCTCGAAGGACCAACAACGGTACGTTTTGTCTGGCTGCTACGTGGAGCTACAGAAATATAAATCTTATTAAAGTTTTTCCTCACACTCACACACTACAAATGTTCCGGTTTGAAGTCGGGAAACCATTATTGGCATATCTGTCTGCGCTCCCGCATCGATCATTATCCACCAGTAGAAAGCTGCTAGTTTCTGTGTCTGTCATCGTCGGTCAATCATCGCGGCTTCCGTACAAGATCTATACTTAGATCGGTTATTAACTGCTGGATCTTTCCGGGGTGTCTTACTAGTACCTACTATTACGATGCAGTCAATGTTGAAATGTTCCTTAACTTTTCTAGTATCTTGGTAATATGCCAGAAGGTAACTTAGCAGCGATGCCTACGTTGGAATTGTTGGTAAAATATGCACACATTTTCAGATCATGCAGGGTATTAGCAATATGGCTGCATTAGCGGATATTACACTATAACTTAGCCTTGCATGCCTCGGCTTGTTTAGTTGTTAGTGTTACCGTTAAGTTCTACAATGTAAGATACGCCTCGTGAACAGGTCAATACGATACTATAGGTATATTGACGGAGATATTACTTACTTCTATATAGCAAGTCATAGCGTAGTAGCCTGTCGTCTGTTCCTCGGGTGTTGCTGTTGAACGGGCGAAGGTTGAAGTTGTACAAGCATTTATAATCTTATAAGTAATCACTACTAAGCACTACTGTGTTTCGGTTTGAAGGGCATTGTAGCTAGTGAAATTACTGGGCAAATGAGACTTTATGATCTGATCGCTCAGTCTAGTAACTTGATTACTAGACTGTGTGATATCTCAGGATGACGTGCGCAGTGCAGTGTCACGCGAAACTTTATTGTTTTAAAGTTCCGAGTGACACTGCAACTGTTATGGGCGGCCGTGTCGCTTAACATCTGGTGAACGACTAGCTCGTCACGTCATTCAATCGCATAAAAAAAAAAAATCACATTCTTTTTTTATTTCATTGTTATCACTTGTTGTTTAAAAACACAAGATTCATTAAAGTTGCTAGTAAACTTACTAAAATCAAGAAACACCTATCACTAAACTAATCACAACATCATCTAGGTAGGCAAGAACAAAATCTTTTCCTTTTATCTTTAGAGTGCATTGTCAGACTATTACCTAAATAATATTTATTAGTATTTATTCCACCCACACTAGAATAGTTATGCTTTTTTACATATAATTTAACCTTATCATGGCATTGTTGTCACTGAGATATATAATCGCTACTCTATCTGGTTATTAGCAATCGATATGTTGATGTTGAGAAATTTTACGATTAGTGTCTTATTTCATGGCGGTAACAGAGCGGTCGCACAGCCGTTGTTAATTGCTAATTTTTACAAAATACCGTAAGTATCTCTGGTAAGCTCTCCGTTAGCCACTAAATAAGATACAGGACGCAAGACGTCGACGCCTAAACGTTTTCTATTATGTTTAACCTTCCGCAGTCCGTGGTGTAATGTCTCTAGTTTATTACAAGCATTAATTTAAGTGCGCAATTTTAATTATTGTTCTTGGTTTCAGGTAAAAAATACATCAGTCCACGCCACCCCTGATACACGTTAGTACGCACAGACTATGCAGTACGTATGAGAATTTTTAATGCATCAACATGAAAGTCGAGTACTATTGTTGATATTATAATTTTATTATGATAGGTATATACATTCTAGTTTATTGCGTTGCAACGAATATCTGAAAAAGCTACTGTCTGATCTTTGCAAATTTACATCTCATTTCAATCGAGTATGCAATATGTACAATTATACATGTACCTGTGCAATGTACACCAGAAGCAATTCGCTACATACATACATAACACAATTTTACAAACAGATGCCTTAATAAATGTGTTCTGATATCTGCATTACTAGACTACATCAATACCAATCCAATTACCCCATACGCAGCATCGGAAGCTAGTGCCCATAAAACTGGTGTAACTGCATATTTCAATGCAATGCAACCATAAAACTGTATGCGAATAGTTGAACTTGGACAACTTGTATCGCTCCGGCTCCGCATAAGGAGTTGAGGGCTTATGAATAAATTTAGAATGGCATAGTAATCCAGATTTTATCACGGTTTAGTTTTTCCTTAATTTTATCGTTATAAAACCGTAGATAATTTTATGTCGTACAGTTTAAATTATAAATTTGCATTTAATTATTTTGAAGGTCTACAAGTCTTGGAAAATGCATTTATTCAATAAAAATATGTCCAGCAAATAACAAAAATGGCAGATGATTTTATAGTATGCTTCCAATCCATCGCCACAACGAGGGTTGTCTGCTGCTTGTGGCATTGTCTATACGCTCCTTCTAATCAATGGAAGTTTCAATCCTACTTCTCGTAATATTAGCTGCTCCAAAAACCGTTATGTAACGTGAAACTCAAAGAGATAACAGATCCAGATCAACTAAAGTGCAGAACATTGCACACGAACACGATTTAATGTTTGTTCTTTAGTTTGTTTACACTAGTTTGTAGCGGAGCGATGCGAAGCCACTCCTGCGAAAGATTATCTCATTTGTTCGCGACTCGTAGTGCGTCCTACATTACACTAGTGCCGGGAGTTCCTACTCATTTTGACTAAGATGTTTCCTCCAAGGAATTCGAAAGTTTTGATTTTTCAGACACTTGTACTATTATTTATTTTGTGCTAGAATTTAAACTATTTAATACGTGTATATTATTTTATCTTGAATAATACACGTGGAGTCTTGATGTGCAACTCACAGTATCTAAGTAAAAACACCTCAAATAAACGTTTCCCGTTTCGAATATCTTGCGCACTATTCAATCGTTTAAGTAATAACCGTCATAGATAACATAGATAGGGTTGGCCAACGATCTATTTCTAATGACATTTTATCAGATGCCAGTCAACACAACTGTTAAATTATTAACTAAAACTGAACGAACAATATCTTTTTAGTATCATCAGCATTATATAGATCCCTCAATAACCACCGGCTCTCCATCTAAACGTTTGTTGACATAATAATCAGCTGAGATATGGGTTCGGTAACCGACCTACTTTTATTCCGCTTTATCGCGCTAGGCAACTGTTTGAGCTAAATAAATATACCTAAATCGTTAGCATTTGTGTTACTTACGAGTATGACGTGAGTTACGATCTTTGTGATAGATCGTACTTTAGATGGACTAGAAACCGACTTACTTACAGTACTTTAGTAACATGTAGTGTATGATTTTGTCACGATTTCAGTATCAATAATATTCATTTTAGAGAAGACAGTAACTATTAATCACCATTTTAAAAGTCATAACGAGAAAATCTCGCGTAAATAGTTGTATAACATAAAAAAATTCCGGCTGATGATGATGAGAAGTTTTTAGGAAAGAAATGACGCAAAATAAATTTAAACTCGGGTTTTTTATTTTTATTTTTTTCTCTTTATTTTAACTCGGGTTTTTTTTTTTTTCTCTTTTACTATTGATGATTTTATGAATGAAAACCATAAATCGTTTCTACAGGAGAACGTCTGTCGGGTCAGCTAGATCTAAATACATCAAGCGCACATACTAAAATAACGGTATCCGATTTCTAATACAGGAAATACATAGAGCAAACAATTTTAAAGTGTGACACAGGCGTTTGGTTTCCGCTATTACTGGTCTGATTCACAAAACAGTTACAAAACATTGTAATCCTGACAAAACAAATAAAAACTACTGGCTATTTGGTGTTGTTGTCTCCAATGACCGTGAATAAATAAACATTGGGTCAGAAGATTGATATTTATGTTAGGTAAAGTCATGTGAAATACCATTCCATCCTTAACGATCATTTCAAAATTGTCCCAAAATGTATAATAACAACCATTTCACCCACACTGAAACCGCTCCATTCACTGAAAATTCTGTAAGTATGTATTTATTCTTGATTTTAACATGCTGGTCGAAAGACGCAACTCTAAAAGCCTAGAGCACGCACGCAATCGGAAGGTCTTTAAGCATATAAAAATCAAGCCGCTTGTCATTTTTCCATAAAGAGCCGTTCGAGGCTTCTTTCATACAATTCTAGACTTGAGTTTTGTATTAAATAACCCGTAACGACCACAAATATAGTCTTCTCTCCAAATTGGGGAATTTAGAGGTTAAAGATATGAAATGCTTGGATTTACTATATCTGCTTTGAATATTTAACCTATACTTGGAAGTCATTTACATTATTGTTATCTGTTTAACCTTATAAGATTTGAATCCACTTTGAAAATAGCAAACTGGTCTTACTCCGAAATGGCTAAGGTTGGTGACTATGACATTGAAATGTGAACGAGAACGTCTTCAGTTCCGGTTTTGAGACTGCATTCTGCAACGGATTTCAGTGATTTAAAAAACGCTTAGAATACTGGCGATGAAAATTAAATAACTAACAATATGTATTTGGATAGAATAGCATTAATGGTGTGTGCAAACGGCGCGGGTAACATGAGCATGTTGCTATAATTATAATTATGTCGCATCTTGCGGTTGCAAAGAATTAACGCTTATCCGGTCAACTATGTCATGGATAATAAGAATTTACAGCTGCCCGGTCAA
The DNA here is from genome assembly GCA_910589525.2 of Ennomos quercinarius. Classification (NCBI taxonomy): domain Eukaryota; kingdom Metazoa; phylum Arthropoda; class Insecta; order Lepidoptera; family Geometridae; genus Ennomos; species Ennomos quercinarius. The sequence continues at coordinate 6,051,756 of OU342513.1, read as the reverse complement.
CTGTATTGCCGTGAAAAAATTCAACAATGATCCAGTCAAGAGGGCTACTGCGGTGTAAAACTATACTGCGTCGAAGCGAAGATTAAAACTGCGCTAGGTTACTGACACAGAAAGCTATGTATAATTCGTATGAAGCCTGTTTTTACTTGCTGGTTTTCTGCTTGTACCGTGTAAAGCACTACATACTAGTGGCTCTGTGAGCTGTAGACATCGCGAGTCTGTCTTGACATAGCGTAGCGTAACACTGAAGAACTATATTTTACGTTTTCAACCTTACGGCACCGCCATTTAGACAAATTTTCCAGTAACTGATTGGACATCAAAATTCCATATAGTTATTGAACATAAAACATCGATAAATGGACCTGTATAGGAGAACAGCCGGACATCCGCCGCACGAAATCCTTTTCCCAGTTGTAACGGAGACGCTTCGTCTTCGCTCGGTCAATTATGGTGAAGATCTTTTGCAGTTTGAATCCACTCCGCGGTCCTTTCTTTCGGAAAATTGTAGTGAGCTCTACAGGCATTACATTACAGCTAAAACACAAACTGTACATTAGTGAAAATGTGTTACTAGTGTAAGAGACCTTGAAACTAAAGCAACTACAAAAATCAATAACAAGACTTCATAAAACAAGTTCAATGTAATTCCTTGACTTTTATAGAGCCAGCCTATCGCAAGATCACGGCCGCCTGCCAAAACCTACCGAAATAGTGTGCGACTTCGCGACTTCTCCTACATTTGCATTATTTGAATTTTATTACACTTGGCTTGTGTCTTTTCTTTTGCGGTAGTAAAAGTACAAATGCTATATAAAAATAACGAATCAATATCTAGTTATCTGCGTAATGTATTAAACGGAATATTTGTATCATTTGGAAGGATTGCATTGCATAGTTAGTCAAATATATCATCCCAGTCATAATTGTTTTTAGAGAATAAATTATATACTATCTCCTCTACATAAACATAGTGCAGCGGAAGAATAGTTGTTTTGTGGTTTTTTTCTCTCTCACAAATTTGAAATAGGTACCTAAAGATAAAACAAGATAAAACACTGAGCATAGTTTTGCAGCTTTTTGTGTGTTTTTGTAGGGGCATATTTTGATGGGGCATAATGTTTACTAGGTGGTAGGACTTTTCTGCAAAGTTTGTCTAGGTAGGTACCACCGCTTTGCTAGTTATTCTGCCGCCAAGCAGTAGTGTGCAAGCACTACTGTGATCCGATTTGAAGGGCATTGTAGCTAGTGAAATTACTGGGCAAATGAGACTATGATCTGATCAGTGTGAAGTCCTAGGAAGACGTGCGCAGTGCAGTGTCACGCGAAACTATATTAATTTAGAGTTCCGAATAATACTGCAATCTGTAATGGGCAGCTGTAACGCTTAACATCAGGCGAACGACTAGCTCGTCACGTCATTCATTTACATAAAAAAAGATAATTCGTCTTTTTCACAATAATTATCTTTGTAACACAAAGCTTTGTTCTTCTCTAGTTCTATCTTTATTGGCCGGTTTAATCGAACCTTTCAGTTTTCTTTCTACGTACTATGTTTTTATATTGGGCAGGGTACCGTTTGACCACATTTCACCGTCTCCTAAACTGACGATATGGCAGATATGGCGGAACAGCATAGTTTTGCTATCCATTCATTTCTATTGGCTGGTATTTCGATACTCCTTTTTCACATTTCTACAGAAACATTTAAAATGATTGATATACTTAAAGGTGATATATTTCGTTACTCTAACTTTTTTTTAAATTTTGTCGGCGATGGTACTATCAGTAAATTTGACGTGGTATCCGATGGGACTCTTACTAAATGACATTTGGGATCGGATGGCAATTTTAAAAAAATGGGATCCGTTTTGTGGTAGCTACCCTATCGATCCTCTACCCAAATCTTTAAAATACGTATAGGGTCGACTGAACGGAATAAAAGATAGTTTTATCACAATTAACACTTGGATTTTATTTTTCTTTCTTGTTACAATAATTTTACACCGTAGTAGCTCGTTGCGTAACAGTCGTTCTTGGGCAAAACACGTTCATGCCGTCGTTGCAGAGTCATCATCAACAGCCTGAAGACGTCCACTGCTGTACATAGGCCTCCCCGCGGCTTTCACCAGTACGTCGGTCCACCGAGTGGGGGCCCGGCCTAGGCTGAGTCTTCCGATTCGTGGTCGGCACTCGGGAACCTTTCTTTCCCATCGGAAGAAATAGAGTATAATTATGTCAAATATCTAAGTTAACGTTTTAATAATCCTAACTACACACGAAGATATATTTCTACATACATATACATATGATTATAAGTACCTACATTGCCTTTCATAAACGTAAAATCATCATAAAAATCCATATTGACAGGGTATCGGCCATCTATTTCTGTGCTTGACGTCGACCCTGTTGAATTACCGATTTACCGCTATATCCAGTGGCTACCGTATTGTACAATTAGAAAAACTCAACACATCTGTTCGTGTGGGTGTGTAACGGTGTGTGTACGAATATTGGTGGGCAGATTCAGGCTGGGGCCGTATGGGCGGCGGCCCCATACAATTGATTGATGTCGAACTTTATGACGAATTGGTTTCTCGCTAATTGATTCAGCGCTTGTGGTCAATGGATTTCCACTATCTGCATAGCTTGCTAACTATGTTTTTAGATCCAAATGGCACTGTGGAAATAGGTCGGCAAATTACAAATATTGAAAACTGGACGACATTCAAAGAAAGAAATATTCTGAAAATATTCAAAAAGAGAATCATAATTCGTCCTCAGAAATCTAATAAATTATGAAAAGCCTCTCTAAACTCCCTATAGTGCAGGCAGACCCTAACCTGAGTACATCTACCTGAAACTGTGACGTCACACTTGACCTATATGTTGACGCTAAATTACGGTGGGCCAATGCCCGTCGCGCATCGCTTCCACCAGTTCAGAGTTCAGGAAACGCTAATTTAGAAGACATTTATTTAAAAGTTAAAAGCTTTGATATAGCAGAACTTAATGATTTTTTAAATTGACTCGAATTCTGCCTGCGGCTGCGACATTTTTTTTAGAAATTATTCACGTGTCACAGTAAAAAATTTCAAATGTAGACCTTACGTAGAAAGCACAGTGATATGCTGATTTTTTTTTTCAAAAGCAAGATTGACCTTTTTCTTGTAGTAGCGTGATCAGAAGAAGTCACAGTAGCTTCAGCACTATGACGTAGGTAGTGCTGAAGCTACGAAGACGTCTCTGCCTTAAACTAACAATAACACTAAAGATGGGTTCGATATGTTTAATGAAGAAGTATTCCTGGCACTTGGTACCAAAATCTCTTCCCGAACTCCAGCACATTGTGTAGCTGCCAGATTGCATGACGTCATATCTGACCTAGATCCCATACCGTGGGCCAATAACCGTCGCGCATCGTTTGAGATAGTTCACGAGTTCAGGACACGCATTATTGATTGTTGAGTTCTGCACAGTGCAGTGGATTCTCATAATTTGAGCTTGATTGATTTTGACGTCAAGCATTTAGATCTAGACCTCACGTGGAACGATCTAATTTTATGGGCCTTTTCCGTAGCTAATATTACTAACTGCTTATAAATAGACACAGCGTAGGCCGGCCCCCAAGTGCACCAAGACTTGGTCAAAACTGCGGGAAGCCGTTGGATGCAAAAGGCATGTAGTTCATCTAAGTGGCGCTCTGGACGAGACGGAGACGGACGGGGAGGCCTATGTTCAGCGGTAGATGACTTCCGGCTGATGATGATGATGATGATGATTATATAGATAGACAGGCTAATATAGTAATAGACAGAAATGATTTCAGTAATTTAAATGTGTAATATATGTATAACTTGTTGTAATCCCATGCAATACGTTTCTTCAGTCTTGTATAAGGTGCCAGAATCTGCTCAATACGTTAGATGATTACACCAACAACTTGAAGTAAGTAATTCGAAATTGTTATAGATTTGAAATTTACAGAATTTAAAGCTTCAGAGACTCCGGTGAAACCAATATGGCGATAAACGTGCGTGTGTCAACGTGCCCTACATAATACAAGAAACATCGGCCATCGCGACGATCGTTTTAGACAGTTCACAGGAGTAAGATTGATGATGCTACACTACTGGCACGTGTTCCAGGGTTGATTGCCGGGTATATTTGCTTTTAATTAACTGGATGACAAGTTGGGGATAAATTGCTCGAGTCCTGAATACGAAACGATCCCATATTATATCAGGAAGGTTCTAACATCTCTAAGTTATGCCTACTTGCACCAATGTTAAATCTCTGATCGAACTAGTGTTATTTAACTTGGTTTTCGACTGTTGATATGAGTAACTTTGTGCAAGTAGGGCTGTCTGTTCATCATCATCATCAACAGCCTGACGATGCCCACTAGTGAATAAAGGCCTCCCTCCCCCACAGAGCGCCACTTTGAGCGGATGCTTGTCTCCTCCATCTATCGGTTCCCCGCGGTTTTAACAAGATCGTCGGTCCACCTAGTGGTCTTCGCTGCGCTGCGTCTTCCGGTTCCGGTGGTCGCTACTCGAGAACCTTTCTTCCCCATCGGTTGTGAGTCTGGTTGAGGGCTCTCTGTTAACTGGTAAAAACTGTTCGTGATGAGCTGGCAAAATCGCAAATCAATAACGTAAACCCGAACAATGGTGGAGTCGGTACAAATTCAAACATCTTGTACGTCTAGGATGTTTTTAAGAACACGCGAAACGTCATTAAAAGTCAATAAATGACTTGTTTTATTGCTCATAAAAACGGAAAACGCTTTTAATACCTTGACCCTACGAAAGTAAAAACAAGACTAAACTTGACCCCACGCCTCAAGGTCAGTTGTTTCGCTGTTCCTGGTCGCCACAAAAACGACTTAACATTACAAAAAAAAGGAAAGCCTTTGAGACGGAGGCGACAGTTTCTCTAAACCTAAAAGGTCGTGGCAAGGGACATCAGCGCATGGAGAGTTAGCAATGTTAGCGTCTCTCTAACAAGATGTGAAAAGAGAAAGTACGTTGACTTTAACACCTTAACAAAGAAAACCTTCAAGCTTTGATCATTTTACCTTCAAAGTGAAGTGAAATCATGCACAATTGGACGTCATTAATATTTCAAAAACTCATTCGTAATTCTTCGCTTTAATTCTTGTAAATTATCTGAGTCACATTTATTGATGCTTAACTTCCTTGTTCCATATTTGTTAGAGCTTTGTTACTTGTCGCTTTGTTGCTGAAGATGGTCTTGGCCTTAAAGCGAGCCAGGAACGGGACCGTTTGAAGGAAACCTTTTTAGATGATCTCCGCTGCGGAAGTATCTTTTATCTTGGCCAGACATTGTCCGATTTTTATCATTACGACTTTATTACCACAATAAAACTGTACGGCTTAAGCTAAGCCGCATTTTATGAGGCAACAGTAATGCAGCGTCTGTAATCCTCTAGAGGTGGGCGTGGTTTTACAGTTCATGCGAAGATGTAAACTACAGGGTCTTGCAACACATCCATAGTAAATCATCCGGTCTAACCCAACAAATTACTAACTAGTCACTACCAGTGATGGCTTTGGTCTTTAATGTTCTGGAGCTCGTCTTTTGGTTTCATCATCTAGTTGATGTCAGCTACATGTAGATTGTTCATCCACCTTTATCCATTGGTCATCTTCAATATATCAGACTCTCCAATTATGGCCCATTCAATTGACTCACTTTTAAAAGGAGTCGACTTGTCCATTTCCCCTGGTATTTAGTGCCCTCTGCGACATTGTATTCGCCAATCGATGCTAATTACAGCTCCAAGAAGTCAATGATGCAAGTTCAATTAGCTGTTCCTCCGCAACCGTATATGAATCAGTTCCAGACCTGTGCGTTCTTGTCTGATTCACGGTCCTTTCTACCAAGTACGGCAGGGATCGATGCCCTATCGCGGCGACCTCTGCGGTCGCATCAGACGAGTCTGGGGTAAATAAAAGGGCGAAGCGGTTCGACAAACTGTGATGCAATGTGACCTAATAAATCAGGAGCCCTTCAGTACAATGACGGGTCGAACATATCATATCAAAGAAATGCCAAGACATAATTTTTTAAGAACGTTTCATTGTGCTGTGATTGTTCTGAAGTTTTCAAATGTGACATTGATTACAATGAATAGATAGGTAATTACTACTTAATTAGTTAGCAGTTTCTGAATGACATGCCGCTAAATATTCACACACACATGAACTGCCGGAACACTAGGTGGTAGGACTTTTCTGCAAAGTTCGTCTAGGTAGGTAGGTACCACCGCTTTGCCAGTTATTCTGCCGCCAAGCAGTAGTGTGCAAGTATTACTGTGTTCCGGTTTGAAGGGCATTGTAGCTAGTGAAATTACTGGGCGAATGAGACTTTATGATCTAATATCGCCGTCTTGTAATCTTATTACTAACATACTGTGTGGTGTCTCAGGATGACGTGCGAAGTGTCATGCGCGAAACTTTATATAAGTAATTTAGAATTCCGAGTAATACTGCAATCTGTCATGGGTGACGCTTAACATCAGGCGAACGACTAGATCGTCACGTCATTCTATTACTTTAAAAAAAAAAGACGTCCCCTTCTGAACATTGGCCTCCTCCATAAAACGCCACCTTAAACGGCGATATGGGATATGCCATGACCACCACGCTTGGCAGGCGGCTTGAAGATAACAGATTTCCCTAAATATTCATGGTGTTGTTTTTCCTCAAACGTAACAGTTCAAAGTTATGCAGACAGGCAGACGGTCCAGGATTCCTATGTCTTGAATCATTTCCGTTTTGTATTCCAAACTCGTGATGTACCTGTTAATCTATAAAATGCTAACAAAATCGTGTTTTTTACAAATCGGGCTGCGTAATGCGTATAGTGTTTGTTTCTGTGAAACTGTGGTTATATCACAGAAGGCGCAGGTACTGTTCCAATATAGAAAAGAACAAGCATAGTAAACCTCACTCAGCCACGTAGGTCTGTGGATATGTCAGCGGTTGCATTCATTAGTTTCACCTATGAAATATCAATTTTAATATACACCCTAGACACGCTCCATGGTTACTAGGTGGTAGGACTTTTCTGCAAAGCTGGTCTAGGTAGGTGCCACCGCTTTGCCAGTTATTCTGCCGCTAAGCAGTAGTGGGCAAGCGCTACTGTATTCCAGTTTGAAGGGCACTGTAGCTAGTGAAATTACTGGGCAAATGAGACTTTATAACTGATCTTACAGTCTAGAAAACTTTTTAGACTGTGTGATCTCTCGGGATGACGTGCGCAGTGCGCAGTGTCACGCGAAACTTTAATTTACAGTTCCGAGTGACACTACAATCTGTTATCTGTGGCCCTGGCGAACAACTGGCTCGTCATGTGATTTGTTCCATAAAAAAAATGGTTCACCTACCATTAGTGAATTTAAATTGTATCGCGAAAATTTTCCAAGGTGCATTCTATGTTAGGCTAAGTTTTTTTTTCCTTTTACATCTCTCTTCCCTTCGACATGGTGAGTATAATGGAATAAAAAAATCTTGCACAAAAATTATATCTTTATTGCTTCGTACAACCCGTACCTGGCCGTTTTAGAAAACATAAAGTACTAAATGCAATGCTAAATGTTACTCTGAAAAATTAGCTATAATTTCCGCGAAATCCGTTCAGTAGTTCCAGCGTGATGCGTATTCAAAACGACAGGCAGACAGACAAAAAAAAAAAGTTTATATTTCTATATCGATTAAGAAGTGTAATGCCATCAACATTTTCTAAAAGTATTCAATGTACAGATTTAGCCCAGTTACATTAAAATTATTTTATTTAATTTAATTTGAACTAGAAGATTAGTTAGCATTAGCACTGGTACTGGTACACAGTGCACAGCCATTTTGCTTATCTAGAAGTAGTAGGACTATAGTCATCATCATCATTAACAGCCTGAAGACGTCCACTGCTGAACATAGGCCTCCCCCAGAGCACGCCACCTTGAGCGGCTGCTCGCCTCCTGCATCCATCGGCTCCCCGCGGCTTTCACCAGGTCGTCGGTCCACCGAGTGGGGGGCCGGCCTACGCTCCGGTTCGTGGTCGCCACTCGAGAACCTTTCTTCCCCATCGCTAGTCAGTTCTACGAGCGATGTGGCCTGCCCATTGCCACTTCAACTTACTAACTCTAAGAGCTATATCGGTCACTTTAGTTCTCCTGCGGATCTCCTCGTTCCGGAGCTTATCTCGCAGGGAAACACCGAGCATAGCTCGCTCCATAGCTCGCATAATTGTAAGTAATAAAAGCTTCAAAATCCCACAGCAGTGTTACCGTATAGAGATAATTAAATAAATAAATAAATAAATATGTGTGGACATTTCACACAGCGCCATCTAGCCCCAAACTAAGCATAGCATGTACTATGGAAACCAGATAACTGATACAATACTTAGATACTTTTTGTTTGTAAATACATACATAGAATACAATATAACACCCAGACACAGAACAAACATTGATGTTCATCACACAAATGTTTGTCCCAGGTGGGAATCGAACCCACAACCTATAGTTCAGAAGGCAGAGCTACTACCAACTGAGCTATCAGGCCAGTCGAATTCACAGAAAGATTTAATCCGAAATCATGAATGCGTTAATACGTTTCCTTTCTCATGAATACTTAAATACCCCTGATTACAGCTGCCGTAATAATATCTTCATTTGGCGCAACGTGCTTGCGGATTGTGGTTTCCCAATTTCCAGTAGCGTGGGCATACAAATCGCACAATCTCGCGTTTTCAAATATTTGGCCTCCAGACTGACTAAACAATTAAATAATTAGTTTGATTCGTTCGCTGATTACTTGCTTGTGCTAACTTGAATTAATTGCTATTGAATTTAGTGTTCTCATCTTGTTTAGCCAGTTTGGAAAGGAGTTAAATTAAGTTGTGGTTTGAATTGAAATACCTACATGGGAGGAACAATGCTTTAATTATCAACCTCGACGAGTCTGTGTTAAATACTGTAACTGCATTCTCTACGATTTCTGCTGTCTTACTAAGTATGTCATAAGACTCGTAAGGCTCACATTGTTTATATCAATGTTTCACATTGATGCGTTTTTGTTGGTTATTTGTCTTAGGCCCGATTTCACCAAAGTTTATTCCAAGTATACGGCTATTCGTTACTCTTGGATACAGCTAATTGACAAATGAAATTACACAAAAAGACGCTATTTTGATTGTATCCAAGGAATAAGTCTTATTCCTTCACAAAATTGGTGATATAAGGGCTATATTCGCGTAACTTGGTTGTTCTCGGTAAGTTATACCTGGAATAAAATTTATTCTAGTTTGGTGAAATTGGGCCTTAATAAAATTGTAGCCAAATTACCTCTTAGACTTTTAGATTCATCCTTATTTCAGATATTAGATATCAGATATCAGTCCAGTTACAGTATGGTGGTAGAACAAAACCTTATAAAACTTAAAGTAAGAGTTTACCGAACCATAACTAGTAATTTTTTATTAAAATTCAATTAAATAAATAAATAAGAATATTCTTCTTTAATTATTATTGTGTAGTAAGCAAATTACAGCGGCTGTGTTACTACGAACCGATTTATGTTATGGATCATAGAATTATGGATCGTGTTTCCCAAATGGACCTTATCAACTCGTTCAGAGGATCCCCGGAACGATGACACTCGAGCTCGAGACTCGTTACATTAGGTACCTATTTATTACCAACGAATTTCATTTGGATATTAAATAATAATATAGTATGTCTGTCTGTCCATGTGAGTGAGAACTCCTTACTAATGTAATATTTACATGTATTGTTTACTACGACTAGCTCACCACGTTATTCATTTAAAAAAAAAATACTCTGTATACTAAAATATATACTTATGTTTTTTTTGTCAAACTTAAATAATTGTATTGCAAATAGAGTATTTTTAGCTGTTACAAGGGCGGGCCGGCCGATGTATTAATAAGAAAAATAAAAGAAATGTAGTTGAAGGCAAGCCTATCTTCAATACGTTTCAATACTACCTCATTGAAGCAATGCACATTTATTCCCCAGACTTACCTACAACCGGGCAGAGCAACGTCTAGTCTAAATGAGCACGAGTCATTATCATAACTCATTCAACTATCAGAAAGCTGTAGAAATGTTTTAGAGTCGTTAGTCTTGGCGTCATAATTGTCATGACCATAATTGGACGGCCAGTGCTCTGCTCTCCTGTGGAGTATTGTGCTTTGTAATGTTACTGTCGATGGCAGAAATGTCTTGGAGTAACATTAAAATTCCGATAGATTTTAGGGCTTATTACTCAGATAATAACATCATAAAATTATACGAGAGTTTTCTAGGCTACTAGCCAAAACTTAAATGGTACAAAAGGATTTTCGGACCATAAATTAGTGAAAAGTCTTTTATAAGTATATTATTTTATATACAGATTGCACAAGGCAGTAATTATATTTCTATGGTTGTTGTACTATTTGCACCTGAAAAACGGTAAATAACGAAACCCATGTCCATTTTATTACCATACCCATTGGTCTGTATAATCATTCTATAGTTACCTGTAGGTAACGCTCGAACTAACTATCTTGATATTTCAAAGGTGTTAAAATATTATTTATTTACTAAAAAAATTATAACCATTTTCATAATCAGTAATTATTATCGCCTAAACTATATGCACTTATCATTTTGACTGTACCCTTACGCGGAAAACGACGCGAGTGCGCACAAGTGACCCGATAGTTTACATTACGTTGCGCCCACGCACGTTAAATACCACTATCGTAACTGTTGTTGTTGTTTTTGCTACACTGTGATGGATTTGTGTCAACATTGTGTTCCATTGGTGTTGTAGACGACACAGGCTAAATCTGGGACTAAACTAGAGTCACGAGAGTTAACATGCAGCTGTTATGTATATATCATAATATTCATAGATCTTGCAAACAATATAAAGAAAAGAAAAGGAAATATATTACTAGCCAATTAATATCCATAGAAAGCATTTTTTAAATTATCTGTAGCCTGGTCACAGAGCACACTGGGCCTAGTCTTTAATAAATCAGCATTTATTTATTTATTTATAAAGCATTTTTCTGTTGGCCATGTAGAGCGACAATCTCAGAATATATGTGAGAAAACGCAAAACTATGAATCATGGATATTCGGTCCATAGTAATCCAGTCCAGTCAACCAGTAAGTAACCTACCGCGTCAAATTTAATAGAGTGACAAAACCATATTCTATTACCAAACAATAAACACTAAACGATCAAAATAAAGTACCAGAAAAATAATTCAATCAAGACAAAGACATTTTTTCAACAGCTCCGTCCGTAGTCCGTACAGAGACATGTGGGTTAATTAGATATTGTTTAAAAGGCTTGCAAGAAACGCATTGCTCTCTTAACACTTGTTTAGTCGTAAATACCTATTATTATGTCTAGCACGTTAGAAAGTTTATTGTATCGCTTCTTTGGCGGTTTAAAAACAACACGTCTTGTTGAATGTGTTACGTTAACCCTGAAATAACTAACGTTTATGTTTTACCGCTGTACCAGTAAAAATGTTGCGTACCTACTTCTGTATTTATTTTGTAGGTACTAGTTGACCTCCCCTGGATTATAACAGGTTGAATTATTGTATATTGTGCCTTAAGGAATGTATTTTCTTATCTGACCTCTACGTCTCAGAAGCGATATTTGTTTGATTTCCTTTGACAACCGATGGGAAAGAAACGTTCCGAGTGGCGACCAACTAGTAGGTAGACGACGACCTGGTCAGAACCGCAGGGAACCGATGGATGCAGGAGCAAGCTAATGTGGCGCTCTATGTGGGAGACCTATGTTCAGCAGTGGACGTCTTCCAGAGTCCAGAGACAGTCTTCCGTCAGGCAGAAGATAATGATGATGATGCACAAATAAAAAACGTCGTAAAGTAAAAGATTGTAAAAATCTTCGAGGAACCAGAATGAGCCCTCTAAATTTGTCTACCTATACACATTTCCAAGGTTTTCACAATTGCCAAATGATCATAAACTATGAAGATAAACAACTCAACCACTGCAGCTAAGAAAGGAGGCCAGGTAACATGATATAGCTTGAAATTATAGACTAGGTCCTCTGGGTCATTGACATTTGATGGTGCCTGTGACTACCGTCTAGACTTTATGGGAATTGAGATACCTGTGTTGCCTAGTTTCGGCTATAACAAATCTAATGTCAATGAACTATCAGGTTCTGTAATTAATTTCTGTTCATTAAGAATTTTATCTTCTGATTTGCAATTAAAGATAAATATTGGATTGGTTGGCAATGGGCATCGATTGGATATGGTTTTATACGTGGTTTCTCTTATGATTTCTTAATTAAATATTATACTTGACCTTATCAGATACAAATTTATTACATCTGTTAATTATAAGAATTTAATTCGTAGCCAACCTTTTTTTACTTTTTATACTCTGTCCTATCCTGTGTGATCTCTCGGTCTACTAAAACATCGCCATCGTAACCAGCTTTACAGCCAAGTAACATTAAGCAGTCTTCAGCCTAATTCTGTGCTTCAGCTCTACTCTTCTAGATGCCACCTACCTTGTGTATGTCGTCTCGCTATCTTGCTGAAGTTTCTTACACTGTGTTTACAAAATATTCGACCGCGTTGTCACTTACCATCAGGTGAGACCGTGGTCAAATCAAATCTGCTCTAAAAGATATCGTTTCTACGGCTTAGCCAATCCTTACCTTCTTGCGCTGCCAAAGCCTTCTAGTTCGTTCAGATATAAAAGCAAACCATGGTCCTTAATTGTTAATGGTAAATGAAAAATGCATTCTTCAACTTTATTAGTCACCGAGTAATTTCATAACAATTACGTTTCTTATGTTATTTACGACGCAGACCTCTAGTGCATTCCACCTTTATCGGTCTGTGGCATTCGTAAGGTTGTTGTCCTGTCCAGCACAAGGGTCACGAGAATTTTATGCAGTCTTTATTCATCCTTGCCTTGCTAGTAAAATCACATTTTCTAATCTAAATTTTTATCTTATCGAAATGACCGTGGCGTTGTCGTCGCATCGTCGTTGGTCGCTCGCCTACCATCTGGTTTGCTTTCATTGTGTGATAGTTATCTCCTATTTCGTTGTCTATATTGGGGGATACCGTCTGTACTAATAATTTCATTATTCATAATTTCATTTCACATACCTCATTTTTAATAATGATGAAATATATAATGGTGGTTATTTATAAATAACTTTGTTCATAATAGTTACTTTTTATATTGATCTTTTCTTATACAATTTATTCAAATAATGTTTAAATTTATAAAATTTTATGTTATAATATTAATGTTAAGAATTTATTTATTATTTATTTTTTTATTATAAATATCATTACTTATAATTTCATAATAATCAGCATTCATAATTATATTGTTTATAATGTTTTTTTTCATATTTTTTAGTTAACATAATAATAATTTTGAGGTAGTTTCATTACATAGATATGCATGTATACCCTAAAGATACTAAGATATTAGTCTAAGGCAAAGTCATAAATAGGTGCGACGACGAGCGAAGCGAGGAGGAGCGTTAGGTTAACTGTGACCACACGACGCACGAGCCGAGCGAGCGAAGCGTAGCGTAGCGAGCGTGCCGCGGCAGCGGCCGGCGAAGTGCCAGAAGTCACTTATGCTTATATAAAAAATTACAGAAACCATCTATATTAAGTTTCAGATAACCTCTATTTGATTTAAACAAAGTTCACCAACAACACCAAAATCAACATAACATGAGAAAATATAAGTTATTTTACAATTACCTACAGCCCACACGTTAATTTTGATTGTTTTGACTGGATAAAGTGCCTGCATAGATTGAAGAACAAATTGGCTTGCCGTAATACGTTTTTATAACTGATTATTAAGATATATATAACAATCAACAGTTCCAGTCACATAATTTACAGTATTATTGATATTTTGTTTTATGATTTAAGTTAGTTATGGTAAAAGAACATTATAAATTTGTACTGTTATGGCATATACGCCTTATGAGTTTCATTCTTATAAATTTGGATTATTATTAATTTTGATTTATAATAAAGAAAATTAGATGTAGTCAAAGTATAATAAATCACATTATGTGAAATGATGATTATAAGTAACATTTTTATTTGTAACAAAATTATGATAAACGATTTTATAAGTTTCGACAGTGAACCCTATATTGGTTATACCGGAATCCTTATGCAACATTTATTGAAGCACATAACTGCACGGGCAAGCAATGTTTTAACACATCGCTAATAATCCTAAACAATACATACCATACCTAGTGGTCTTCAAGTATGATCTTCCTCTCCTCCTGAACTTCAGCTCAGTTTGCTTGCTGTTCCGCTTGTGTGTATGATGACCTTTAATATTATGACATTATGAAAGCTTCTCGTTCAACATCAACAGCCTGAAGATGGCCACTGCTGAACATAGGCCTCCCCTAGAGAGCGCCACTTTGAGTGGCTGCTAGGCTCCTGCATCCATCAACTTTCCGCGGTTTTTACCAGAACGTCAGTCTACCTAGTCAGGGGCCAGCCTACGCTGCATCTTCCCGGTACTTTTTTTATATAATGTCGATGTCATTATTAACCATGTGTCATACGCATTATTATTTTGTAAAGCACTTAGAATCATAACTCAACTCTGGCTGTCATGAACTCGGCTACTACAAATCCATAGCACTGATTAAGGTTATTGTCCTGTAGAATGACTGTCAAGCAATGCAAGTCATTTTCCTGGAAGTAATTATGTTGTACAGTTTTTTATTAACGCTACTATGATTTCTTTCCTCATCCTTTTATTTGATAAGTGTTTCTGATAATCTCTTTTTTAATTATAACTACTTTTGAAAATATCGCTAAATTGTAAGATTTTGCAATGTAGGTATTATGTACAGTGCCATCCAATATTACCAATATATATAGGTAGTTAAGGTCGACTTTTACCTTCTCTCTCGAATATTACAGAGCATGGTCTCAATAAAAAGCGAAGACGTGTTCACTCGAATAGAAAAACTAATACGCCACTTTCAATTGATCCAATTATCCAGAATCCTGATGTCATTGCAAAGATTTATATCCAAAAGTTATTTTTTAATAAGAATGCGTCTGTAGTACATGGTTCCATATAAAGAACGTAATCAAATCAAATCAAATCAAATATTTATTTATTTAGACAACTAGTATGGTCCATTATATATACACATTTACACATAAAAATAAAAATAAAATTATAAAACTATTCAATGAAGAAGTGGTCACAATTTACTTTTCGTTGACAAGAGTCCTGACCAGAATTTCAAAATATCATGACAACGGTTTCTTAATATTTTGATCATCACGTTACTAGATCTAAAGAGAGAATCTCTAAACCTGGCAACGCGATGTCTAATCAGAGCATCGAGAGCCGGTACGCGGGCTCCGGCGAACATCGCGGGCGCACTGCAGTACCCGATAGGCATCATTGTATTGCACCTTAAACGTGCAGTAGCTTTCTACTTTATACCGAGACCATAGTTGTGAAGTATAAAGGCAGGTGCAATAAGTTTTAAACAGCAATACTTTATCCTCACGGGAGCACGTTGAAAATCGTCTACTTAGCATATTAGCTCGAACTGCAAGAGAACGTCGTCGTTCTCTGTCGACGTCCTCCTAATCCTAGTAGATACTTACGTAATATGTCTAATACAGTATGTTCTGTGAGTACTTACAAATTTCCATATACCGTTTTCCTTGGCAACTGTAACAAATTAATAACATATATAGCCCCCATTATTATTTATTACCTGTATATTAAAGTCCAAACTAATCTACAAAATGCTAATCAAAAGTAGCAAAAACCACAACCGATTGTATCTAGAACTTGTATTACTAAAACGATTTTTTGACCATTGTATGTTTTTTGTTGCAGGTAAACGAACTTCGCTTTTTGTATCATCACACCATATAGCGTCATAACAGGTACGGTGGCTGATAATTACTGTGTTTGCTATTATTTTATTACATGCCATCAAATTATGGTCTCGGACAAGTTCAAGTACTACTGTGTCTACTAATTATATCGCAGCACGTTTCTACAGCATTCGATTATATTTAGAATCGAATAAGTTCTTTGGTCATCTTTCAGGTATCAGTTTTCTTCCTTGATCATCTTTCACGTATCTGTTTTCGGCTGTACTCTTTATTTCTCTAGTTAATGATGTTTTTGACATTTCTCGTCCTTCACCTATGTATTTCTTTAAAAGGACATTATTTCTTATTACGTTAAATCCAAAGAAACTTTGAATCTATTAAGACATGTTGCATTGTCAATGTCATTACTCATTACTTACTTAGCACTCAGTTAGCACGTTACTCTTGTTATTACTTACATAATTTATATTATGAACTTATAGGTTATCAAAAGATAAAATATTCTTGCTTTCTCTGTTATTTACTGTATTGCTGCATTCGGTTTTATGTTTACCATTATCATTAACAGTTAATGCTTATGCAATGCTATATGCTGGTATTTTATTTCAAGTTTCAATTTAAATAATTGATTGATTATTTTAAGATTTCTAGACAACCAAAATACAACGTATGCAGATTCTCGAAATTCGGTGGTACAAAATATAACAAGACTATTCTGTATGCAAATAGTCATTCCCAAAAGGAGATACTTAAAGTATTCATGTTTATTCACTGGTAAAAATTTTAAGAAATCTATGTCATCACTAAAAGTATCCATTGTCTAAAGTAAAAACCTTTAGTTTACTGCAATTTTGAGATTCGCAAAAACGTCAAAACGTTTACGCAATAACGTAGAAAGTTACGTTTCACGCTCAACGCACACAGTCACCATTGTAATGATAATATCACTGGACACAATATGTTTAAATGTACGCAGCAATTTGAAATAATATGCTGTCATTTAGCTTGCGATATTTTTTGTCGCGATTGTTATATCTTTTTAAGTTGGTTTGCAAAGCAAAGCGATGACGATACGTATTGTACATACTTGTCAGTTAAGTAACCTATTTGTCGATTTCACTTGACCATGACCACTGTACTTAGTTATTTACCCTGCATCTACTTTGTAAGCTTCATCATCATCAGGCATATCCGCGCTGGTAACTTCAGTATGAGTAATTCATTTATTCATGTTTTAGTAGGAATCAAACAAACAGTGAACGGGTTCAGAAAATATTTACTCAAAGCTCTGTTAATTTAACATAAACTGCTTTATCACATTTAATTGATAATAGCGACAATAACCTTTCATCACTGATAACTTCGACGTAACGAGCGCATCGCGATAACGTGACAACGTCTGATTATAAAATAAACATAACTATCAAATATTTGATCAGTTATTTAGCAGTCAGCTCTTCTTACTTATGTACATATTATCTCTATATATACACTTTACAAATGTTTGTTTATAGACAAAGCATTTGAACCCAAGCCCGCCTCACCTGATGGAAAGTGATGGTGCATGCTCACCTAGAAGATACTTATTCACTCTTGACTCGAAGACACCCAGATTATAGTTAGAAACAAGGACGTTAGATTTATTTATTATTTTTTTAACAACGATCATTTTTAAAAATAAGTTCAAGATACAGACATGATAAAGCTATTATGTCACCCACACACTTCACTCACTACGCCTAATAGGGCAAGGTTGTAAATATCATTCTGAGCTTCGGTGCTGTTGCATTTTTCAAATCCATTCAAGCCAATATTTTCTATAATAATATGCACATCGCCAAGACGTTCTGATTTATTTTACTACGTTATAAAATCTGATAGCTATAAAGACCTGTAGATACCGTTAGGTGTATTATGCATTGTGCTTTGATGATACTTAAAACATCTGTCGTCAAGGTTAACGAACAGGGGGTCTAGCAAAGATCCCTTCCATTAGCGTTAACGCCAAATGATTTTCCGCAGGTAATGTCAAGCGATTCACTTCTAGCGCAACCTAAAAGTGAATCGCTAATCGCTACAATCTTGACTATGGCTATATTCACTTTAGGTTATTCATTTAAGGCCCCCTAACCAACCCCCACTGATGATTAATTCCCACACTTGTTTGTGTGGCTGCGACGCCAATACGGCTGAGCCGATTTAGATACAATTTTGTACACAGATTGCTTATAATTGGCTCCTGTAACACAGGGTCTACCCTAGTATAGGAGCTAGATGTTAATTTTAATCTTGTTGTTAACCTTTATACCTACTGCATGATAATACTTATTGAACTATAACTATTTTATAGCTACTTATCTCGTTTTTTTGCAATTTTAGGGTAAGTTTTTTTAATGGCAAATAAAGAAATTATTATTAATGAAAACTATATACCTACAACGCTTATGCTTTAGCGTTATTCCTTTTGGCTGGAAGAGATTCCGTTGTCTGGAAATCGCCTTGATAGATAAGACTGATTACACTTTCTTGAAGTTTTGTTCTATTAGTGCAAATTTTTTGTTAATATTTGGTGTGGCGCGCACGTGTTTCAATAAAGAGTTTATCTATCTATTTATCCCGGAAAATTGATAGTTCCTCGGGAAAACGGCTAAGTTTAAAACTGCGGGAAGCCTCTAGTTATTATAACCGATAATGATGCATTCCAAAACATTCTTGATTTTTATTCATAGAGTTGTCCAAGATCATAAAGTACAGACATATTTATTTTCACTGGTATTATATCAAGCGCATAGTGAATAACCTCGTTCACGGCTACCTCGTGCCAATGTACCCTTTGTTTATGGTTTTACTGTAATTTTCCTGTTGACAGACATTACTGCTATGCAATTTAATTATTATATTTTTTTTTATCAATTGAGACCAGGGTTTACTAAGCGTCTTTGTGTTTATTGCGTTTTAAATAATTATTTCGTAGTTTTCCGAAAACTTAATTTTTTACACATCTATTTTTTATATTTGCGCCTTTATAATAATCATGATAAGCGTCTTTAGAGTGGCGTTTTATGGGGAGGCCTTTGTTCAGCAATAGATGTCTACAGGCTGCTAATGTAGTAATCATCGCACAGCATACATTTCATTGTTCCTATACTGTTTTTTTTATGTTGACGTTTCCTATAACAATGTACTGGCGTCCGTGCGCCTGACATTCCTTGGATACGATTTCGGAATCTTCCATGACTCGCCCTATTATCGCCCTACTGTCTTTTGTTAAGTTTCGATATTCTATCATCGTCGTCATCATCATCAACAGCTTGCACCTGCTCCCCGCGGTTTTAACCAGATCGTCGGTCCACCTAGTGAGGAGCCTACGCAGCGTCTTCCGGTTCGTTGTCGCCACTCGAGAACCTTTCTTTCCTATCGGGGTTTGGTTCTGCCCACTTCAACTTGCTAATTCTAAAGCTATATCGGTAACTTTAGTTCTCCTGCGGATCTCCTCATTTTGGATCTTATCTCGCGGGGAAACTCCGAGCATAGATAGCTCATTGCGCGACTTTGAGCTTACTAATGAGGCCAACAGTAAGAGACCACGGGCTAGTAGACAACGTAAAGCTCAAATCGCTGCATGCTGGACTAAGAGACTTGATACTTTAAGGATGTTTTCCTTTTAGTTGGGGTGCACTAAGGATTTTTGATAAAAAAAAATTGTTGGGGTTTTTGATAAATTAACCACTAAAGAGGTCAAGTGAGTGTTGTTAAAGATTGCAGTGTATGAAGAAACTATTGTACCAATAAATTATTGTAGTTCTACTACTTTCAAAAAGTTTCATCTCTTGACATCATATTTACTAGTAGCTTGTACTACTACATTCACCAATTATATCGCATTAAAACATACCGATCACTTTAAAAGGAGTGCAGTTCTTGCCAGACCATCCATTAGCTTCGCAAACCTGATGCACATCAACTCTATGCTTGGGTGTTGCTTGACAAGGTCTTGAATAGCTTTCTTTATTGATATTGTTGATTTAACATTATTTTAAATGAAAAAATATAATTATATATACTAGTAGTGAGAACAATAGACCGAGTACAAAGTTTTTGTCAACATGAAGAAGACAAACGTTTTTTATTTCTATAAATGTCGAAGTGATCTATAAATATTACGATTGAATTACGAAATTAGAAAGAAGATTCACAAACTCAGACCTCACGATTTTGCTCATGTTTGAAGTATTTGTTTTGAGTTGAGTTTCAAATGTTTTTGTCAAATATTATCAAAATCTGTCTGTGACTGTGTGATGTCTCAGGATGGCGTGCGCAGTGCAGTGTCACACGAAACTTTATTATTTTAAAGTTTGAGTGACACTGCTACTGCTATATGCGGCCGTGTCGCTTAACATCAGGTGAACGACTAGCTCGACACGTCATCCATTCTCATTAAAAAAAATCGGCCGGCAAATGGCGCCGCAGGAAACATCCTCTCATTTTGGCGGAATACACCTTCAATGAACAGTTGCCGACGGAAATCAAATTATATGGAACAATAGTAATGTCGAGTTTCGTCAAAGTTTTGTCAAAAAATGTGACCCGTACCTACGCGAGTACAACATACATCCGGATAGATGAAAGCTTTCGCGAGTTGATGCGCTCGCTCGGTTTTGGTTATATTATTTCGAAAGATTTGATGACACTGATCTGACTCGTGTTGCATGGAGTATTCCAGCAGCTGTAAAATTAATGGTACAATTAACGATAATAGCGTTGGTGTATACTCCCAGATTATCCTTAAGGGAAAACCTACGGTATACTTCAACTTGAACATGACAAGTTGACAGCATATGCCTATTTATAACCTCTATTACCCGTTACCTAAACAACTAAAACCGATAAATACCAAACATTGAGACAAATTAACTCATTGAAACGTTTACCCGTTATATTATACAGCATCAGCAGTAAACCACAGCACTCCAAACGGTTATCCAAACATTTATACTGGCCCAAATACTGTTGCCAAAACCCATTCGCATTCGTCAAGTATCAAATCTCACTCACCGCTAACATACGTTTAACAAGAGACCGACAAACATACGTTTGCTCTCGGAGACGGCTTAGCATCTACTGAAAACTGAAACAGTAATGAAAATAAATTTAGGTATAGGGACGCGTAGTGTTCGATAAGATGATGTCGATAATCAGTTATCGATTTCAGATTCGATTGTTAATCGATTTTTTTCAATTAAGACGTTATCTTTGGCAATTTAACTTCGTGTAGTTCGCATAATAAGTGTAATTTTTCTTTGTTTCTATTTATCGCATTCTTTCTTCATTTCACTGTTTCGGAAACGATTAACGATTTTCTTGTAAAAACACAATAAACTGTTTTATTATGTCGCAGAGTCGTAGCATAGCTTTTATTGTTATTTGCAAATAAACAGCTTTATTCTGAGCAATTTGGGGTCACCCTTTTAAGGGAAACATCGTTACGCCATCTCCTTGGTTCTTTATGAGGCCACGACCCTGCCCCTTTTCTGTGGCTTAAGACGTCTTTGACCTATTTTCCGCCTTTTCTTAAGAGTTCATTACTTTATTTCTTGAAAGGTTTGAATTTCGCACTTAGCTTGGATCTCAATGTGGCACGGCATGGAATTTTGTCCTAACGTTCGAGTTGTATGTATACTCAAACATTAAAAGTCAGGGGAAATTTTCAATGATAATTGTTTGTGACAATTAGGGTTTAATTCTATTTATATAACTGACATCGACATATTTTAAATTTTTAATTACTTAATCGATTTATTCAGTTAACAATCGACATCGAGTATCGACTACTTCCCAGCCCACTGATACGTTCTATTTTCGCACTTCGTCCGTCCCGTTGCGCCTGCGCAGGTTATAAATAGTGCGCGTAAATTCACGTGTTTTCAACTGATGTGGCAGTCTCACGCGAGATTTGAGGAAAGGCACTCGTGTGTAACATCGTAGCTTTCAATCAAAGGGGATGGATTGTTATCACTAACAAATCTTTTCAGCACAAAATGATAATCGTTGCACCAAGATTTAATCACATTTAGGTTTATTTTGATGTTATCGTCTCCTTGAACGACCCCTCCCTCACTCGTAAGTATTTCATGTCATGAATGATACTTAATTTTTACCATAACATATTTATCATATGTTATCAGTGAATTAACGTCAAGCGACCTGTAAACATATTGACATCATTTTATTTACTTTCAGAAACTTAATTTTGTGACAAGTATATTAATTGATTTTACTTTACTACATTCACCCTTGCGTGTGTGTTAGTGCTTACACTCGTGTCGCAACACTCAGGTACCACAAATGCCTATCGATCAGCCAAACCCTTTCTAATGTGATCCCCTTTGTAGGGTGTGCAAACCCTATTAGGGGTTGCAATCCATTAATGAGGGTGCGAGCTACCACCGGGCCTTTCCTCTTCACTCTAGCAGTACTCGCGGAATACAAGTTTATTTGCAAATCGTATCTTCGAATCTGCGTTTATATTGTTTAAGTTTATTAGGTATTGTACCGCTATACTAAGTCTATTATCATAGCCAGTTTCACATTTGTCTGCTTTAAAGGAGTCTTCGTCATCTCTCTAGCTCACATAAGCAGTAGGCAAGCCACTATCGTTGATTATTTCAATTTGTCCCTATTCCATCTACCCAACATGGTTAGCACGGACGGTGGACAAAATTGTCTTTCCCTGTTTTATGTCAATTTCTTCATACTTGCTTACTTGTCAAGTGGACTAAAACAGGGGAGAGACAATTTTTTCTACCATCCGTGCTAACCCTACTGAAAACGTGTTCTAAGTAATATTACATATAGATAAGTGTGCTGTACCCTCAGCAAGTTGCTGAGGTGTTACCCCTTTGACCACATCGTCTTCGCTACCATGACATTATAAAAAAACTCTTTGTTAATTTCTATCCAATATTTTAGATTAACATCCGAGCAGACCGCGCGCGCTGATATTCCTAAACTTCAACTTTTTCGTTCATCGTTCGGATCGGAGCATCATATCATGTTGTCATTTTCCATTCATCTGTCATAGCAATCACATTATTATTTACGACTTCGTTGGCACTATGATCTTTTACAAACAGAACATGCGATTTTAGTCGTGCGATTTCGTAATTTGGCAGTAAATAGCCTAACAGCACTGCATTTAAATAGTATCATCATCGTCATCGACCTTTTACGTTGCCGCTGCTAGAACTAAGACTTTTTCAAAGAAAGAGTCCATATTAATACAGCTATTAAAACTGAATAAATATCATTTTACACTGTTAACGAAATAACCTGTACAGCGGTCCTTGCTGCCTTATGTCTTCACTTCACCTCCATTTCTCAGTAACAGAAACCGGTATAAAGATACAAGGATGTAAATTAGATACACTGCAGATTTAAAACATGTCCGCGAAAGCCGTTGTCAAAAATGTACCATGGGCTTTCCACTGAGGATATTACAAAAAATCTTGGTTATTATTTTGTTTTTGATATGGCAACGACCTGTGCTCTCTCCCGATTAAAACAATGTAACCAGACGGGTGCTCCGAAGTTCTTTGGAAAGCGTCTCGAGCTCAGCCGACCGTAACGAAATGAGGAACGCGCAAAGAATTCTTAAATTTTATTACAAGAGATTTCAGATAATAAACGCAACCGCTATCTTATATTCATAAAAATATATTGGAAAGCTTAATTCACAAGTATCCATAACAGTAATATTTATTAACTTTTTCGTTGTTTATCAGGAATTTACAGTCCCAGTGTTCCAGCTTGTGTGCACATTGAAAAAACTAATTAAAAACTGTGAAGCCGCGTCGCGTTGGTTTTTCCCCCAAGGAGCTTTTTCATGACCCTCCCTATTTCTGATTTCTTATTTTATATCTATCTCGTTTTAGCTGCACTGTTTTGCTTAACGCTATCTCGTTTCTTCATTAAATCTGCATTGCCAGATTTAATTTTTTCTTTTTTGCTGGATGACCGTTCGTACAGCTACCGATTTTAGGAGCACTTAACAAGTTGCAACGGAAATGTGCCTCACATATTCCGTACACGTAGGGGCAGGGCGAGCTTGCGGTTTAAACCAGTTGAATGAGGATTTATGAACTGAGAATAAACGTTTTAGTTTTTATACAAGGTTATATTTTGCTTTTAGTTTTCTGCTTTATGATTTTATTAAAACCGTTTAGTTTTCAAGAATTTCAGTTCAATCAGCACAAAATCCAAATCCATTAATCCATACAGATGACTGACAAAATCCTCGGAGGACGCCCACTGCTAAACATAGGCCTCCTCCATAAAATGCCACTTTAGACGCTTATCATAAGGAAAGGATTTGCCATGATCACCACGCTTGGCAGGCGGCTTGGTGATCGCAGAAGATTTTAATGTACCGATGAAAATGCTGCACGGCATTCCCTGGATATTCCTCTAGCCGGCTCTTACGGCACCCACGGGAAGAGATGGGGGTGGTCCTATTCGCAAACCGGGACCACACGGTAAATACATCGTAAGGTCATTAATATTTCGACATCTATCAAATTGTGGTTTTACACGAGCTGTTGTTGCAGTTATACTGTTAATCCTTTCATGTGGTAGCCATTCAGTATTTACGACTTGTCTGCATATGGTAGCGGTAAAACATCTGCTTGAAAAAGATCATTGTCCGATGCAACAGATACTTATGCTTAGAATATGTGTTGGTGCAGACATACATTTGTCTATTTGTTTTCATGCCTATTGAGCTTGTTCGGGGTTTCTCTCCTATCAATATCATCTGTTATCCCCTCTTCTATGTGGGATCAGAGCATCCTTTACGTCCTTCCAACTGATATTTCATTACTCACTCAATTAATTGGCTCATATCTTCTTTCACATAGGCACACACAGCCCATTCTTCTTTCATCTTACCAAATTAACACCATATACATTCAACTTCATATTATTCTATACTAGATTTATAATTATCATATATGAACATAAGCCTCCAGCTTCTTGACTAGCTTATATATAATTCTGTAGTGTAGCTGGATCAACTGAATTCTATTCTCTACTTCGCTAAAATAAAAGTGTCTTAAGAAACACATAATATTAAAATAAAAACCGCCTTATGGCTATTAAAGTTATGAAAATTTCACTTCCATTAACTTTAGCATTAAAGTACTAATAACTTTAGCAAATTGACTATTATGTTCTTTAACTGTCAAATGAGCCAGATTTTTTCTTAAAACGTTTGTGTGGTGAAAGCTTTTTACGTGTTGTTATTATAGTGATACGTTATTTCAATGTGAAACTGGTTGTGGTTTCGTAATTCACATATGCAAAATATACACCATACCTACTCATGTTATCAGCAAAATAAATATAGGCAAAAGCAAAATAGGGTTTTTTCCAAAGTGTTAAATTGCTTGAAATAACCTGCTCTCGCAATTTCGCTAGGGCTTCAGAGTTAATAAAGATTTATTTCCTATTGACTTGTGAACATTGAAATAGAGAACAAATAAGAAAACGTTTATAGAATACCTTATACAACCAAACCTTTATCAATCAAGGAAATGATGTTACGTCTGGTTCTAGAGCTTGACTTCATAGAGCTTACGATATGTAGGTAAATATTTAGGTAGGTAAATATTTACTCAAAATCGATTGTAGACACAGAAAAGAGAATAAACTGTATAATTTACAATTTCTTTTTCAATTTATATATAAATCACAAAAAGAGGTCTTTTTGTGATTTATATATAAATTGAAAAAGAAATTGTAAATTATACAGTTTATTTAAAAGCGAGCAGCATAAAAAACTGCATCGAACTTTAGAACTTTGGAAGCAAAATAACTGGAACCGAAAATCCGAGTATAGAATTTAAGGGTACCTAAGTCTCTTCCGTAGGAGTGCTTCGAATACATTTGTAAGTGTAATAATATAAACAAGTGTAGGCCTTTGCCTACACTTGTTTTTTTACTTTGAACTTTAAGTACCTACATGAGGATTACTAACTTTTCCTTAGTGATTTCCGTGATCAATACGTGCGTTTACAAGCTTTCTGCGTTCACAGAGAGTCCCACATCGAATGATACAGCAATCGCGTGGCGCAACGCAACCAACCACTTCCGCTGCCAACCAATAACCATGGTACCAATATCTGTATATACTGTGCTGTGGTAATCACCGGCCTTCCTGTGATGTAACAACAGGTTTACTGGGTTTACGCTGGTTTCGATACGAAAGTGATTGTTACACTAATTGATAGAATCTATTGTCTTTACCGCCATACTTTAGGTTTAGTTAGCGTATAGTATTACTATTATATTATCTGTGGTTTAAGTTAAGCACAGGCTTTAGAGGATGCGACACAGAATCGACACCGTTGAAAGTTTGAAACTTCCCAGATGTAAATATGACCAGGTCATCTAAATGATTGGACATAAAACTCTCTAACCTCGGACCCAAAGTAATATCCAGTGCTTTTTAGAGAAACAAAACACAGAGGTCTTCAAACCTAAGTACCTACATTATAATATGTTTTTCCCATAAAAGTAAACATAGTAAGTAATGTTACAGTAACAAGATACTCTAGGCTCTAGCAGTAGACATTCGTGATGGTGTAATTGGATGCGTCGCATGATTGACTGCTATTATCATGAATAGAGCTTCATAATTACAGAATTTACTATGTAGTGGTTATTATTCATATACGCAGCACCTTGAGTAGAGCTATTAATATATATACATAATTATTATATTATTATTCTTATTATTCTAAAACAAGTAAGATGAGAACAAAGCCAACCACTGATACTATTAAACAAAAGTAAAATATAGTAAGTAAATACCTCGGCTTCTAAAAGCAATAGGAAATGTTATTTTAACGTGTGAGATTTTGGTATGTCCCATGGGCAAGCAATAAACTAAATAGCCAGAGTAGCTACCCGTGGCTGAACTTCCAGCGGACAATCTTTGATAACAGGGTTCGAAAAACTGTCTCATCAATGGACGAGTTCACCAATAAATCGAATATAGCACCATATGGAGAAGGACCAGTAATTAATGTTACTGTACTCTAATTTGCTGTAATTAAAAGCTACCAAATTCGGAAATTATTAATATTGCAAATTGCCTCTATAATTAAAAGCTTATTTGGTATATCGTTAATCATTTCGATACCAGTGGGTGTCAGTTAGCGCTATCTAATTACTAATTCTTCAGTTACTAGCCGATATGAATTTATAAAGCTTGCGCACAGATACCTAATACGAAGATATTATTATATGTAGTTTTTAAAACTTTTAGCATTCAGCAGTGGGAGATATGAACCCGTACCTTTCATCTCACTGGATTAGACGTTCTGGAAAGTAATCCGTGGTCGCAATCCGCTTTGAAGTTTTTTTTACATTTGAAATCCATTTGACAGATACCTAATATCTAATCTTCATGTAGGTTCCATAATAATAATGATAGTTACCTTCACTAATCTTCTGAACAAAAAGGTAGCCAGTAGTAGACTCGGTTTACTCGGTTATCTAATGGAATGAAAGATATTTTGCCTTTGACTGACTATGCGTGCAAGATTAGATAATCCGCTTACGGTCTGGTCATTTTAGACTATTCTTGTCCATTCGGATAGCAAAACAAAAGACGATCAAGACTCGAAAGTTTTCATGGATCGTCAGACTCCTGTCTTATGCTCGTATATACATTAGGGTCAATTCACATAGAGCGGCAAAATGCTCGCGCATGCTCGAGCATGTTCTTGGTTCAATTCAGACAGAGCGACAAAATACTCGCGCATGCTCGAGCAGCCGCGCGCATGCTCGAGCATGCTCGAGCAGCCTCGCGCAGCATCGCCGCCGCCGCCGCCGCCGCCGATGTTGCCAGCCATACGATTTGAATCGTATTTATACGACCTTTATGGGCCTGGTACGAAGTACGATCGTGTATTCGAAATCGTATGTATGCAAAACATACGATCTTTTCAAATCTTGTAATCTTCGTAACAAAGTAAAAAAAATGAAATAAATTACGTTCATGATGTCAAAAAGTCAATAACAACAGACTTGAAGGAACCATAAACTTCTTCTTGTTGGGTAGGTATTTTATGAACGCAACCAATAATTTTGTTAAACTTTGTCCCACTTTCACTTTATAGGCACGCAGCGTACCTCGTCGCTGGTACGGGAATTTGTCGTCTTATCTGCTAGGCGAACATGTAACTTAATTGCAACCGATAGAAACACAAAATTGCATGGATTTGATGGAAATTTTCAAATTAGGAATAATGTTTCTACTGTTGCATTGCTATCAAAGTTCCATGACAACCCCGCTGTTCTTACCACCTTATTTATTTTATTATTTTACGTAATTGGTATTCAAAGTACACACTACGTAGTACGTATTATATTTCAATTTTATTTTGTTTTATTAATAGTCGTTGATTCGGAGTTTTATGATTTAAAAACGTACTGTTTTTTTTGCTTCGTGTGGATTTCCCTATGCAATTTGTCGTGATTCCGGTAACCAAAGTTCCAGAAAATCACTCATTGTTTGTATATAAAATACTAAAAGTGCCATTGCCCGTCATAAAACAAATACATATAAAAACTAAGACATGCCAAATATTTGATATTGTATACCCTAAAATATTAATTCGTAGTTATTATAAATTACGGTACTTATTTAAATAATTTACCAATGTTTCATTGAAACTTCTATGCATCCTTTTTTTTCGGGTATTCATATCAAATCACGATCTTTTCAACTGAAAAGTACGATTCCCTAAAAAATAAAGTTGGCAACACTACCGCCGTGGCAACGCGAGCACGCGCGAGCATGCTCGAGCATGCTCAAGCATTCTCGCGCTGCCGCGGCGACGATGTTCGAACACGCGCTCCTGTCTTGTAGGTAAGATTTTAATGTTGCATACTGTTTTCAGCTTTGTCTAAATGGAATAAGGTTTATATTCCAATAGCACTTAAAAACTGCTCGAGCATTTTGCAGCTCTATGTGAATTGACCCTTAGGTGTCAAAATACATGCTTTCTCTGCTATAAGAATTTTATGACACTCAATTAGTGGTTAGGTTGGACTAGTTCTGTTATTTAACTGCCTTAATTTCGGTAATAAAGTATACTGTCATAAACATTAGTCAGCTGATGAGGTCAATGACTCGCAGATGTCGATGACATCCGGTATTGCTGGTGCTATAACTTAGCCTTCGTTTATGGATCGATGAGAGATTAAATAAACAGATTGTTGATGTACTGAGGTCAAGTTGAGGGACGATCGGCTTTTGCTAATTTATATGGCATTTAGTGACTCGATGTGGCGTATGGCAAGATCTGAAAGGAATTGGTGCTCATCAGAGACTTTCATATCGCGCTTTCATATTTTTGGGTTGATTGAACTTTTTACCCGCTTCTGTTTCAACTTTCAGAGGATAAGAAGTTAAAAAGCATACTTTATGCCGCGAGTGTCAGCTTTCAGCTGCGCGTGTTTATCTTGTTTACATAAATAAACCACTTCGTCGTCCCGTCGTAGTAGTTCCGGAGATTATCTCGCGTAATAAAAAAGGACGTAACTGTTTACACTGCAATACCATCGGATAAAAAAGATGACAACGACCAACTCTAAAATTTCAATCTCAGATTTTGGTTTTGAAATTTGCACCCAAAACGCTCTTTAAATTTTATCATCCGCTTGCCTTTTTTAACCCGTGTGTACAATTTGGATCAGCAAATCAACGATATTAACATCCTAATATCGCCCTCAAAGCCTAAATCACCACGATTGCGTTCTCTCCTCTCGTATTCGTCTGGCAACCACAATTTCAGCGCTATCTGCCTACATTTGCGTTTATATGTGCAATATACGTGGGTGTAATCAGGGCGTAAACATTGGGGTACGGTACAGGACTTTCCGCGGGGACGTCAGACCGGATCAGCTATCTCTGACGTTGTATCCCTTCCTGTTTGCATCCGTGTTTACTTAGATTGGGACCGGGAGATTACAGGATTCATCACACTTGGTTTTTCAATGTCCTTGTGCCTATGTTTGGGTTCACTTCCTTTTTCTGTAAGTTGAGTGGTCGAACACAAATATTCCAAGATTTTCTGAATTATCCTTGAAAGTTTTCAAATTATTGTTTCTGTAGTAGCCTGTACAGGAAGCACAGAAGTTTTTGAGCTTTTGGTCTGTTGGATCCTAACCCCCTTACTAATAAACACTGCATAACATTGGAATAGCTACTCAGTGTTTTGTCTTGTTTTATCTTTGCCTATTTCAAACTCAACAGAGAAAGACAAAACACTAAATAACTATTCCTCCGCTTTACAACGTTTATTGGTAAGGGAGGGGGGGTAACAGCCTTATTAGTTTTTATTTATGAAATTTCATTTCTCACCCTCCCCCCGGCCTAACCCCTAAGTTAGTTACTAAGTACGCCCCTGTATGTATGCGTTGCCTGTAATACAGCCCAATTACAGTGTGACGAGGCACTGTCCTCCGTGGTTTGCGGTCTATGCGTTCACCTAGATGTTATGGTTATTATGTAACGTTGCGATTTCATAAATAGGGTTCTCATTGACATAGTTAAACAAAAATCGAGCTTCGTCTCTTACTTACGCCACGCCATACTTGTAAATGTTTGGAGCAGTCTACATTATACTCGGATATTATTTTCTCCGGCGTCGAATTTGTCAAATTTCAATAATTCGTAATGACATATCGTATCAAAATCATCTATCAGCTACGGCCAGTCACATTGTTACTATATTTAAATATCGGCATCAGTTCAAAGGAATTTTGCTGTACGAATAAACTTTTTCGTCCTCTAGAAGCTCATCAGTATTCAATATGATCTGTATTATTCAAATGCCGATTTAACATTCCTAACGACATGTCTGTCACATAAGCTTTGTTGGTTTGCACTCGGCGAAAAGAAAAACCTCTTAAGATCTACTAGATAAATAAAACTGGTAACTATTTTCCATTCTAAGCTCCAGTGTCTGAACTTTAAAGTGACTAATTTGTAAGCAGTAACTGATGTAAAGTGGAGACAATAGCGATCGGAGATAGAACTTCGCTCAAAGGTGAAACATCCCTGACCGTGCTTGACTTACTTCTATTGATTCGGTACTCGGTTTATGAGACGCCTTTCACGAATGTATTTTTTTGTTTAGCGCCAACTTCGGGTTACAAGATAATTTCTTTCACGTGGATGTACAGAGAGATAAATGACTCTATATAAGCTATCTACCAGCTGCACCTTAAATGTCTGTTGTTTGACCATAAAATATCGCTGGATTCGTATATTGACAATGTGGGAGTGACTGACGATATCACGTCTATGCAGTAGAGAAAATATTGTTGGGTTTTGCGCTATACGCCTAACTCTCAAATACATCAGGAAAAAATTACGCTAGAGGCAAATAACAGCAACGAATACCAATGTTCGTTTCGTTTTCATCTGTGCAGGTAAACCATAGAGGTTTTATTCTAAAACGTGATACGCTTGAATTGAATGAAAAGTGCTGAGAAAGGTGTCTCTATTGGGGTGCGAGCGTAGTTTTTTTTCCTGCTCTGTGATCACATGGTTAAATCAAATATAATGTACATAAAGTCTACACCTCGTATAATATGAGAGATAAGCTTTTATCTAGTCATGCACTGCACTATTTACCATCCTTGTATGAAATCAAGTCCCCATTGAGTAGACAGAATGCAGGGCACGATACTTCATGTTCACACATTATTGGAGAAAATTAGAGTAAGACTTCTTTTTAAGAAACTTAGAACAGACTTTGTAAAACTTATAAATTTGATAGTTTTAACGATCATATAAGAAATTCTACGCTTTTAGTGTCAAGTTTATAAAGATCTAAATTGTAGTAAATAAAGACACAATTGGAAACTTCAATAAGAACATAAGAGCAAACAAGTGGACACAAAATGAAAAGTATCCAGTATCCACCATCTTCGTGAAGCGTCGAGATGCTTCTGGAACAAAAGCTTTTCATTTCCAGTACCTTTTAGACGTTACTTTGTTATGTCATATACTTCCAGCACTTACTGCTGGCCTTTGTCGATAATGTTTTCTATTGTTGGATATTGAAAGACAGTCAATAGCTCACAGATATATAGTCATAGATTTAGATGTATTTTATTAAAACTATACACATGATAATGTCAATGCAATATTATAGTGCTGCTATTCTTCTAGTTTATCTAGAGGTATAATCTATAGTTATAAAAGAAAGGCTTTGCCCCGACATACTGCCTGACTTGACTAGTTTTGTATGTTGACCTTCACTATCACTATTTAAAAATAAATACCTACTACTCTTAATTAAAGGGTTCCAAGACGTTACTGTACTATAACTAAATTATTTACTCAAGGCAAAGTTTCTCTGCTATCCAAACCCCATTAGTTCATAAACATCCTAATTTCTCCACAAAGGGCTTCCTACAAATTCCTTACTGAATTCGCTGTCCAGACAACAAAGGACTTATAATACTAACAAATTGTAGGGTCGTGTGTGAACCTCGCAAGGTTTCCTGCAGGAGGATACTTCATATGGGCGTGTTGTACTCCCAGACTAGGTGATAACATCTATGGAAATTGTACTCGACATTTCTATGCATCGCTTGAGGTCTTTGATTCTGATAGCACATAGATGGTTCTATGTTTAACTGGATCGTGATCGTGACATTCGTCTAGCTCAATACATTTGCCGAGTCATTTATTTTTAGTGTTTACGAATGGGCGAGTTATCAACTCCAGTTGTCAGCATTGGTATGGAACCATTATTTCGTTTCTTTTAAATGATACGATGTTCATTTATCAATCTTGCCATTTTAAAGTAGTAGATACAGGTCTTACTAATAATGTACTGATCACTGGATACTCAGTTTCATTATTAAAAAAAATAGCAACAGATAGCATACTTAACTAGCTATAGCTTTTCGATGAACGTTTTCAACTTCATGACAATAGATACCGATGTCCTTTCTTGTCTCCATCCTTTTAAATGACCTATTGACATGACAAAACACAAACAGCTCGTTAGGACTGACGACAAAAGACGCTGATTAAAACCCACCCTTGAACCCTCCGTTGAATCTTAACAAAGGGTATGTCTCTGAATATCAGGATATCCTCATTAAAGACGCCAGACCGAACATACCCTGCAACTTGCAAGTTACAAGTTAATTCGAAACAGTGAGACTTGAGAGATTACATGGAATTTTGCGTGGGCGATACTTGTTACTTCAATTTTGAATGAAAATTGAAATGTTAAGCAATCCAGGTGGGCTGAACTCGTTTGTTAATGTTTCAATGTGTTTTGATTGAGAGAGAATTTATTACTTCGGTTACTTGCAGTTGTAAGTAAGGCTTATAATATTCCGTAAATTGGAATTAATATCAGTTCATATATTTTATACTTACTTGCTTAACAGGAAATGCTTGGAGGTAGATGCTGAAAAACCACTAGACCAGGGAGAATGATCGTATCAAAGGAAGGCCTATTCCTATTATACAGTTATAAATGACGGCGTCTCTCTGAAGGGAAACCCGTGGGGAATCGTTTGGCCGATTCCACACAGCAGCAGCAAGCGACGACGTGTCGCCGCGACACTGTTTTTATTTTTCTCTATGAAATGTTTTCAGTTGACGTGTCGCTAGTTACGAAAGGTATTTCATAGAAATACATAAAAACCACAAGTTTGTCGCGGTGACATGTCGCCTGCTGCTACTGCGTGGAGTCGGTTATGAACTTGTACTTTTAGATGGATGTAAGGCAAGAGGCAAGCAGCCGCTGAAAGTGTTGCTCTATGGGGCAGGTCTATATGTTTAGCAGTAGACGTTTGCAGGCTGATGATGATGATGATAAAAGACTAACCTTATTAGTTGTCTTAGTACGATTCTGACCATATTAAAATTTCTACATCATAATTGCCAACAATATATCCTCAACAAACTCTACTACTTTAAGTAGACCATCGCTTCCAAACTAATTTCTCACATTTGCATCTTCCGCGACAAATTCTAGATTACCTTCTCTAAATTCCCTGTCGGTTTCAACCGCAATACATGATTTTGATGACACTTTAATTTAGCTCCGCTAAACTGACTAGACTACTGACTTTACGGAGTTTTAGCAGATAGAAATCTTGAAACAAAATCTCTATTTACACAACATTGGAATTAATTTAGTTCACAGGTGTTCTTATCAGTTGTGTTTACAGGAGATGACTTGGTGTCATCTTAATTCACTCAGAAATCCATTTCATGAATAAATTGTCTTCTCATCTGTTTTTAACCATCTTAAACGAGCCAGTTGTAATTGTATTTACCGCTGCTTTTACTACTCAAAAATTATGAAGGTATAGTAAAACGTTGTTCAGGAGAAATAAAATGCAAGGGCGCTCCATCCAATATAAAACTACAGACTGTTCAACGAAATTGAAATCTATGTGCTTGTGCGCGAATGTTTATTCATAGTGGCCCACCCTTCTGATAAATGGACCCTCGTAAAACCGCTAAATAATGTATATCACTCGTTGAGGACGTTGCATTAAATTATACGATATACTTATTTGATACAAGTATACTAGACTTAAAATGAAAGGGGTGTTAGTCTTGGCTTGGAGTTATGTTGACTTTCGATACCAAACATTTAATATATCTAAATCTTCCATTTTAATCATTAAATGGAGATATATCACGTTTAGACACCAGCAGACCTACATCATCAGCTTCATCTAGGTTTTACTTCTCTATGTTAACACAAGTCAACTTATTCAGGCCTTTAACAATAAAGCTCAAATTGGTGAAACAGGCAACCATGAAATATTAATCTGTATACTATTATCTAGTTCCTGTTATAACGGATATGGATGACATTGTTTATGATATTAATATTGCAGGAGTTATTGAGTATTGTGGTTATTCCACAGATAAGCAACTAACCCCGTTGTGTATTTTATACCACCGATAACGCGGTGAATGCATTTGGAATTAAAATGAATCAGCAATTTATTAATATTAATATTATTTTGATCATTCGTTGCTGAAAATCACACGAGTACTAACGTATTATATCTATTCTTTGACTGCACACTAGAAGTATTTCCATAGATAGAGCGACCGAATAAAACCTTTCAGGAGGGCTGGTCTTGCAAAGCTTTACCGTCAACTGTTTACTTTACGACAACAGTTGGTATAAACGAAGTCACGTCAGAACCTTTCGGGCGATAATCAGGACTAAACACTAAGCTACACGGAAAGGAAGGAAAGCTCATCATTAGCCTGAAGATGTCTACTGCTGAATCTAGTCTCCCATAGAGCGCCACTTTGATACCTCTTGCATTCAACGGCTTCCCGCGGTTCTAAACATTGGTCCACCTAGTGGGAGGCCGACTTACGCTTCGTCTTCCGGTTCGTGATCGCCACTCGAGAACCTTCCCCATCGGTTGTCGGTTATGCAAGCGATGTGGCCTGCCAGTCCACTGCCATTTTAACTTGCTGATTCTAAGAGCTTATGGTAAAAGCTTTCATTGTATCGATCCCACTGCTGGACATAGGCCTCTTCTTTATCACACTATTCTTTTCGATCTTGTGCCGATATCGTGGACGTCTTGCCTTGAATCTGTAAATGTAAAGCTTTACTTATATAAAATCATAAATTTTGCTGCAAGGTGAGTAACGCTTATCACCCATGAACCAGATGCACCGTTTGCTAACGCCAACCCATAACATTAGGAAACGTTACCATAATGTTATCACGGTGAACAATACCGGTTTGTTTTCATATCACGCAACATCTCGTCACGTGTCCGCTGCACATGCTGTGCGGTATGAGGTAATGTATGCACGAGTAACTGTACCCTCTTGTTTGTACTGTGACCCTGGTTTATGGATGTAATGCGGATAATAAGTATGTGGGTTCATGATGTTTCTTAGACATCAATTTCAATTGTTTATCGGAATTCCACAATATCCCACACTGTTCCACTATGTTCCTCATTGTCCCTCGACTCGAATGGCTAGCCTAAGTACAAAAGGTTATTGGCTATCCAAAGGCGTATAATACAGTTTGCGGACTATTTCACAGTCATGTAGATCAGTCATGCTAAGCAAGATATTCTTCCAGTTATGAAATTCTGAATCGATACCTTCTCTTTTCCCTACATCCTTCTTTGAATTTTAATGACTCACCGTGAATACTGCTATTCTGATGACGGGCATTTCTATTATGACCGGCCGGGCTCATTGTTTCTTATATTATCTCAGTGTTTGTATTAGAACTGATAAGGAGTCATACAGATTTTTGATAAATCCATTAATCCTATCTTCCCTTTCATCTCTACAAGCTTAAGAAAGGCCGTATGTCAGAAGCGCTAGCAAGTGCAGCTCAAAACGCTGTACTGTAGAAAACTACGACCAAGATTTTCAAAGTCCATGAACCTACTAGCCTCATTGACACTGACTCGTTCGCTTTACGCTATTTCCGTCTCGAGCCATTACAACAATAGCCCAGTTCTGCTTCCAGTTGCTAGCATAGAACGTGCCATTCATCATGATTAATCGTCCAGCACAGCTCTGCAGGCGTCGTCCAGACGCGAAGAAGTCAAGTCCATGAACCATACCAGGCTATTAATAACAAGAATAGTCCACTATTGTTTCACGTGCCTAGGAAAAAATGCTAATCAATAACACCGTTTATCAATAACAGGCTGCAGGAAACGCAGTAGCCCGACTGATAACAGAAGTTATTGCGTTTGCTGCTAAATATAGCTACGAGGAGTGGATGCGTCTTCGTAGGGATAATTATATCACACATTATTATCATATCAACAGCCGGAAGACGTCCGTCCACTGCTGGATATAGGCCTCCCCCATAAAACGCTACTTTAGACGCTTATCATATACTATAATCACCACGCTATTTATTTGCGGACAAAATAACTGTTGGTTACTATGACACTACCAAAAGAACCACGTTTTGAGTAGAGTTTTTTTGATGATCTTATTGAACTAGTTGTGGATGGGATTATATCATTTGGGGAACGAGTGATTATGTCTCTTGATAAGTTGGCACAGCCCTCTGCTTTGGTTATATCCTACGATGAACTATAAGGTAGATCCACGATCGCCGCCTCGAGAACGGCACCGTTTAAACAAGGCATATGCCTTGTTTTTATTGTCGCGTGTGATCACGCCTAATGAAAGTGAATTAGCTCACATATTATTGTTTTATAACGTTATTACAGGGTGCTATGGTTCATTATTAAAATGAAACAACCGCTTGTGGTCTATTTTATATTAGCTGGAGCGGTATTATATCTGCAAAAGTAAGCATTGGCGCGGGGACAATTTTGAGGTTTGATTTTCATAGAGACTGTGTATCTATGGTATATTTGAGTTAATAGGTTATAATCCTAAAATGTTCACTTCTTATAGATCTCATAAAAAAATTGGAGTAATTAGTAATCGTAAGTATTCTGTGGGGTGTGGACGCATCTTATATAAGCTTCGGATTCAAAACGAAGTATCTTTATATCTCTTCTTTGGCTAAAGAATTTTGGTGATAAATCAGTCTAAAACAATATGAACTGGAGCTGCGTAATTTGTATTATCCTATTTAAAGAACTCAAGTGTACATTTCCGACATTTTGTTTTCCCAACTAATATTATCGTTTCTCTGTATAATATAAACCTGCTGTATTTCCAGATGTTGTTTCTCAGCTTTGAGTTGCCAAGGATACAGCTTTGCTATTGTAAAAATATAAGTAAGAAACTCGTAAATGTCATCAACATCTTTAGTTGCTCCTTCTATAACGGTGTAATAAGCTAGTGACATTCAATCTCATGAAATTGCGAAGTCGCTGAGAATTATACACGACTAGCTGCGCCCCGTGGTTTCACCCGTGGATAAAAAGTAGCCTATGTGTTAATCCAGTACATAAGCTATCTCTATTCATTACTGGTTATCAAGTAAGATTCGGTTTTGGTTTTCCCATTAGAATCCTGCTTTAATGTCCTGTATAATTTCCCGCTTCAGTATAGACGTTCCACTGTAATCTGTTCTATTTGTACACAATAGGAGAACCTCTAAATAGCAATAACAACAGAAGTGCCAACCTAATGGCCCTCATAATCATAATATAATTGAAAACGAAAGAGGGAGAACTACCGCATTGAATAGAAAAAAAGCTAAAATATGAAGCAATAACCAGTAAGTGTTTCGAATGGTATATGTTCCCACGGGATAGGGAAGTACGCCCCATGTGGGCACACTGCTTAGATTAATGTACTAACGAATTTGATTTACTTAAAAAAATACACCCCATTTTAGTTGATTGTCTTTGGGAACGAGGGTGTATCTTTCCATTAAAACGTGACGTGTTCTATTTTGTTAGAGGCTGTTTAAAGGGTCTCCGGATCCGGCTCGAAGGACCATGCCCTTATATTAAACTTAAAAAAACGAGGCGACTATTATTTATGTTTAATAATTTTAAATATAAAATTAATAAGCATGTTTACGTAAAGTGCTTTATGTACTAAACATAATGTACGTCGCATTGGACATTGGACAATACGAGAATAAAAAAAAACAACTTTAGGTTCAACTAGCCTGTAGTCTAATTCTTTTCTAAGAATAGCGTACATTAATTTATTTATTCATCGACGCGTGACCTCAAGATGTATCTCAGGGTAGAGAGGAGTCTATCAGAAGCGGCGACTGGGTCAAGACATCCATCTTCGAACCCGTCAATCAGCGCTAGGGTATTACGTGGACCATACATCTTCGAACCGTGGACCTATTGCATAAACTTTACAGCTATTGTTAACCTCACTATTTTATGTGTGTTAGGGTCAAATTCTTAATGGCACGCTTCCGTACTCCGCGTATTCAGTGCTAAATATTTCCGGTTGAGCAACCTTTGTGCCGTGTACCGTTTTGATGACAGATTAACTGGTTACTGATCCCTGGCTTATGGCTTTGTTCGAGGTATTTTCCGTACATGTACGAAACCAAATTTAAATAAGACTAGATTTTGCTGGTCGTTTAAAAAGTGCAAAGATTTTTGAACTCTTGCATGGATTAAGTACATGTATTCGAGTTCCGTGCATGAAGGCTTCATAACCGGCACCATAACAATTGAGTTGTAGACACAAAGCCGATCAGACAAAGGGACAGACGCGCAGACAAAGGTTATGTCTTGGAGCGATGCCAGCCACAACTGGTTCGATGCCATTATTAGTCACTGGACGAGCTCAGCCCTTCGGAGTCAGGTCAGACATGATTTGTGGCGAAGTTGCCCAGACAGGTTGTCTGTACGTGCATTACCGATGATCGTGATTAATTGCAACGAAGGCTTCGTTTAAAACATGTAGTTTTTTTAAAGCACAGACAGACAAACAAGCTGACGGACCGCCTGATGGTAAGCAGTTACCGACGCTTATAGACACCTGCAACACCAAGGGTGCTGCCGTCAGTAGTGAGTGTCCCATGTTTAAAAGTTGTATCTGTATGATTGATACATGGGACATGCTACTTTCCATGATATTCAGATGGCCTAGCATGCGCACCGCGGGAGAACTTGTCGTCGCTGTTAGAGTGAGACATACTTAGGCGCTACCATCATAGTCTTGTCACGGTCTCGAAAAAGTGCCCAGAAATATTTGACCCGGTGCGCATGTTAGCCTGGCAGGAAACATACCCATCACATGGTTTTACTCGAATAGCAAACTATGCTGCTAATACAATCGTCTCTTATCGTCACTTAGGTTCCACTGACTTGGATTTACAAAACTAAACTATTGTCTATCAAACACGTGCCTGCGATACTTGCTTTTTTCAAACATGGCTGCCGTGAGGCTCCTAACGATGCCATACATGTTAGCAGATAAAAGCCACTTAGGTATAGCTTTCAAATGTAAACCTTTATTTGCTTACTATTCAATCCTTATAAGACCGCTTTTGTCTCCCCATTCGTAAATTTCCGAGTGGTCTACATCTGATATACTTACGGATATTCAAATCTTCCCAATAGCCCTGACAAAGCACTGTAGTAAGCTAATGCTTTTCAATATCGGAACATGAAGCGCAGCAAGCGCTTGTAGCGGCCGCTTTGTCATGCTAATTTGTAACCTAATCACTCTGCAAACTCTCAACTACCTGTTGATCTCACTCAAAGGAATATTCAGCAAAAACGAGGCTGTCTCCCTTGGAAACTGTACACGGGCTTGTTGACACGGATTGACGAAAATAGGCTTTAAATTAGGTGGATATCTTGTTGCGTCAATATTTTATGCCATACTTTAAGCAAGACTGTCCTCGTTGCTAGGAAACAAATATATGCACCTTTTCCAGGAGATTTCAGATATGCAGTTCAAGGAGAGACAAGCTGTTTTCTTGCTAACATATAAAAGGATTGTCTGTTTGTTTGGTTTTCACCAGCTGAACAGATTTGAATTACACTCAAATATTGCCAAGATTTTTATTCCGAAAAGTTAAGATTTTCCGCGGGCGATTTTATATAATGAACCTCGGAGCACGTAAACTATAAATCATACAAAAAAATATTGTTTATTGTCCTGCACGAACGAAATAAACTATAACATTTCGTTCTGTTTCTATCGTAATTTTTTATTATTGTTTGCCATGAAATATAAAACAGGATAAACGAGCAAACATCACAGTATTATCTCATCATCTAGATCAAGAAATCTTTGCCTCAGATGAGAAAAACATCATGAATAAAATAAAATAAAACTAATATAAATATTAAATAGTACAAAAAAAAAATATTACGTAAGAATTCGTTATTTTTTATGAGAATCATTTTGCTAGAAGCTTTGATTATAATATTGCCCATTTATCACATTTAAATCACTTCATATGACTATAATTCATCATCGTAATGTTACAAAAAATGTAAAGAGTCTGCATAACGACCTACCGTCATATTAAATCATCATTTTATTTGGTAACATTAACGTATACGGAGTGCGGACGTAAAACATATTTTACTAAAACGTATTTTGCCAAAAGTCGCGTTTAACATCCATTAAATGATGTCACACGCCATGTCACAGCAATCAACGTATACGGTCATAAAAAAACCGTATCTAATTCGCCTGACGGTGACGACGCGCGACGTTGGGACTTGAAGACACATTTTGGGCTTATAGTACAATCGGACAAATTCTAATATGCCTGGAAGTTTTCTAGAACTGTTGCTATTTCATGCAATTTATAACTGTCCAATTGCCCAATTCAAGTCGAGAGGATGTAGAAAAATAAAATGAATTTCAGCGTAGTACCGACCAATCAAGCCATAGGAAAGAAGAAGTAAGGTTCTCTCCCGTCATAATAATATTGACAAAATGTTGTTTTTGTAATCTAGAAATCTATACCGAAACACATTTACAAAAACTATAGGAAGGAATAAGGATCCTATCCTACACTACATAGGCGCTTATCGCAAACGCTGGCGGGCCGACACCAGACATGAAGTGCCCAGGCATGTCATGATTTGCCCAACGCAATGATAGGCCGACTATATATTATCTGCCCGCTGCCGTGACAAGGATTCACTGTCGTTTACTTAGTAACATATTTAGTAATCTGTGTTATCGTTGTAAGTGGTAACGTTGGCCTTGGCTGCTATACCGTCGCCCGATTGTCTGCCTATACTGAGCGTTCGTAAAATAGGTCTGACGATGTTTTTTGCGGATCTTAATCTTAGCTAAAATACTCTTAGAACATTTATAGAGACTAGATAATATATAAAATGTGTTGTAACAATTTTATCTTCTAATGAGGCATAGCTTATTGAATGTATGTCTACATACAGTTTTAGTAAGTAGACAGAGCTATTTTGTTAGCCTCATAATTATAAGGGTTTAATTAATTTTTTTTTTTTACTAGGTGGTAGCACTTTTCTGCATAGTTCGTCTAGGTAGGTACCACCGCTTTGCCAGTTATTCTGCCGCCAAGCAGTAGTGTGCAAGCACTACTGTATTCCAGTTTGAAGGGCATTGTAGCTAGTGAAATTACTAGGCAAATGAGACATAAGAACTGATCTCACAGTCTAAAAGTCGTTTTTATACTGTGTGATGTCTCAGGATGACGTGCGCAGTGCGCAGTGTCACGCGAAACTTTAATTTAGATTTCCGAGTGACACTGCAATTTGTAATGGGTGGCCGTGACGCTTAACACCAGGCGAACGACTAGCTCGTCACGTCATTTGTGTACATAAAAAAAAATTAGCAAAATTGGCCATTGCCATCCAGCGCAGCAATGCAGCAAGCGTTATTTGCACCTTTGCACCGGGAACGGTCAGGGGTGGGCTATTCGAGTGACCTAATGTAATGTGTGTTTTTTTTAATATGTATAATGTGGGATGGGGATGGAGCTGTAAACGTAGACTATTACTGATTCTGCGATAGAGCTACTGAGCTAGTGACCAAACAGCGTAAGTCTATTCCTTCAAGAAAAACAAATCTTTCTTAGTAAATTTATTTTCTATGATTATGTGCAAGCAATATTAAACAAGAAAAACAGACCTGCAGTAAATCGCTGTAAATGATAAGGGAAAACACCATTGTCTCCATTGTTGTCATTGCTGTAATTATTTAAGAATTATTCAATTAAGTAAATTATGTTTATTTTTAATTTTAGTCATATGTAGCAATGTACCTTTTTCTGAATATAATCTATTTTGTTATTTTACCGTTATATTCACATTTTAATTATTTTGATTCCCTCTTTTGATTTGTTTGACTAATTTATTTTTGTATTGTTCACAGGTAACTATTAACAATGGATCGGAAAAGTATTCTAGGAGGTTTAAAAAACGTGTGGTGGTAAAGTACTTGTTTTTCTTTGATTAGCAAGCGTAATAAATGGATTAGATATTATACAATAATAGTTACCAATTTTTTAATATTTTTTAGTAACATTATTACAATAACCGGCCAAGTACAAGTCGGACTCGCGCACGAAGGGTTCCGTACCATTATCTATCCATGCCATCTAGTGTTGAGTAGCAGTACTATTTAAAGCAGCGCCATCTATGACTCATCTGGTAAACGAGCAAAAAATCACGTTCGTTGTATGGGAGCTCCCTTAAATATTTATTTTATTCTGT
Source organism: Ennomos quercinarius (assembly GCA_910589525.2). Classification (NCBI taxonomy): domain Eukaryota; kingdom Metazoa; phylum Arthropoda; class Insecta; order Lepidoptera; family Geometridae; genus Ennomos; species Ennomos quercinarius. The sequence continues at coordinate 6,008,586 of OU342513.1, read as the reverse complement.
TTTTTAGTATTTGTTGTTATAGCGGCGGAAAAATTCATTCGTCACCGTGATGGTTAGACCATAACGGTTCATGAGATACAGCCTGGTGACAGACGGACAAACAGACAGCGGAGCCGTAGTTATAGGGTCTGCTTTACCCTTTGGGTACGGAACCCTAACAATGTTCTTAGCAGCACTGGTAGCTTAAGTTTTAAAAGTTTTTCAATACAACATGTTTTAACAAAAAACATGTTTTTTTTACAACTCATTTAGCTCATAATTCAAACCTAACGTAAATATTTGCCACTTTCTTGAATATAAAATGGTATTTAAACCTTTTATAACAAGTAATAAATCTATCCAATAGATGGGTGTCGACTGTCCAATAGAGATTTATCAACATCAATAAATATTTCAATGAAAACATTTCGCCGCAAATATTTTTTCTTTTTAATTTTGACATAATTTCTAAATTTGGCCTCCAATAACAATTGCCATAAAAATTTAACAGCGTTTAATTTTATAGCTTTATACTCGGTAAAATAATCCGTTTTGGGATGGTTATGAGTTTTCTACCATTTCTGTTATTTCTTGAATGTAAAAGCAATATTCATGATGTCAACACTTTAATTTGTTAAATAATAAAGGTAAAACATTTTCAATAGGTACGCTATAGCTATAGATTATGTTTTCGCAACTAGGGTTTTCCTGTGTCATAACCGCAAAAGAGTGTTTTTCATTAATAATGAAGTGTAAAAATATTAAATGCTTCATTTGCCTTAGTTCGTACGTAACTGAAACATTTTAATTTTTAACGTCTCTAAAACAACGTTCACTTTAACGAGCATTATATTAACCAAAATAACCGGCCAAGTGCGAGTCGGATTCGCGCATGAAGGGTTCCGTACCATTATCTATAAAGATGAGCGAAAAATCACGTTTGTTGTATGGGAGCCCCCTTAAATATTTATGTTATACTGTCATTTAGTATTTTAGTATATATCTTGTTATAGCGGCAACAGAAATACATCATTAGTGAAAATTTCAACTGTCTAACTAACACGGTTCATGAGATACAGCCTGGTGACAGATGGACAGACAGACAGTGGCGGAGTCTTAGTAATATAGTCCGTTTTACCTTTTGGGTACGGAAACATAAAAAACTCTTGTTTTTAGGGTTCCGTGAACCATGAATGTAGAGATAAAGGAGACAGTATGAATTTTTCCGATTTTAAGGCCTCCCCCACAACCACGCCACTTGAGCGGCTGCTTGCTTCCAGCATCCATCGGCTCCCCCGGCAAACATAAAGACTGGTAATGTTCTACAAATATGTGTATAAGTAAACTTAAATTAAACTGTGGGAATTGAGAATATTTAGCGATTTTAAAACAGTTTCGTACATTATTCAGCTCGCAAATAATGCTAAAAGTGCAATTGCTTAGCTTATTTTGGTGTGTTTATTGCATTTTAAATGGAACATGCTATTGTGACGTGTCTGAAAAACGCGAGCGTTACATTATTTTTGAGTCATTCATAATAATGCGAGTGATTTCGTATATTTAAATTGTTATTTACAGTTAAATAATCTTACCTTGAAAGCACTCTGTTGCAAAAGTAACAAAAATATGGAAAGTAATAAAAACATGTTATTTACCAAATGAAGCTGTAGGACACATCAAGAAAAAAAGGCGGATGTAACGAGCATTTGACTGAATCAGTTGCCCAATCCAATACATCTTTTATTGTTATTAGAAAAAGTATTTCTATGAAGAAAAGCTTGGCGATGGCGTAATGCTAACGGTAAGTGCCACGTCTATCATTATAATAAAGGTTTACAAATAAGTAGCATCATCACCACCATCATCATCATCATCATCATCATCATCATTTGTTATGGACGCCCGTGATGCTTAAGATCAGGCGAACGACTGGCTCGTCACGTCATTCACTCACATAAAACAATACCATCATCGTCCGCTTAAATCTGCCCTGAACTGCTGACTGACTGGATATAGGCTTAGCCTCCTCCATTGACCGATTGTCTTTTACACTTTCAACGATCGAAGGTTTGAATAATGCGTACCGAAACAAACTTGAACCCACTATTCAATCAATTCTCTCACAGTTTTTGAGATCACGCATAATCCATCCCGACTGCCACGGAGACCTTCAACTTTTATAACCTGTTCTCCATCTGATCCATCATTCATGACTCCGTACGCTTTAGATCTAAGATCTCCATCAATCAAAGCGTATCATGAATAGAAACGTATCAACTCGCTTATTATGAGATGTAGTCGGAGAGCTGTCCGGGCGTACCATCTAAGGTACATTGTTTACTTTATCTGATGAAGCTGTGGCTAATTGACTAGACGTTGTCACGTAACGGCTCCGCCCAGGGTCCAAGGATGCCTATCCTATGTCTGAGGGGAGCGTGCTAGGCCCAGGTACAATTTAGTAGCTCATAATAATATGGGGTAAAGTATAATATGGGGTAAAGTAACAAATATTTGAAAGACATATTAGTTACTTTTCGTACTTTAAAAAAATTATTGTAATTTTATTTACAGCAAAATTCACTTGCCTCATTGTTACGCTGTTAGATTGCCGTACACTTGTACCTACATGTACAGACATGTAGGTACAAGTGTACGGCAATCTATTTGCAGGTGGACGGAACCATTAACCATATAGCAAATAATTAATCGTGATTTCATATCTACTCTGTTTCTCTTACCATTATTTTATTCCAAGAGTCGTTGAAATATAAAAAAACAATAGATAGGTTAAGATTATTTATCTTTGCACCTTACATAACACAACATCCAGCTCTCAACTAGTTCAATTTCTTAATCTAAAAATCGTGGTATGGCAATATAGCGGGCAAGGTGAGACCTTTATACGCCAGTTTAACGTTTTCAATTGGAGCCAATGTCATTGGCAAGGTCTTCTGATGGATTTAGAATGGGTGTACAGTGTGATAAGATAAAGGCACCTTTACACGCTGCTGGTACGCTAGTACTATTCGTTGTTTTGTGACGTTGGCAGAGTCAGGGCAAACGCGAGCGTAGAGAAACTAGCACAAGCTGAGTGCTACTCAGGGTTGTCAAATCAATTTGTCCAAATTACCAAACTTTGCTTGACTAAGGGTGGATTTGACCAAACTTAGATTTATGCGCGAGTAACTATATCAGAATATATCTACTCCACGATCTTACACTAGAATAATTCATTAGTCGTTTTATCATGCAGTACAAAGTATAGCTATATATATATATACCCGAATAGCGGAATGAACGATGAACGAAACTGTTACCCAGCTAACAATTATTGTTCTACAATGCCACGGTATTCAAGCTTATGTCATATCAACTCAACTTTGTCGTATTATAGTGTAGGAAATTAAATGTTGGAATTATATAGCGCGCTACCGCCATTAAAATATTCTCGGAATCATTTATTATTCCACCAAAAAAGGTAGTATATGTTATTTATTATTCTCGAATAGGATTGAGTGTAGATGGTAAAATGTGAAATTAGGTTACTCTCGGATAACTGGCCATTTATTCTAAGTAAAACCCTTACTCTCGTTTGGTCGAATCCACCCTAAGAGATTTACTGCTGGTGAAAACAGAAAGATTTAAAATTATATTAAGGCGAGGCTTTTCCGGATCTTTAGGTATTTTACGCTGCCTCAAGCCGCACTTTTTGAACGCACGACGTATTCATTTACGCGACCCAAAAGTTGTGTGCGATGCGCCGCGCGCACTTGTTTCGCTCGTTAGCCACGTTATGTAACTCAGTAGCGGAGATCAAGTCGCTTTGAGAATAGAGTTAGCTTATGTTCTGGATTGACATAATAATACAATAAATGTGAACCTACCGTTATTTTATTAGATAAAATACGTATGAGATACAACCGTGTTTTTAATGCTATTTTTGGTTATTATTGTTATTATAATACCTACCCAGTCCCATGGTAATAACGACTTCAATTACCTTATTTCCATTAGGTAGGTATATTAATGTTGAATGGTACGATTAAAATGTTATAATGTTAAAAAAAGTACATGATGCAGGTATAATTTTGAACATTTTTTTTTTTCATGTAAACTAACAGCTGTTGATTGATTATGATAAACACAAGAAAGCCTTCCTAACAGAAAAATCACCTGCCGTCACTTCCACACATCTATCCACATCAGCCGATTGCCCATACCTGCTAACACTGTTTCTCACTTGCCCAGGCCTGCCCACTTTTGCCCACACGTGCCTACTTTTGCGCTAGACATGAGCGCCGCGCCAGCGCGCCGCCGCCGCCGTCTATTTTCCTGCGCCGCCGCCGCCGCCGTAACACGAACGCTCACCTGCCCATAGCTTTTTCATACTTGCACACACCTGCTTACGCTTGCCCACGCCTGTCCACATTTGCCCACACAAACTGCCTATTAGCCCATGCCTGCTAACAAATTTTCAAACTTGCCCACACCTGCCTACTTTTGCCCACATCAGCCCAGCTGCCCATAGCTTTTTCACACTTGCCCCCACCTGTCCCCACCAGCCGCTCACCTGCCCATAGCTTTTTCACACTTGCCCCCACCTGTCCCCACCAGCCGCTCACCTGCCCATAGTTTTTCACACTTGCCCACACCTGCTTACGCTTGCTCACGCCTGTCCAAATTTGCCCACAGAAACTGCCTATTAGCCCATGCCTGCTAACACATTTTCAAACTTGCCCAAACCTGGATACTTTTGCCCACATCAGCCCAGCTGCCCATAGCTTTTTCACACTTGCCCCCACCTGTCCCCACCAGCTGCTCACCTGCCCATGGCTTTTTCACGCTTACCCACACCTGCTTACGCTTGCTCACGCCCGTCCACATTTGCCCACACAAACTGCCTATTAGCCCATGCCTGCTAACACATTTTCAAACTTGCCCAAACCTGGATACTTTTGCCCACATCAGCCCAGCTGCCCATAGCTTTTACACACTTGCCCCCACCTGTCCCCACCAGCCGCTCACCTGCCCATGGCTTTTTTACACTTGCCCCCACCTGTCCCCACCAGCCGCTCACCTGCCCATAGCTTTTTCACACTTGCCTACACCTGCTTACGTTTGCCCACGCCTGTCCAAATTTGCCCACACAAACTGCCTATTAGCCCATGCCCGCTAACACATTTTCAAACTTGCCCACACCTGGATACTTTTGCCGTCATCAGCCCAGCTGCCCATAGCTTTTTCACACTTGCCCCCACCTGTCCCCACCAGCCGCTCACCTGCCCATAGCTTTTTCACACTTGCACATACCTGCTTACGCTTGCCCACGCCTGTCCACATTCGCCCACACAAACTGCCTATTAGCCCATGCCTGCTAACACATTTTCAAACTTGCCCACACCTGCCTACTTTTGCCCACATCAGCCCAGCTGCCCATAGCTTTTTCACACTTGCCCCCACCTGTCCCCACCAGCCGCTCACCTGCCCATGGCTTTTTCACACTTGCCCCCACCTGTCCCCACCAGCCGCTCACCTGCCCATAGCTTTTTCACACTTACCCACACCTGCTTACGCTTGCCCACGCCTGTCCACATTTGCCCATGCAAACTGCTTATTAGCCCATGCCTGCTAACACAGTTTCAAACTTGCCCACACCTGAATACTTTTGCCCACATCTGAATACTTTTGCCCACATCAGCCCAGCTGCCCATAGCTTTCTCACACTTGCCCCCACCTGTCCCCACCAGCTGCTCACCTGCCCATAGCTTTTTCACACTTGCACATACCTGCTTAAGCTTGCCCACGCCTGTCCACATTTGCCCACACAAACTGCCTATTAGCCCGTGCCTGCTCACACATTTTCAAACTTGCCCACACCTTCCTACTTTTGCCCACATCAGCCCAGCTGCCCATAGCTTTTTCACACTTGCCCCCACCTGTCCCCACCAGCTGCTCACCTGCCCATGGCTTTTTCACACTTGCCCCCACCTGTCCCCACCAGCCGCTCACCTGCCCATAGCTTTTTCACACTTGCCCACACCTGCTTACGCTTGCCCACGTCTGTCCACATTTGCCCACACAAACTGCCTATTAGCCCATGCCCGCTAACACATTTTCAAACTTGCCCACACCTGGATACTTTTGCCCACATCAGCCCAGCTGCCCATAGCTTTTTCACACTTGCCCCCACCTGTCTCCACCAGCCGCTCACGTGCCCATAGCTTTTTCACACTTGCCCACGCCTGTCCACATTTGCCCACACAAACTGCCTATTAGCCGATGCCTGCTAACACATTCTCAAACTTGCCCACACCTGCCCACTTTTGCCCACACTAGCCGCTCAACTGCTAACACTAATTCATACCTGCCCATACTTGCTCACACCAGTTACGTATTATCTAACACCATGTATCGTCCTCATCAAGCTGAAGACGTCCACTGCTGAACATAGGCCTTCCCCAAAGAGCGCAACTTTGAGCGGCTGCTTGACACCATGTATACGCAATGTATACTATGAAGCAAACATATCCACAGCCTCAGTGGTGTAGGGGTTGAGCGGGTCGGCTCATAGCCCGGAGGTGATGGGTTCGATTCTCGAGACAAGACAAGTAGTATTTGTGCACAGAAAAAAAACGCAACTGTTTTTTTTGAGTGTGGGTATTGTGGACCATGGTCCTGGTATTGTGGGACCATGGTCCTGGTATTCCTGGGTCCCTAGGTACAGGGAATCCTTGTTGTACAGGATCTATGTATGATTGTGGTGAGTGTTATTTATTTATTATTATTACTACCTATTCTATTATTATTTGGTGACCGAATTAGTCAAAACTTATCAGAACAGCACCGCTCCATGACCCCACCTAGAACAATGAAGATACTTACGTGTTGTCAATTTCAATTTCATTTGTTATATTATCCTTATCCTGTATTAGTAACCTTCTGCAAAAAAGAAATGTAAAATAGATCGCGTATTCATGTACATACTAGGCAAATTGCAAATAAACAAATGATTTGATTTGATTTAGGGCGGGTATTTATTTCGCGAATACACGTAACAGGCCAAAACACAGAGCCGAAAAACAAAATACGCTCGCGCTCCGATAGAGGCGCAAGTAATAACAATAGGTATAACTCGCACCGAGCTTATAGGTTCCGAGCGCTAACACTACAAGACTGTAATGTAGTGACACTGTAGTGAGCTGGAGACTGTCTATAGGTCATCGCGGCTACAGTAAAAATGTTTTTTTTAGTAGCATCTAGTAGTAGGTAGTTGGTGTAATTGTTGCTCCTGGACTCGTACGATTTTCTAAATGCATAACTTGAGTTTTTTTTCCTTTTATTACATTTGTTACCCATTTTATTAATTCTCATCTTTTTTTATTCACTTCTTAGTTAAGGTACTCGAAATAAACAATTAAATTAAATTATTCTATTTTTAAATTAAAATTTACGATTAGTGTACCTTCGCGTCGTAGAGCGCAAAAATTTGGCATACATCCGGCGTCGACGGGCTCTGCGAGCGGACTGGCGGCCTGGAAAACGCGCTCGGATGCCATGACTCCAAGATATAAATTCATATAAAATTACCGTATTAACTTTTTAATATTTTTATTAATGATTTAAATTTTTTGATCAATACATAATGCATTAAAAATTATTTAAATAATACGATTCGTATAAAACAAGTCGAATAGTCATTTCAAAAAATGTAAGATAGAGGTAACTTTGGATTTTTTTTCGATCGAGTGAAGTTATTCCTTTTATGTGTAAGTTTTATGGTTTAACTCAAAGACATCCTTAAGAATAACATATATTTTTTTCATATCTAAAAGTGTGGTTTATCTCAGAGAAAAGTCTGTTCTTACAAGGGCGTTTTTGGGCCAGTCTCGCCTTAATTGCTTGGTACAGCATTTAGAAAATTTTGATACAGGGAGAGAATGTAGGCGCTATCCAAGTGCGGGTTGGTGGATGGATGACCCGCGTCTCATGTCATAATTTTTTTAAATTTTTGGACAATCCGGTTTTCTCACGATGTTTTTTTCAGTTTTGTACGAGTGAGTGTAAACTCCGTACGTTACTTGAAAAGTCATTGGTTGAGCGGGATTCGAACAAGGTTTCGTCGGTTTGAAAGTAGCACAAGCTACCGCTGAGCCCACACTCGCTCCAACAATTGTGTATTCAGCTTTAATTTAAAGTGTTACGCCATCGCCAGAAAGAACCGGAAAGGTTGTGAGATATGATGGTGCCTTGGAGCCATTTCTTTTGATGATTTTATTATTAGAGACATCTTGATGACAAATTCTGGGGAAAATTGGACACACATCAGATTTTTGTGTCTCAATTTTAATCCGTTCGTTCATAATGAGACATTAAACTTATGTCACGGAATAAATAATAGTATACTACGTACTATAACGAAAAAAATCTAGGTAACTATGTGCATGTATGAGTTTAGTGCAATGACGCAGATAGCTTTTTACACCAATATTTTTAAGCAAAAGCGTGCAGCGTTTGGTTCTAAGCCTAGGATAACATTTTTGCTAAAAATATTGCGAGCCCTGCGATGCACGGTAGTTCTCTTTATACCATTTTTGTTAGCGGTCAGCG